>OX276481.1:13075000-13675000 GCA_946251955.1 Acronicta psi
ATTTGGCCTGAAAATCTATCTTCTTCTTCTATATTCTTTATAAATAAATTTTAATCACTAAATGTGTTGCTAAGCGCAAAAATCGAGAACGGCTGAACCGATTTCTTTTTTGTTGTTGTTTTTTTTTTATGACGGATGTAGATTCTAGCTCAGGAGCTTTTGAATCTTAACCGGGCTTGGTTTTTTGTTGTTGAAATCTGTGGAAGGTTCTTATGTAGAGGCAAAACTCAAAAAATTACGAGGAATATAAATAAATAAATAATAAATAATCAACCCGTATACTGTCCCACTGCTGGGCACGGGGCTCCTCTCAGTGTGAGAGGGATTAGGCCATAGTCCACCACGCTAGCCTAATGCGGGTTGGCAGACTTCACACGCCGTTGTGAAAATCTCTCAGGCTTGCAAGTTACCTCACAATGTTTTCCTTCGCCTTAAAGCCAGTGATAATTACGCACATGATTTCGAAAAGTCAGCGTGCCTTGGATTCGATTTTTTTTTTTTTTTTTTTTAGGACGGATGTAGATTCTAGCTCAGGAGCTTTAGAATCTTAACCGGGCTTGGTGGCGAGGCACCTTTTGTGCCTCCAGCCATGGACACTTATAAACTAAGCAACCGCAGCTAAGGGCGTCCCCTAACGGGACTCGGACCTCGGCTTAGGGCGTTGCTGGGGGGACAGCTAGGGACAGCTGGATCTGGGTTGAAATTATTTAGGGACGAATTTAAAACTACTGGCTCGGCGCGGGCCGGCTCGAGCAAGGGACAGGGAGGGGTACCGTTTCGGGGTCTTCGCGACGGGCCTCGCCGGCGAGGACGGTAAATCGGATGGCGTCGAGCCTGTTTGAGTGCTTCTTGTGCTACGGTAATCGGGTCGTCAGGGTAAGTGAGTGCGTGCCTTGGGCGGCGCACTCTACTTATCAGGGAGGGTTTGTAGTCTACGCTACTGACTACTAGGCGGTTTGGGTGGAGGGGGGCCTGATCGAAATAACGCTTGGAGGCGCGTTTCATGTACTGCTTGATGGTAGGCAGTTTTAGGTCGAGGTGGAGGTCCCTATTGCGCACGAACCACGGGGCGCCCGTGGCTTTGCGCATAAAACGGTTTTGGAGGGTCTGCATCCTATGGATTGCGGGACTTTCAATGTGAGCGAATACGACGCTCGCATAGGTCATGATGGGGCGAATACACATCAAGTAAATTCTCACCTTGTAATTAAGGGAGAGTTTACTGCGCGCATTGAGTATGCCGTGCAGGCGGCCGAGAGCGAAAGCGGCGCGCGAGCGCATGTGCTCGTCTTTATGTGCTCTCGGAACGAGAGTCGGTGATCGAGAATCACGCCCAGGTATTTGGCTTTTGGTTCCCAAGGGATCCGTTGGCCGAATAGGGAGATGGGTTGGACTTGAGTGGAAAGATTGGAACTCTTGTGGAAGAGAACCGCTGCACTCTTGGAGGGATTCACCTCAATTCTCCATTTCCTGAACCACTTTCCGAGGGCAGTGACCGAGGCTTGGAGGACTTTGGTGATATTTGTTAGGCTAATGCCGGAATAATAGATGGCCGTATCGTCAGCGAATAGGGCCAGCTGTGACTTTGAGCTCTTGGGAATATCGCTGGTGTACAGCGTGAAAAGGAGCGGAGAGAGCACGGAGCCCTGAGGGACCCCGGCTCGGATAGGATGAGGGGACGATAGCGTACCACCCTCAATGCGATAGCGAAAGGTGCGGTTTGACAAGAAGTCTCGAATGATGAGCACGAGACGATCCGGCACATTGAAGGAATACAGCTTGTATATCAAGCCATCGTGCCAGACTTTGTCAAAGGCTTTCGCCACGTCGAAGAAAAGCATGCCAGTCGTCATACCGCGTTGGAAACCAGCGCTGATATGTTCGACTATGCGATGCACTTGGTGGATGCAAGAGTGTTTGGTTCGAAAGCCAAACTGCTCGTCGGGAATGAGATTGTGGGATTCGGCAAAGTCCTTTAGTCGGGCATAGATTAGACGCTCATAAATCTTCCCTAGGACATTAAGAAGACTTATGGGGCGATAACTGGACGGCTCAGTCCTGGGTTTGCCGGGCTTGGGGATACCGATGACGGTGGCTTCTTTCCACGATTGTGGGAAGATGTTATTTTTTAGAGCCGCATTGAAAATGGCGGTCATTAGAATAATGAGGTGGGCGGGGAAGAGCTTTACCACCTTGTTGGTGATGCCGTCTGATCCGGGGGCTTTCCTGGGTCGTAAATTCTTAATGATTTTCTGGACTTCGTCCACAGTGACAGGGGGGACGGAGTCGTCTGGGTCGGGGTCAGGGCGGGAGGAGGGGGCGGGACTTACTGGGGCCGTAAGATTATCGGGGGATAGAGAGAGGGTGACTCTACGTTCGACTTCGGCGTTCACCTCGTCTAGGTGGGCCTGGTCTACAGGTAGAGTGCTGGGCGAGCATTGTGCCTCTAGACTGTCTGCTAGGCATTCGGATTTTTCGTCATCGTCAAAGGCCGGCCTTTGGTTTGGTCGATTCAGAGGGGGCATGGTGGAAACTTGGTCGGATTTGAGTTTCCTAGTCAGATGCCAGAAGGCCTGGTGGGTGGGCTCCAGGTCCTTCAGCAAGTTGTCCCAGCGGGCCTCGCGCAGCTCACTTATGCGTTCCTTTACAGCGCGCTGTAAGTTGCGCATGTGAGTGCGGTTCGGCTCGCAGGGAAAACTATCGTACGCTCTGATAGCCGCGTTTTTCTCCGTCATCAGCCTTCGCACATCCTCCGGCAGATTCCAGCGGTCATCAAATTCCTCTAGAATCTGTCGCGAACATTCGTTCAACACGGATTGTACGTGACCAGTGAGGGAGTCAATCGCGCCCGTCGCGTCGGCTACTGACAGTAATGAGTCGGGGATGGCGTTCAGGTGAACGGATGAAGTCGACTTAAGGCGTTCCTCGAGTTTACTCCAGTCCGTTATCACCTATTGTTGGAGCGGGCTGACCTGGGTCTAAGGGATCTGTCCTAGGGCCTAGTTTGATGACCACAGGTCGGTGGTCGGAGTCGAGCTCTTGTAGCGTCTCCAAGGAGCGCAAACCTAGGTTCACGTTCTTTAAGAGGGCTATGTCGAGTACGTCAGGTCGGTGGTTTACGTCAGCGGGAAAGTGGGTGGGCGTCATTGGGGCGACTATGTCATAGTTAAGCAAGGTGCTCAGATTATCCAGCTCTCTGCCTCTCTGGTTGTTCGAGTGGCTGTTCCACGCGATATTTTTCGCGTTAAGGTCTCCAGCTATGATAACTGAGTCACCTAAGCCTAGGAGGGTTTCAAGGTCGGGGCGGAGGTGAAGCCTAGCATTGCCAGGTGGGATATATGCCGATACGATGGTGATCGGTTGGTGTCCGGTCATGCCTACTCGACATATCGAGGTCTCAATATGCTCGAGGGTTGGGGGATCCATAGGGATGCAGTACAGGGACCTTTTGTAATATATGAGAGTACCACCTCCTCGAGAACGAGTCCTGTCATTACGCACTATGTGATAGTTTGCAATACCAGGGTTTCTCTTGGAGGGTTTGAGGTAGGTCTCCTGTATCAGGAATATGTCTATTTGATGATCGCGGAGGAAGGTGGCGATCTCATCGCGTTGACCATGCATGCTGTTTGCATTGAAAAAACCTATTTTAAGGGACCGGGGTTTGGTTCTGCCTTTATTTACCGCCATTTGTAAAAGAAGCACTGGTGAATGCATACATTAGGTCAGCATTCTTCACTATAATTTCAAAGATGGCTTGACCGTTGCCCTCATTGGCTCTGAGGGCGTTGGCCATATTTGTTATACGTTCGTAGGGAACGAGGTTGAACGCCTTATGACAGGTGTCCCAGTCAGACAAGGGGGGTTGCGCGGGCATAGGCGCGGGTGCAGGTCGAGAGACCTTTGCGGGCTCGGCCGGGTGGGCTTGGGATGTTCCCACGATGGTGGCCTGGGAGGCCGGTGCGCGGGAAGGAATACCCATAAGGGGTGGGATGTTGGCCACATGTTGTGGCGTTTTTAGGGGCGGGAACGCTTGCTGATGGTTCAGTGCGTTCCATGGCGAGGGCCTTTGAGGGCTGAGGCGGTTTGGGAGGGCCGCCGAGGGGCTTTCCCTCAGGAGTTTAGCAGAGGCACGATTTGCATGCTTGCGAGGGATTTTTGGGGCTTTTGGGCAGCCTCGGTAGTTGGCCGGATGGCCTTGTTCACCGCACAGAACGCAGCTGGGTGGTTCTGTGCAGAGCGTCCTGTCCTTGGGACGACTGCAGTCCGCGGTAGCGTGATTGCCTAAGCATTTCACGCACCGGGATTTTGCGTGACAATTGCGGGCAGAGTGACCATAAAGTTGGCAATTGTGGCATTGCCCGATCGGACCCCCCTTATGGGGTTTTTCGATCCGAATGCCGGACAAGTGGCAGACGGAGCGGATATTAAAAATGGCTTTAGCAGCCTCGGATTGCTCGATGATCGCGAGCACCATGTTATATTTTGTGGCTCCGCGGCCACCGTGCATGCGATGGATCTCGAGGGCGGGAATGTCTTGCGACTTAAGGTCGCTAAGGATGTCCTCCGTGTCTATCTCCTTGGGGATACCTCGGATGATTACACGGAGGGGTTTTTCAGACGCGAGCGTATAGGTGTGATAATTCACCTTACGCTCGGTTAAGAGGCTGGTAAAGCCTCTGAAGTCGGTGGGGGAGGGGAGGATAACTTTAATACCCTCCAGTATTGTCCTAGCCTGGGTGTAGTTTATCTTGCGATCAACGCAGGCCTTGGAAATATTTACCCATGACTCTTTGTCATGGACAATGACGGGGGGTGGGGCTTTGCCCTTCTTGGGGGCAGTCGCGGAAGACTGCGAGGGCTGGGGGCGAGGGGCGGGGGAGGGGTTGACCTGTGACGAGGTATTGGGGAGGGGAGGGGCTGGAGCGGTGTTGACCGTATCGGTCCTGGGAGCCTTGGAGGGGGCGGTTGAGTTGGCCTTGTTTTTGCGAGGCCGTTTTTTTCCCGTAACGGGAGTGAAACCGTCTGAGGCTTCAGAGCTAGAGCTTGAGTCCGAGAGGGACGACTCGGACTCATGGTCGCTCGGTGCCGATGTATCCATCGGCGCCGGTTTGGGAGGGGGCGGTGACTGAGAATTCGACGCACGTGCGTCGGCATTCTCTGAATCGGACAATAGGGACGCGAACCTATTGTTCTCGATATTATGGTTCGGTTTCGGGGAATCCGGGTCGTAATAATTCTCCGGGCTTTTCGGAGAATTGTATTGTTCGCGCAGGTGTCCCTTATGGGTGTAAGGGACATCTGGGTCCGGCGAGGCCGGGCTATCGGGGATGGGAGCGCGGGCGGGGCGGCGGACTAGCTCACGCGGGAGCTTGGAGCCATATTTGGCTACAAAATCGGGGTCCTTTAGGAGGACCTCGTTGAGGAAAGTTAAAAATAGGGCTTCAGACATCTTGAGGAGATGCCTGAGAGGGTAATTGGGGGCGAATTATTATAAGAAAAATATCCTACTACTATCGTCCCCGGGTTGGATAAGCCCGGGGTTGTGTGGGTGAGTGAACCCTCCCTGCCGGGTATAGGCAGGGAGGCGTGAGTACCTGTAGTGTGCCCTAGAGTGTCTCCCGTCGCCAATCTTATTGTGCGAACGGGTTCCTATGCTCTAGTACCTAAGTACTAGAGGAGCTGGAAGAGAACGGGGTTAGAGCTAGGGTCGACTAGGAGACCCCCCAAGGCCGGTGGTCCTAGCTCCTTCCGATATATGCTTTTCCCAGAAGGGGCGCAGCGGGTGTATCGGGTCCACACCCCACTCGGTTTCGTTGGCACCGGATGGTTTCCACCGAGGACCACGAAACTGTGGATTTTACCCTGAAGGGGTCTAAAAACGCGAGCGAACCGTGACTTGGTAAAGACAGAAAATCAGCCGCCGCCTTGAAAAAGGCAACTTTTGATCAAAAGGGTTGCAGTCGGGTCGACTGCGAGGCACTACGACGGGGCGTAGCGAGACGGACAGAGTGGGAGAGCGCAGCGCGAGCGGTACGTCCTCTCACGGCGAGCGTCAGCGGCGAAGTGGTTGGATTCGAAATCGAGACCTTTGACTTCGCAGTCCAGTGGTCATACCCCTAGGCTATCACTGCTGCTAGGCTAAAAAATTACGAGGAAAAAAGTAAAAACAGGGAACAAAAAAGATGTAGAAATAACGGGATATGTTTAGTATTTTTTTATTGGGATGCGGAGTATCCAAAGGCTTCTAACGAACGGTATGTATGTGAATGTGTAGGTAGGGAATGCCCTAGAAAGAAATACACCGACCTCATCGGCGAGGTCCAAAAATATCAGGTGCGTAGTACTCGCAACCGGCGCGTGTGTATGACAAGATACAAGGACGTGGAGGAAGCAACAGAAGTATGCAGGAATCGTTATAAGAGGCGTTTTGTAGTTTCTTCAGTTGTAATAGTAGTGGTCGGGGTTGTTGGAGCCGATCATTTGCTAGCCATTTACAACCATAATCCGTCAGTATAAGGGTCTCCTCACACCTAAAAACGCGAAATCGGCATGAGTCGATAGCGTATTATCACGTTGTCGGAAAACCCAAGGCAATACGCTACACTCAAAGGTCGTAGGCGTATCGGTGTCGTTGGAGAGACGTCAAAACCGATTCTGCATCGATAAGAGAGACCCTTAGTCCATTTTTTCCTTTAATACCCAAAACTATGATTGCTGATTGACCTCCAATGTAATAGTTACTTAGAAGTAAGTTGTTCTAAAACATTAAAATTAATGCCACACATATTTATTACACACATAAAATGAAATTACAATAAATTATTGGATTAAGGCTAATAAACTACCATTTTAATATATTGTGTACATATTTACTGGGGTAATAAATATTAAACAGTGATGTTAATAAATTTAAGCTTGATTTTTCGCTCTAAAGATAATATATTCTTACGATCGATTTTCTCGTGCTCGTGGCCTGATCAACCGATCTGCAAGGTTGCGACCTACACTTGCCGCGGTCAGTCTATGGATGAGTGACCATTCTTAATATATCGAGACCCCTCCGTGCCTCGGAGAGCACGTAAAGCCGTCGGTCTCGGTTGTCATACGCCCACCTATGACAATCGTTAGTGGTAGGTGGTAGAAGCCTAAAAAGCCTGACAACCAGTCTTTCCTTCGAATATCGGTATTACCTAGGAATTGGGTTGCGGAGGTCTGATGGCAGTCGCTCCGTGTAAAATACTGATATTCAGCCGCATCCTGGTTAGACTGGAAGCCGACCCCAACATGGTTAGGAAAAGGCTAGGAAGAAGAAGACGATCGATTTTGGCAAAGCAACATCATACAATGCCTATGTGTTTTTTATACTGAGACTGAATGTTTCTTTATATGAATTTATACATTTTTTTGCTTCGGTGGCCAGTGGTCGTAAGGGCAACTGCTATAGTCGAGGTGATGGGTTCAATTTCCGGGTCAAGCAGTGTTATTTGACTTGCTTATGAAATTCTCAGTAGCAACACGGAGTTTGGATTAGTGCCCAGTTAATTGTAATAGGCTCACCCCTAATTAAATGGGACCTAAACATACCGGTAAACTGTGGGTGTACATGAGTACATAACAGCCTAACGCTTCGGGGAATACAGGCTTGATGGTATGCGGCATAAATACAGGTATTATTGCAGAACCTTGAAACATTTTCACCTACAAAATATGTTATCCTGGAAAAAATTTCATATAACACGAAAATTTTCCACAATAACTTGCTAAAATAACATTCTTTGGACATAAAGGGAACAATATGGGCCCACAAAAGGAACTGATATAGAATGCCATCAAAATTATGAACGGGCCCGAAGTTTATGAGCGTCGACTGAAAAGTTGTGATGTAATAAAATGTGTTGGAAATAAAAACTACTTCTTACGGATTTTATCGCATTATTTTAATAGGTAGGTAACCTATTAATATAAAATAGTGACCACTGCGCAGCTTTTAAAAAAAAAACACTAACCTTGTCCTGACAATTATTGAACACAAACAAAAAAAGAATTGTTCAATTTTGTGCAGTTGTTCGGAAGTTATGCACGTGCAAACATTTCGGGGATTCATAAGCTAGTGTTCGATCGACCATAATAATGTAAGATACCTTAGGACAGATACCTTACTATAATAGGTACATTTCTATATGTATCAAAAAAAAATAAACCAATTTTTTTACATTAATTAATTTGGTTATCGTTTATCCCAATTTCATACTAGTCCGTGCGTGCAATGTGCGTAAAAAAGGGGCACAAAGTTTTACACGTAGATACATTGAATGTATCCTACCTAATGTAACCTATGTTAAAATCCTATAACGCTTAGCTCGACCCACTGCTCGAAACTGAAGCCAAATAACACACTTTATTGTATGTTGTGTTCCTGCAGTGAGTAAGGTTGCCAGAGCTCCTTCTAAGGATACGCTGCGCTGGCAGCTAGAGTTACATTCCCTTAAACTGTCGGTGCAGTGAATCCTCCTCAAACCTGTAAGAGGTTTTTGCAATGTCGGCAACGCGTGACACTTCGGTGTTGTAAACGTCCATAGACTGCGGTAACCGCCTACTATCAAACGAGCCACATGCTGGTTTGCCACCCTTGTGGTCTAAAAACAATCAGGAATCGAACTCCATAAACTCGAGCGTAGCAGTCACGTTTAGGCTTACGACGCAGAGGGGCTAGACAAGTTGCAATTTGACATTTGAATCGACAAACGAATACAATCAAAATGTATGGAAATGACATTACTGACAGCCCGATTTCCATGTATATTCTTTCTATTCGATTGTCGATGCGAATGTCAAATTGCAACTTGTCTACAAGCCTAGTTATCTGCATATCTTACTAAATCAAAAGGGCGGAAAATAGCAATACCAACAAACAGTTGAACAATTCAAGCCAGGTCCCAAACGGCTCATAAGTGAGTAAGTGTTCAACAACACTATAGAATATTACAGTCTAGACTCTAGACCAAAACAATAATTATATTCTGTAAACATTAATAGATATGGTAACGAGATTGTTCTAAACTTTAAACAGTTGACGGTCTTTGTTGAGTTAGGGACAAATCGTGATTGGAATTCTTTCTTGTTAAATGTACCATCACGCTTCTATTTCATGAAGGGTGAGCACTGCTATGCGCAGTTGGCTGGTATGTTTAGGTATCAAGTAATATGTAGCGAGCCTATGACATTATACAAGGTGGAAGGGACATCGACGCACATCCGAATACCATGAGTTCAGTATATGATTCTGGACCCCCCTGCGTTGAAATTTCCCGTAACTTTTTTCATTAATTTTTAAATTTTTTCTACAGTTTTTTCTACGTGAACGTGTAAAAAATCATTATTTCTACTTCTTCTTAAATTTAAGAGCTCAGCTCTTGTCGGTGGAGCAATCGCCACTGTTCTCGATGTTCTGCCTTTTGTTTTACCTCTTGATACGACTCGCTCCTCACTTTTTCCTTCTTTTCTTTTCCTTATTTCTACTATCTACCCAAATTAGATTAATAATTAAAAAATCATTATTTCGTTTATTTCGGATCGCGCGCGCGATAACATTCGCCGCGGAGCGTTATAATCGCGTTTTTAGCAATAGACTGCGCGCTCAAAAATGTCAATATCTGTAATTTTCTTCATGAATGACCTAAGTCATTTTATTTTAGACCTAGAGTGATACCTTGTCACGAAGTTTGTGCGTCGATGTCCCTTCTACCTTATATAAATTAACCGGGCTCAAATCTAGACTTCCAGTAGCAACTGAGAATTTTATAGAAAATCCTAAATACACTTTACCCGATCTGGGAATCGAAACAAAAACCTTCGCACTCAAGATTAATGAAGCAGGTTTTTTTTCTGTTAACTATGTTTCTCGATGATATCTCTCTCTCTGGAACTATTTTTTCTTATATATTATATACGGGGATACCGTAAACACATGCCCACACCAGCAAACATCCATAATTTTCTGCAAAAAGTGCCAAGGTAGAGTAGGATTACAAGATTATTTTTTTCTGGGGTTTAATTGAGTGATTGGTTTCCATATTATGAATCGTGACTTAGACATGAATGATCTGTGAATCTGAATGTTCCAAAATAAAGATGTCTCCTGGAAGGATGCTGCCAAAGATATCGGTCATTGACAACCGAAGATTCTCTATTCAAATTCAACCACCATTTTGGAATCCGTTTATAAAAAACTTATTGAACCAAATCGTACAAAATATCTTCCAACCAAATTGGCCCGAACATCTTGTGCATAGAAATATCAAAAGGACTTTCAAGGACCGAAATAGTTGAAACACCTGACGTCCCGCGTACTACGCATGCGTGCAAACTTCGCCCGTCTTGTTTCGTAGTTGTGTGTCAGTGTCGTATGGGCTCCGCGGCGTATCAACCGCGTATCGTATCAATCAGCGGTCGACCGCGTATCAACCGCGCGAAACGTAGTGTTGTGATTTAAATTGATAGTGTTGTTTGATTGATTGAGTGATGTGTGATGTGTAAACAAGGTGAGTGTTTGATTGCATGTTTATTTTTATTAATTAAATTGTTTTTTTATTATTGAGAGTTAAGACGACGCTTTTGATATAAGTAATTAGTCATTTAATTTAAACGCGTCGTTTTAATTACCGTGTAAATAACTCAAAAGAGCTGTTTTAATGATGTTGAAACTTTTGTGCCAAATCGTCATGTTATTAATTATGAGACGAATAAGATAATTATGATTGATGGTACCCATGGTAACCAAATCTAATTATGAACTGTGTGTTTGTAGGTACAATAATGTTGAATGATACATATTTTTTTAGAATAAAATGACTTAGTATATTCGCGTATTTTAATGACAGGGTTTAATATTATGTAGTTACTAATAGTCTAATATAGACAGCTACGCCCATATTGGCACGTGGTTAATAAAATAATATCCTACTAGTTAATATCTATAATGTAAACGTCCGTTTATTCATCTCCAAAATTACTTTAAAGATTGGTTTAATTAAAATTTTGAGACAACGTTTTATCCGAATACGCACGTATTTTTATAACAACGCGTATCGGGTTAATTTTGATATAAAACAACATTTTACGGATTTACGGAAGGATAAAATAGTTTAGTGAGAGAATAGTTTCTGTATTCGAAGCTTCAGAAGGTTTTTTTATTATTAGAAATTCAACGTTTCGGACCCTAAGGATAAACTCTATATACATGAGGTATATAATTATTATCCTTAATAATATTAAAAATGCGAAAGTATCTCTGTCTGTCTGTCGCAGTTTCACGCCAAAACTACTGAAACCATTTAAATGAAATTAAGTACAGAAAGAGCCTGAGAATGGACATAGGCTACGTTGTATTGCGAAAAAAGGTACGGTGTTGAAATAGGAGATGAAAGTTATAAGAAATACCCTGACCTAATAAATGTAAATCCGCGGGAATTTTCATAAATCGTAGTTTTATTTCAACGATTTCTTTTTTCTGTGTCAGATACTTACACTATTATTTTCTATTACAATAAAAAATACCTAATATATGTATAATAAAATACTACCAAATCTTGAGGAAGCAAAAAAAAGCAAGATTCGTAGCAATTGGCGGTACCTAGTTTCTGCCAACCCCTACGGGGATAAGCCGTGAGTGTAGTAATACCTCTTTAACTATAAATTAATCTAAAAACAAAATAACACCTATATAACGTATCAATTTTATTAGAGATTTATTACAATTAGGCTGATATGGGTAATGTGTACCCTAAATTTTTGATAAAGGCTACGTAAATTTATAATACTTAGATAGGTTATAATAGAAGCTAGGTAGCCTTAAGTTTATAATAATGAACCTAATTAATTTGTGAATCTCAATTTAAGATGCGTATAATGATAAAAGCAGTGATAGCCGAGGGGTATGACCACTGGACTGCCAAGTCAAAGGTTTCGAGTTCGAATCCAAGGCACGCACCTCTGACTTTTCGATATCATGTGCGTAATTATCACTCGCTTTAACGGTGAAGGAAAACATCGTGAGGAAACCTGCATGCCTGAGAGATTCTCGACGGCATGTGAAGTCTGCCAACCCGCATTAGGCTAGCGTGGTGGACTGTAGCCTAATCCCTCTCATACTGAGAGGAGACCCGTGCCCAGCAGTGGGACAGTATATGGATTGAATTATTATTATTATATAATGATTTACGATTCGATGAGGTACACATTCGCTGCTAGCCTAGTCAAACTAATTAATTAATACAAAAAATAATATTAATATTTTATTTTGCATTCTACTCATAATGTTTTATAAAGTCATAACATAATAATTTGATCATTATACTTACATCGGGCAAAAGAAAATAAGGAGAGGGAGAGGGTTAAAAGCAATTTGAAAAATTATTCCAAATTTAAGTCTTCAAGTGTCAGCACTATCTCCGTAAAATTCTTAGTAGCATCTTGGAGTTTGTATTTTGTGCCCGGTTTAGAGAAATGAAAGCTAAACAAGTAAGTACAGTTCTCGCCAAACTTATCGTCCGGTTTGAAGTTGGCACGAGCTAACTTTAACCCGGCTGTAAAAATCGGAGAAAGAAAAATATTGGATTAAAATGATTTAAAACGATAGCCTACGACTTGAACTTATGTATAAGTATGTATTTACAAAAAAAACGTATAAAAGCGTTATAGCCATTGTATAGTACCAATAGTACAAGCCCTGCTTTGTTTGCTCTTTCTTTCTTTCTTTCTTTCTTTTTATTTATTACAGTCCAATATTGTTCTTTCTCTTATTTTTTCAGCCGGGTTGAAGTTAGCTATACAGTGCCAACTTCATGCCAGACAATAAGTTTGGCCAGAACTGTATTCTATCAATTATCTAATACTCATAGTACAAGCTCTGCCCAGTTCGGGAGTCGATAGTGCTGTGTAAAATTAAAAAAAAACTAAACTTTGTTTGGCTCTGTTTCACAAGCTCTAGCAAAAAATGGAACATAATTTTTATGTAATTATTTGCCAAATAATTTAAGGGGAACTTTGTGCGTTAAAATAGACACTAAATCAATTCATATCGCAGTTTTTAATTGCACATAGACTGGTCCAAGATTTGGTTCAATCCAATTTAAACTTCAAACGGATCATAATATTGTAAGCAGTGCACACTTACATCTAGAACTATATTTAATTATCAAATCTTATTAATTCATTCATTCCTTCAGTCTTCTTTATTTGATTGAAATGTAGATTTTCTTTTTCAAACAATGCCGTTAATAAATTAATTAAGATTTTAATAAATTTCTCATTTAAACACGAGTCTATGTACCGAGACATTTAATTAAGTTAAACGTTGGACTAAATAATCAACAATACATGTAGCAATTTAAGTTGCGTATGTCTTGTCTTGTTTGAGGATTTGAATACACGCTTCGTAAGAAATAAACAGAGTTCTAAATTTTATTCAACCGCTTATCCAATAATTAAAACTGCCTTACTCCCTAGTAGTCGTGAGTATAACTGCTACGCTTGAGCTTGAAGATTCAAAATTCAAAATATTTTTATTTCAATTAGACCATATAAACTACTTTTGTAACGTTAAAATAGTTGCACGGTTCCAAAAAAAGTGGGTCTTATGGAGAAGAGCCGGCAATAAACCCCATAGATACGCTTTTAAAAAAAAAAATGTAACAATTGTTGTAAATAGTAATGAGGATGATGCAGCTTGATGTGTAGATTCAGAGATTAAAGAGTACGTAAGTATTAGAATTGAAATTAGTGCCATAGATTCGAGTCCTAAGTCAAAGTTTGGATTGGAGTTTGGATTTTTTGCCAAAAGGCAAAAAGGCCAAAAGGCATGCCAAAGGCATGTTAGGTTCCCATTACATGGAACCTAACATGCTAGCAAACTGTGGGTCTACATTACTACACCTCTGCCTTTTGGTTTTTTAATTCGGAAAACTCATGGCTCCCCGCCACCTCACCTGGAAAGGTAGCAGACTCCTGTCGATGTCGGACTCATACCAACCATACCGCACTTAATAGCATTTGCCCTTTGCATCATGGCTATAGGATCAGAAACATTCATCACGACCGTGACGTGAGTACATCTCTGCCTAACGCTTCGGGGAATACGGGGTGATGACCGTAAACCTCAAATATTGCAATTCTTCTCGAAATCGTTCGAGCCGTTTTAGAAAAGTGATTACAAATATTATTATTAAAATATTACTCATTTCTAATAGTCATTTCACAGTCAGTAAGAAAACTTGAGACGTACAATTTGGCTGTGCAAACGTCGCATCGACGATCGAGGTTTTTTTTTTTATAATATCTTGGGACATTTTTACACAGCACCACCTAGTCCCAAACTAAGCAGAGCTTGTACTATGGGTACTAGACAATGGATATAATACTTATATACGTTTTTTTTGTAAATACATACTTATGATAAATAAGAAACACCCAGACAAACACAAACACTTAAATTCATCACAATAAATATTTGTGTCCTGTGGAAATCGAACCCACGACCTCGTGATTAGCAGTCCGGTATCCTAACCACTAGACCACAGAGGTCGTCGACTTAAGACGACGCATTGAAGATTTGGGGGTCATGGATCTTAATATTTCTCAGCCATTACAAAACATACAGATCTGATTTTTACATATGTCATTATTCATGTCTTTAGCTATAAATTTGTAGTACAGAAACACGATCGGTTAAACTTTACTGCAGAGAAAAAAATTTTGAAGACAGCTCTTCAAAAACATGGATTCGCATTTTATGAAGAAACGGAACGGATTTAAATCTTCAAATTTTCAGTATAGATAAGTTTCAACAGACTCTTTGAAATGGTAATTGGATATTTTTAAATACACTTTAGATTCGATTTTAAACGAGAAAAACCGTTTTGGCGCATACGACTTTCCACTATAAGCTAGTTTGCACTTGTTTTTGTATGGAGAATGCCTCCTGTCAGTCCGCCACGGACTGTTATCAGCGCCGGGTCTGTGTCAGATGAGCTCCGACGACCAGTATAAGCTGACCTTTCAGTGTACGGGAAGCCTATACAATGTAAATGCTTATTAGACTGGACTTTATAAATTGACAATCGGTAAAATAGAACAAAGCTAAATGGAGTCGTCTTTGGACTTATGCGAATATAAAAAAATATTATCACATTTAATATATTTTCAATGTATTTCAGGTAACCAGGTCTATAAATCAACATACAATAACGTAAAAAAAACAAAATTAAATCAAAAAAATTAAGCGACTGGGAACTTTCATGGAAAATGCTGCCTTATCCCTTTGAGATATAAAAAAATAATGTATGGTAGAATTGTTCCTTTTTGATAGGCCTATAAAAAAGTTCCGATACCATAAGTGTATCTTTTAAAGATAGCTTACTATACCTATTCTAATGTTTAAAAAAATGGTTACATTATTTAATTTGGTCTATCTTTAAACCATTGAGGGTTTTCTTCGACAGTCTTCCATCTCCATCATCAGGTTATCGTTAGGTGTTTATTATGTTGTAACATGGAATTAATTAAGCTCAAACACGAGGTAGCTGCTGTAAACCATTAAGGGTTTTCTTCGAATGTCTTCCGTCTCCATCATCAGGTCACCTTTAGATGTCCATTATGTTGTAAGGTCATTAGGACTACATAACTGTGCTAAGTTTCATCACAATCGGTTCTCAAGTAAAAATTTGAAAGGGTTCATTTCAAGGGTAGTAAAAACATATATAATTATGAATATACAGACGAATATAAAACCTGCTCCGGTTCTTCGTCGGTTAAAAAAATTAATGCATACCTATATGCTCTGCTGTCTGTACAAAACTGGGCAGGTCGTTACTCGCTAATAAATAATAATATAAACTAGAAGGTACAAGTAAGTACCTGGGCTTGCGAGCTCTGCCTGGACGAAAGTTGGTTAAGACCGGACCAAACGTTAGCCCGAATTCCACGCATTTATTAAATTTACATAAATAACACGACGTCTTCCCAGACATTAAAAAAAATAACATAAGTTTAAGCTCTGGTAACTCTGATAAAAACTATTTCTATACACTTTTACACACTACAACTAAGCTTATTAAGTAATATACATTTCTAATAACAATGTGTGATCCTAATACGAACGGTAGACCATTTTGTCTTATTCTGGTTTACATAGAAAGAAAAAATACCGAATACCGACACCAATTTTCAATTATATTACTTAACGTAATATCACGTCCGCGCCTGTATTCGTCAAGGGTTATGGCGATAAACTGAGATATACTAATGTAACTAAAAGTTTGCTGGTATGTGTAGGCCCCATGTAAGAGGTGGTGAACCATTTGCCATCATCATTATTACCTACCTACAAAGCCAACCTTAGGATGCACCTAGTACATCCTAAGCTTGGCTTTGTGACTGATTACATAAAACGACTGAATGATCACCGTCTTAGCTTTTTCTCAATTATGTAGGGATAGGCTTCCAATGTAACCAATGCCGCAGAATACCAATATTTTACACGAACACGAAGTGACTGCAGTCAGACATATATGCTTCTAAATTTCTGGGCAGTACCAATATTCGAAGGATATTCGAAGTTGTCATTCTTTCTTGGGCTTTTGACTACCACTAACGATTGTCATAATTGTCTGTATTCGTTCGTTCGTTAGGGGACATTTTATACAGCACCATCAGTCCCAAAATTAGTAGAGCACTAGACAATAGAAATAATACTTCAAATATTTTTTTTAATATATTTATAAATATTTAAGAAATACCCAGACCAACACAAACCATTATTTTCATCACACATATTTGTGTCTTGTAGGAATCTAGCCCTTGACAACAGAGAAAGAGCGCTTTACGACGTGCTCACCGAGGCACGGAGGGGTCTCGGTATGTTAAAAATGGTCACCAGTATAATTATACACGTACATCATCACACAAAACGGTTCATAACTCAGTTCGAGCTCCAGAAACGACTGTATGTGTTGCCATATTTAAAAATGTATAATTTTTGTTTAAGAATCTTTTGTAGATAGCAGCAGTATGACAACCATGAAAATTGTAAATCATTTTATATTATCGACTTATAAATTTATTAGCATGCTATTTTGACATGTTACCTTTAATTAGAAATCTTAAAATATACATTTAACGTTAGGTACATAATAATTTAATTATGTAATTTTTAATTCCTAGCGGTCCGTCCCGACTTCACACGGGTAGACATTACCGGGACTAGCATACAACTACTACGTACTATAGTAGCTCCTTAGTACCACGTTCCTACATCCATTTTTAAAACGTAGACATACCTAATTGAATTTTTATCAATATTTTTTGTTCTCAAAATATATGTAAGAAGCCTATAGACCGTCGGTAAACACGTGATGGGTGCGTAATTCTTGGGTTCCTGATGAATATCTACGCAACGCCGCGCCCCCGCCGAGCGCTTTCTTTATCGCGGCCATGTTTTAGTTAGTAATAAACCAGCCTTACATTAGACGCACTCCATTCATATTATTTCCGCAGTACTACCATACTTATGGAGCGGATGGGTAACTTCAATAGTTAAGAATAGGAAGGTGGTAGCATCCCAGATTCTAAGGGTCACTGGAATTGAGACGCCAAGCGAGCATGTGGAGTACGTAGCCATTTTAACCAAAAATTGTTCTGTCCATCTGGTCCTGGAGCTAATTATTATTATTATATAATCGTTGACCTCTGGGAACAACCCCTTAAAATATCCATTTAACATTACACAATAGTTATTTGTTATACAAGAGTGCAAAGTTGCTTTTTAACCGCGTGCTCAATTTTGATGACCGAGCAAGCGAAGGATTCTAAAATTGAATCACGAGCGGAGCGAGTGATTCAAATATTAGAATCCTGAGCGTTAGCGAGGGAATTAAAAGAGCACAAGGTGAAAAATCTTTGCACTCGAGTACAACACGTAACTTTTCATCCCACCTCAGCGAGGAAATGACTAAAAAAAACATTTACAACCACAAGATACTTTCATTTCAGTTTAGGTATTAAATACTATATGATAGGTAAGTTTTACAGAATATTATTTAAATTATAACAAATAATACTAGGTATAATTAAGAGAAATTGAAAGTAACGTTGCTACAATTACTTGAGTGTAATATTTTTGTTAGGTATTATAATGTTGGTGTTAGTGACTTAAAAAAGTAGGTACACCAAGAAAGCTCCGATAGGCTTGTTAAAAAAATATCGATACATCGATATATTGATATTATTTTTTTAATGTATCGATATTTTTGAGCGATATTTAATATTTCGATATATCGATATAAAATTCAAAGTATCGAAAAGGTATAAGAATCTATATTTTTTACAGACCAATAAACATTTATAAGTTTTAAGATTATAAAATCCCAAAAAGTAATACTTTTTTTATACTAACATCTTTTTAACAAATTATATTTAATGTATTTTTTGTTTTTGGTCGACTTGATTTGTTGTTTTATAATTTGGTTTTTAAGATATATCGCCCATATATCGATATTTTCAAATAAAAATATCAGTATCGATACTGATATTTTCAAAAAATATCGATTCGACATATATCGATACTTTGTTGCGTTTAGACTCGGAACCTAAAGAAGGTTCCAAGTCTGAGATTTTAACAAATAAAAAAAAAGTTGTTTGATAAATTCGACGCCAGGGGGGTAAAAGTACGATGTTCTAAATTCAATTTACTTTGTCTCTCTAGAGGATAAAAACGACTTTTGCACTCAGATATCGAAGAGTAAAAAGACTCTTTCCGAGATGGTGGGATGAAAAATAATTGTTCAAATTAATATTCTTGCAACAAAAATAAAGATAGTAAGCGCGACTCTAAGACGTCTCTGTTCCACAGCGCGAGCCTACGATCGCAAACCACGAAGTATTTGCGGGGTGTAAGCGGATGGCGCGGTGCGGGGGTCCGATTTCAGATTCATAGTTTGTCAATGCCTCGCCTTAATCGAATAAGGTTTTATTTTAAAAGTACAATACTAATTAAAACAAAACGAAGCACAAGCGCGCCTAACAGGGTATTACGAAGGGTTTTTAATCATGCCTCCCCGATAATCTGGGTGTTACCCGGGTAATGACGATCAAAATGGACGCTTCCGGGTATTATTGACCGGCCATTGTGAATTAATTTTGACTTTTTGGGAAACAGTTGTAATGAAATGGAAAGTTGTATGTAAATGAAAACTTTGTATGTAGTTATCGTTCATACATGTGTCGGCGACATAGCTTCTTATAAAAATATTGATTCTATTGGTTATTTTTTATTGTACCTATTTTTACACTAATAAATGCTTAATAATATTATAAATGTGAAAGTTTTTATGTATCAAATATCCTTGTAACAAATATCCTTGTTACTCTTTCACGCAAAAACTACTGAACGGATCTGAATGAAATTAGGCACAGAGATAGAACATAGTCTGGAATAGCACATAGGCTACTTTTTATCCCGGTAAAATGCATGGTTCCCGGGATAGCGGGCAAAGCCCCTGGCGGAAAGCTAGTAATATTATAAATTTAAAAGTTTTTATCTATGGATGGATGGATGTTTGTTACTCTTTCACGCAAAAACTACTGAACGGATCTGGATGAAATTAGGCACAGAGATAGAACATAGTCTGGAATAGCACATAGGCTACTTTGTATCCCGGTAAAATATATGGTTCCCGTGGGATAGCGGGAAGAGCCGCTGTCGGAAAGCTAGTGCTTAATATATTTGAAAAGATACATACCTCATAAACTTTTTAGTGGAAGAAAAATGCGATTTCGGGGTTCGAATCGGTGTCCCTCAGCACTAAGTTATAGACAACATTATACTCGAACGTTAAAGTCACGGTTAATGCCAATAGGCTAACAAGGCGGTTCTGAAGGGTTTTGCTTTCTGTAAACGATTTTACTGAATAAACCGGGTACCAATCCAATTTCCAAGAAATTTATGCATTCCATTTAACAAGATTAGATAAAAACGGATTCAAATTCACACTAAACAAAGCCATAAGTTGGCGTTAAACATTTTCGGAGGAATCTTGAAACTGTCTAACCGGTCTGAAACCGCAATTGTAGTCTTATTTGGCAAGATCCAAAATCAGCAAATTCACGAAGAAAGGGCCCTATGTATTTTTATATAACTTTTACATGTAAACCTACATATTACAATTTCTTGCCTATATGTAAATATGAGACAATGAGGGTTGCGCTCGGAAATAAAATAGACCCCACAAAGTTCTTTGACTGCCAAGCCTCGGACCCCAAAATCGCTTTATATTTTTATGGTAATGATCTCAACCGACCCTTAGATAAAGGGTTAGGTCCGTTTTAACATCGTCTTTGAAGAAATTCCTTCTTTTTGTCGTGTATCGGTTAATTTTTCACATTAAGGGAAATTGTGTTTTTATTTTGGCAACATTTTTGCAAAATGTTTTTTTGAGGGAGAAATTCACAGAAATTATTATTATAGGAGACATTTTGGACGAGTGATGCGACGTTCTCAAAAATATGTTGACCCCCGCGGTGATACTCGCTTTCATCAAATTTCTACTCCAATATCAGTATTTTGCACGAAGCTCCTGATATCAGACCTCCTCAAACCCAGTTTCTGGGCAATACTTTTGCCTACATATACGAGTGGTTGTTGGGCTTATTGGTCAACGAAAAAAAATTATAGATTGTCATAGGTGTTTGACAACCTGACCGAACAGCTTACGTGCTCTCCGGGGCACGCGCTAGATCTAGATGTACACACCCACAGTTCGCCGGTATATTTAGGTCCCATGTAATAAATAGGTGGCGAGTCTATTGCTATCGACCGGGCACAAATCTAGACTCCGAGCTGCTACTGGGAATTTCACAGAAAACCCTAACAACACTTTACTCGACCCGGCAATCGAACCCACGACCTCCAGCGTAGCAGTTACCTACGAGGCAGACATAAACGAAATCTAAAATTTTTCGTGCATATAATACGAGATGAAAGTCCTTTGTATTTTCTAGTTTCTACATACAACTATCAAAGACATGCATTATACACACTCTCGCATAAAATAATAGTGAAGCTCACTCGGCCAGTCACTGTTTATTTTAACAAAGAATTTCTAGTGTGTGTTTTACATTTTAATTTCAAAAGGTCTGAGTTTATTTAGGCTGAAACCTTTGCTGAAAATAACGAGACGGTGGAGTGCCGATAGCCTCACCGGTTGGATGTTGGTTAAATATCATTACTGTTAATTTAACTGTAATTAAAGGCAAATTAATAACGGTATTGGTATCGCGGCCATGGTATTAACGTGGCGATCATTTGCATAGTCCAGTCGCGCTAACCGCGGTCGTTCGGTGGATGAGTGACCAATATGGGGTCATTAAAATTTTATACAATACTAGCTGTCCCGGCAAACGTTGTTTTGCCATATAGGGGTCGGTCATTTTAGGGGGATGAAAAATAGATGTTGGCCGATTCTCATAGATACCGGATAAGCACACAAAATTTCATACAAATCGGTCTAGCCGTTTCGGAGGAGTATGGCAACTAAAACTGTGACACGAGAATTTTATATATTAGAAGATATTACTCTACGCAATTAGGAAATAGTAAGCAGAAAAGATTTAACTGCTTCAATAGTAGTTCGGAGTTGGGATTTGTGCCCGGTTAATGGCAATAGGCTCGGCCCATAAGGGAAAAAATACCGATTTGTGTCAAGCAGCGTCAATATGACGATGATGTCGGAAGATTTATTGGCTAACATGTCCAGTGTCACAAGCGAACATTGCCAGGACCGACAGCTTTACGTGTTCTCCACGGCACGGATCAACAAAAAAAATATGTAATAAATAATATTTTAAGTATTTATTTATACAGTCATGTTTCAGAATAAACACTTTATTTTCATATCCTTTTAATTTAAATGTCTGTCTGTATTGTTATTTTCGTCCTGGGGGAAGATATGAGCTACTTTTTGTATAGAAATCATTTAGGATAATAACGTGGGAAACGGCCATTAATAGTTATTTGTTATACAAGAGTACAAAGTTGCTTTTTAACCGCGTGCTCAATTTTGATGACCCAGCAAGCGAGGGAATTAAAAGAGCACAAGGTGAAAAATCTTTGCACTCGAGTGCAACACGTAACTTTTCATTCCACCTTTTCATTCCACCACAAGATACTTTTATTTCAGTTTAGGTATTAAATACTATATGATAGGTAAGTTTTACAGAATACCTATTCTTTAAATTATAACAAATAATACTAGGTATAATTAAGAGAAATTGAAAGTAACGTTGCTACAATTACTTGAGTGTAATATTTTTGTTAGGTATTGTAATGTTAGTGTTAGTGACTTAAAAAAGTACACCAAGAAAGTTCCGATAGGCTTGTTGAAAAAATATCGATATATCGATATAATTTTTTTAATGTATCGATATTTTTCAGCGATATTTAATATTTCGATATATCGATGCATCGATATAAAATTCAAAGTATCGAAAAGGTATAAAAATCTATATTTTTTACAGACCAATAAACATTTATAAGTTTTAAGATTATAAAATCCCAAAAAGGAATACTTTTTTTTATACTAACATCTTTTTAACAAATTATATTTAATGTATTTTTTGTTTTTGTCGACTTGATTTGCTGTTTTATAATTTGGTTTTTAAGATATATCGCCCATATATCGATTTTTAAATAAAAATATCAGTATCGATACTGATATTTTCAAAAAATATCGATTCGACATATATCGATACTTTGTTGCGTTTAGACTCGGAAGTTTCGGTTCCAAGTCTGAGTTTTTAACAAATTAAAAAAAAGTTGTATGATAAATTCGGCGCCAGGGGGGTAAAAGCACGATGTTCTCAATTCAATTTACTTTGTCTCTCTAGAGGATAAAAACGACTTTTGCACTCAGATATCGAAGAGTAAAAATACGCTTTCCGAGATGGTGGGATGAAAAATATATTTTAATTGTCATCCTGACATGAATTTTTACCGGTTAAGGATAAAGTTTAATTTCGTAAAACCAGTTTGTCTTAAACTCAGATTGTATGTACTTGATATGTTAGATGCCGACCTCAGTATAAACAGCCGAAGGAATTCATTAATGATAGAGTAATTAAATTATACATCACTAAGTTTCCGACAGGTATTTCTGGAGAATGTTTGACTCCCACGTGAATAGTTAAGTTTCATGTGCGAAATATACCTAAGTACAGTCCGCGTCAAATATTGGGATGAACACACTGTTCCTAATTATCTAATTATAGAAATTAAAATTTATCTCAATGTGATTAAATTCATATTAGAATGACAGATTCCTTGCACCGTGTTCATTCGGAAACATACTTTGTGTCACAGAGATATAATTTAATTTTCTTTGATTGTACGATATTCTGATGCCGACTGTACTAGTTCGGGTCGTAACAGCGGAGGCTCATCTGTCAATGTGTTACTATATTGTTACCATTGAGGTAATATGGACTGTCGTCCGAATGTTTGAAATAAATCTTTCTGTGGTATGCAGAGTAGGTAGATGCAGGTAGCAGATTAGATGTGGAATTGTGTAGTGGACCCAAAGTACTTTTTATGATAATTATTGGTAATACGTTGACAGATAATGGTTATTGGTCAGTAACCGCAGTCTTTAGACGGCCACAACACTAGTAGTATTGTTATCTTGAGACTATAATTGCTATATTTAATTTGCACAGTAATTTTACTAGATATCTCTTAAAATAGTAAGTACTACCCTTCAAACTAGATTACTGCTTGGCGGCAAAATATTTGACAATGCGGCTGTTTCTATCGAGACGAAATTAGCAGCACAGTTTTACCAAATAGTAATTTTACCTGCTCTGCATGGTACTTAATACTTCAATGGTGGTAACAGTATTTGACGCCTGCGCAAACGACTTCCCTAAATTGTTTGCTAATGCCGCGGGTTTGTAGTGAAACGGGGCATTTGGGAATTTTATGTGGGCGTTAATGAGACCCACATTTGTGTCTAATATGTGAGAACTTCTCTTGTCAATCGTGCCTTCCGTTTATACTTTTGATTGGTATTTGCTTTAAAATATTATTTTGACACACTCATAGTAATGTTCACTATTCATCATTATATTTTGGATCCCATGTAATAAGGGGACGGATATTTGATCAACAACGATAAATTCAGTACAAATTCAAAGTCCAAAAACATTCTATTTGACTCGAAAATTGAATCCAGAATGCTCAGCAGCCGGACTGCCATTAAAACCAAAAGAGTAATCAATCTATATAAATAATATTTGTATTTGCTGACATTCATTGTGAAACCCAAAGCAGTGATAGCCTAGGGGTATGACCACTGGACTGCCAAGTCAAAGGTCTCGAGTTCGAATCCAAGGCACGCACCTCTGACTTTTCGAAATCATGTGCGTAATTATTGTCACTCGCTTTAACGGTGAAGGAAAACATCGTGACGAAACCTGCATGCCTGAGAGATTTTCTCGACGGCATGTGAAGTCTGCCAACCCGGATTGGGCTAGCGTGGTGGACTATAGCCTAATCCCTCTCATACTGAGAGGAGACCCGTGCCCAGCAGTGGGACAGTATATGGGTTGATTATTATATTGTGAAAGCCGTGATTAAAACCGTAGAAACCCTAATTAATCTAGACAAATATGTGGCTGTGCTTTGGCCAGACCAATTCAGAGTCCCAAAGGTCTAGACAACATAAATGAAATCGCACAATAAATGCGAATCATAAAGCATTTATTACCTGACAAAGACGAATGTAATTTATTATGTATTTACGCTTTTGTCTCAAAATGGTACTCGAACCTTGTAACTCGTTACTTATGCAAAGGCTACTGAATGTATTTCTGCGATATTGTTAGAGATAAAAAGATTTCGTAATGTTATGTACAGTCGAGAAAACAGGTAGGTACTTATACAGATGGTAAACGGTATTCTGACAATGATTCTGTAATAATGTATTCATTTATACATACACGCCTGTATTGCACACAGAGGGGGCTAATGGTAATAGGCTCGTCCCCTATTATAAACTGTCTATAATAGTAGTATTCACCACGAATCCTTGGAAAGCGCAGCGTGGGACGGCCTCCAACGAGATGGACCGACGACCTGCCAGGCTAACATGCGCGCTACGACAAAATTTTGTCTACTCTCTTGTCTAGCTCTTTCTTGTGCGAAAACGAGACAAAAGCACGACATAAACGTCGGAAAAATGTTCTCGCGGCGTGCATGTTAGGCAGGCAACGACACCCAGCGACCTTTACCAGGGGGGCTAGACAATTTGCATTTTGACATTCGAATCGACAAACAAAATGTATGTAAATGACATTAGTGACAGCCCGATTTATCGAAAGCTTGTGTCATTTCCAACAACTGCAACTTGTCTACCCCCCCTAGTAAAGGTCGCTGGGTGTCGTTGGATGCAGGCAGCATACTTACAGGAATCGCGGATTCTTCTATTAATCGCTGAAATGATTATGGAAGTATCAAATGGGAATATTGTAAGTGCTCAATGCATTGGTGCTCTAAAACTAGGTGCTCAAACGGGAATACTCCCGATTATTATGAAGTTAAGGAAAGATATAGGTTTTCATCTCATAAAGTCCTACTGATCCGTACCAATTTAAGCAGAAGTAGAAAGAATCGGTTTATTTTAGGCAAGCGCGCTCCATCGCAGACCACATCGTTACTTATTATCAGACGAGCTGTGATCAAGCGCAAGCCAATCTAAGATAAAAAAAAACTATTAACTATACGAATTTTCATACCGTTTTTTCCAGAAGAAAACAGGGATTATCTAACTTACTAAAAGAGGTTTAAAACAAATTCTCTATTCCGAATTCTATCTGCGTTTGCAAAGATGTCACAGTAAAATAACAATTAAGTTTGCGGTGGAAATCACTTCTAATCAAGAAGGATGCGAGTCAATAAGGGAGTTAACTACTAGCAGTTGGTAGCTCGTTACTTGTGTATCGAGTGCGGCACGTACTGCCAACATAACTGTATCAATGTGTCTGTTTGATAATCATGTGGGCTCAGTAACAGCGATTCGCTAAATCTCAGTCTTTCCGAAACAAAGGATGCCTACCACAACTACATAAGCAAGATGACGTTTGTACACGCGCAAATGTGTGCGTAATGTGCGCTAAGCTTGTTTAGCAGTCGAGTAATGTTACCCGAGTTTGCTGAAGTCAGGGATTGGCGGAGAGTAACCATTCTGTCTTATTTTGTGGCTTCGTTAAACTAACACCGAACCAAATGCGTTGCGAAAGCGAAGCGAGAATCGCGTCAACACCATCAGTTTCTACCTCTTGCAGTGGGGCCCTTAAAGGTCTGCAACGCTGGTCTCCTCTGGTGTTGCAGGCTTGCCTGAGCAGCCATGTCAACTTATCATCAGGTGGCTCATCTGCATGTTTGCCAACATAAATCATAAAAATAAATAAAACTAGGCATAAGACCTCTATTTAAATAAGAAGAAAGAATCGAAGTTAATCAAGTTTTGAAACCAATTGACGTGACATACTAATGGCTGACATAGGCGCCCCACCCTTTTCTTTAGCACGTCGCAGTCTAAATAATATCAGTGTGTCGGAAAAGGGGATGTTCACTGTTCAGACACTTCCAGCTAAATTACTTGACAAATACTCAACTAACATGACAGCGCTATGGCGACAAATTGTGTGAGCTTTGTGTACGATCCCTCACTACATGAACAATAAATACTTACTATACTAGCTGTTTTGCCAAAGCGAAATAACCTTTCGCACATTATGCTCATAGTTGAGATTTCTTTTTCAAAAAATCTTTACTGCAAATCAGCGCCATCTAGACTATTGGCTTGTAACACTGTCTTAAAACCTATTCACAGAAATTAACATCAATAATAATAATCATTAATGTTATTGTTAAATGTGGGACTAATATTATATATTTGGATATATTTTTTCCGTATTATGTTCTTAAAATATCGCATTTTTGTAAGTAAGAAACGAAATACCTAAATAAAAATAATAACATAATGTGAAGTTTTTTGTTTTTCGTCTAGGAGCAAGGGAAGCGTAGATTTTTCTAGGAAATATTGCCACAGCAAAATATCTCTTATTGCTTTCCAACACAGCAGTCGCAAGCAACTTCATAACGGCCACACAGTTTTATGTGATATAGCAATCCTGCGTACCTCGGTATACCTACTGTCTTTTATTGGGATATTGGCACCCCCAAAAACTCAACGTACTAACCAATCTTAAAAAATATGTTTATTTTAAACTATTAAACAATTACAAACTCTATACTATGCAACCTTTTTGAACTATTTTAGACGATCTGTGGACACACTTCACAGTTTTGATCAATCTACCCTCAAGTTTTGATTATTCTGACAATAGTTGTCTCTAGACATTAGTCTCGCTAGTTGATAGACTGACGTGTACGGAGTCACTTGTCATCGCTTAGGAGACATACCGGTGTCGTCCAATTCTGTTATTTTGTGTTTTTTTTGCGCTGTTTGCAGATCTGTGCAAAATGGCGCCCGCGCCGGGACACGGGAAGTTTCTATAGCTCAAGCAAAGTTATTAGTGATGACTTTGTAACATAATTTAAAAAAAAAGCAATACCTACTTATTTTTGTGAAGTGTTAGGTGTGTTTTGTGAAGAAATCTAAGTATGGTTGTCTGGTGCTGTCTTGATCGTATAGCAAGTAAGTTCTCACATTTTTCTTTTACTTTATAAACACAATATTCTAATATTTGATTTAGTTGCCGAAGAGTGACCGCTGAGCGTGAAATCCTCGTTCACGATCCTCGTGAGGTCGAGCAAAGATTTATTTATTTATTTATATATACTATAATGTATACCGAATATAACACAATAAAACAGGATACTTAAGTCATTAAAGATATACAATGGGCGGCCTTATCGCAGACTGCGATCTCTTCCATGCAACCTTAGCATGGACATAATCAGAACAGAACAAAAAATGGGGTTGACAATGATGCCTTATGATGCAGTATGGTGCATTTAAAAAGTAGTCTATGACCTTTCTCAGGCTTTAGACTATCTGTGTAGGTACTAAATTTCATTAGTTTTGGCGTAAAAACGCGACAGACATACCGAGTTACTTTCGCATTTATAATATTAGTAAGCATAATTAAGATCTTGATGATTCAGGCCCTTTACAGAGTCGATGGGCACGGGCAGACTCAGTAAAATGTAGTTTTATGTCAATGTGTAATATTCGCAAGCCAGAATAATGTTTGAAAGTAGTCTTATAACTGATACCGATACACAAGTAGGCACATGAAGTAGGTATCGATATTTGAACCGAGCAGGATATTGGAATCGATTTGAATCGCCTACCAGCCGGCTTATACTCGCGTCAAGGGTACCTAGCCGCTTTATAAGTACAGTAGACTGAAATTTCGTGAGAAAATCCTTAGGTTTACTTTTAATCTTAAGGATTTTCTCAAGAAATTTCAAGGCCATTAAGATTTACGTCACCTTAAGACGTAAGTTTAGAATGTGAAGGAAGATTTCGACCTGGCGGGAAGAACTCATGGTGGCTTAGCGTTCATAGCGTCTGGTGTATTGATCCGGTTCGATTTGACAGTCGATTTTTTAACCCCCGACGCAAAAACGACGGGGTGTTATAAGTTTGACGTGTCTGTTCGTGCGCGTGTGTGTGTGCGAGTGCGTGTGTGTGTGTGTGTGTGTGTGTGTGTGTGTGTGTGTGTGTGTCTGTGGCATCGTAGCTCCCGAACGGATGGACCGACTTTAATTTTGTTTTTTTTATTTGAAAGGTGAATTAGTTGGGAGTGTTATTAGCTATGTTTGATGAAAATCGGTGCAAGATGGCCGCCGCTACAGAATAGCGGATTACATATTTTTTCACAACAACAATATGGGTATCAAATGAAAGGGCTTAACTAGTAGAATACTATACATTATGATAAATTTTAAATCCAAGATGGCCGCCACCACAAAATGGCAAAGTAAATTTCACGTCGGGGGTTTTCAAAATTTTTAATTTAGGTTAGGTTATTCCATCAATTCGATTTCGTGTATTTATTTCTGCCGCGCTTTTTTTTAATAGCAACATTTTTAAATTAAAACGGAGGTAAAGTGAACTGACCTTATAAGTTACAAAGCTGCCAGCCTAAAAAACAAAACACTAACATAAATAATTGTTGCAAAACCAATCAGCAACTCGGCGAATTTAATTCGCCCAATATGTCTTTTTCCAGCAAACATTTAATTTGATTAAACGCCGCAGTCGGCAAGTTTACAGCCGCGATTGGGTGTAAAGTCTAACTAATTTCATTAATTGCTGAAATTTCGCCTCAGCAAGCATAAATATTTGAAACTTATCCTACTTGGGGTTCGGTCAGCACAAAATGCGGCG
This sequence comes from Acronicta psi, assembly GCA_946251955.1. Taxonomy (NCBI): domain Eukaryota; kingdom Metazoa; phylum Arthropoda; class Insecta; order Lepidoptera; family Noctuidae; genus Acronicta; species Acronicta psi. The sequence goes on from OX276481.1 coordinate 13,104,469, forward strand.
CAGGGCTGCGTAATTTTATTATTTGTTTTTATTTGCTTATAAATGAGGGTATTAGAACGTTTATTGTATTGGGGTTGCTATTGTTAAAATTAATTTATTAAATTAATGTTCAATTTTGTAGCAGTTTCTATTAGTATGATCGTTTTTTAAATCTATGTTTATGTCAGTTGTTGTTATGTATTGAATACTACGGGTCTATCCCTAGACTGGAAGCAAAGTGGAATGCAATGACGAATGAAATTAAATAATTGAATGTTCTTCCTCTTATTCAAAATCTACCCATGAACAACCAAGTAAGGTTGAAAATGTAAGTACGAAAAGTAATGAAATATTTAAAAATTCAGCATTTCTCGTCATTTCTTTATGACCCCTCACAGACCCGAAAAAGGGATTTGCGACCTCACACCTCACTGAGTCACATCAAAAACGTTAGGATTCTTATTTAAAACATATAATTTGAACGTAAGCTGAAATAAATCGATTACGAGAAAAATACTCGAGTTCTCAATTCGTAAATCGTTTAGGTACGTTTTGTGGCGCAATTAAACTCTTGGTTGGGAAGGAAGTTCGAAATTCAATTTTAGAGAAACCATTTTGTTTCTTGAAGATTTTGAAAATGGAAAACTTTCGAATCTACCAGTCTTGCGGTACGCAACTGAAGATCAAAGGACCAATAAATTTAAGTTTTAATTCTGAGGTCACCTTTATATTATGCTGTTAAAAAATGTGACAGTTGACAACTGTCAATGTGATTGATAGGGATTTTTATAGATTGTGGTACAAACATTCATTTTCTTTTTAGTAACAAGGTTATGATCATCATTAAACCATGTAGACAGCTATGATAAATGGTGGGGTCTTGAAAACACACCGCCATTATTACCACGCTTGGCAGGGTGCCAAAGGACCAACGTAAAGGTACCAAAAATTATACTAGAAAATTCAAGAACTTCATTATAATTTACTTTTACCTTCGTATTTTTATACGTTCGCACTTTTTATAATTTTGTCAGCGGCCTCATCAATCACCTTATATTGATTCTGAAGGAAGCCTGTTACGTAATTTTTTTGGTCCTAGCAGTAATTTGGTGTTCTACTTTAGTATTTACCTTAATGGATATGAAAAGGTATGTTATAAGCATTAAGCAGTCAGGACCTCTCCATCATTCCCATTATCCACCACGGGTAAAATCTGAATCGCGAGCTACTAAAAACCTTATAGAAAAACTCAATTACACTTTGCTCGACTTGGGAATCGAACCCAAGACGGCGTAGCAGTGGCACTTAGGACCTCTAGACTAATAAGGCATGACAGATAAATAATTATTAATTTCTCTTTTATTATGTTTCGGTACTAAGTCCTCCAAAAAGAATATATTAAAATACAAGATTAGACTATGTTGGTCGAGTCGTCCCAAGCGTGACTGGTACGCTTACTATCCTGGTTTCGATTCCCGGGTCGAGCAAAATGTTGTTAAATTCCCGGTAGCAGCTTAGAGTCTGGATTTGTGCCCGGTTGTAATACCTACTATAAATTAATTTATAGCATCGAACATCGACGGATCAGAGGCACCCAAAAAATTCATTTAGATTCATTCCCCCAGACACCCACGACCCGACTACGATCTCAATAATTACTCGTACTCCAAAAACATTTTCGGTGAAAAAATTAAATGTCAGATTTTAATTACTCTGTATTGATAAAAATTATCTTGTTTATACGGAGGTCGATAAAAAAAATGCTGCGACCGTAATTTTGTTAGGGGTTAGATTAAATTGGATTTTTTGTTAGTCTGGGTTCATTATTCAATTATTTTTAATATTTTTCAGTATTTTTTTTGGAGCCATATAATTTTTTAAACGGTTAACTTTTTTGTATAAATTGGCGAGCCTATTGCCAAAACCGGGCATTAAATTCAATATGCGAGCTGCTAATGGGAATTTTTACAAAAAGAAACCCAATAGAATCACTTCAAAAAAGTATGGGTAGGTAGAGTTGCAAATTATTTCACGATTTTTCGAATATATGATTCGTCAAAGGAGGTAATAAATTGGGAGTAGATCTGACGTCATATGTAAATTCACAACATATTATAAAACAAAGTCCTTCGTCGCGTCTGTCTGTCCCTATGTATGCTTAGATCTTTAAAACTACGCAACGGATTTTGATGCGGTTTTTTTAATAGATAGAGTGATTCTTAAGGAAGGTTTATATGTATAATAACATACCACGCGGGCGAAGCCGCTGGCGGGAAGCTAGTTACCTAAGTATATAAAATAAAAATCACAATTATTTTTGAACGATACTCGTTGTATCGTTAGAAACAGTACAGAAATGATTGTAATTTGATAAATGCTGCACTCTGGGTTTGATTTCCAGATTGAGCTAAGTGTTATTCATCATTCTCGGACTATGGACTTGTGCCCGATTAATGGGAATAGGCTCGCCTCCTATTACATAGGACCTAATTCAACCCGTAAACTTCACTGTGCGTGTACATATCTGCTTAACCTTTGGGAAATACGGCATTTGGCGTGATGGGTTACATTATTATCTCTAAAACTTTTGCATTACTCCATTTCCGGGAAATTATTACCGGGAAGAAGGAATTTCGCAACAAACTCCCACACACGACTGAAGTATTTAATGAGTGATTCTACACAACTTTCAATAGAATTGTTGTATCGAGATAATCCTACCAACAATGCAAGAGGAGGCAAGACGAACTTTAACACAAGATAATTAGAACTTGTTTGAGTCTGTAATTGGGGCGTGTACGGCTAAAACAATGGATTTCAAGTGTTCAACAACCGTTGTTGATAAGACGCAATGGACGGTTAACCCGAAAAGGAATTTTGCACCGATATTTTGTAACCGAGGTCATGGGTTCGATTTTCAGGTTGAAGAGTAATTTGGAGCAAAGGAGGTCATCAAAATCTGCCCAAATGATGTACCAAAGGTACACTTTTTGGAAAAAATACTCTGTATTACGTTGGTTAAAACTCGTCGTACCTTTAAAATAACGCACGCTTTTTTGGCACATTACTAACAGTTTCATAGTAATTTCATGTTAAAAACTGTCAACTTGACAGCTGTCATGTACCTCAGGTACAAATTTGGGCTGAGTTGTATGGGCTTTTCATGACCTTTAAAACGTAGCATTCCAGCGATGTTACCTAGCATTGCTAGAATACTTTAGAATAGAATAATATGCTAGAATGCCTTTAGAGGCGTGGCTCTATGTATTTAGGTATGTCTATTATGGAATTCTCAGTAACAACTCCGAGTTTAGTCATGACTATCATCATCAACATGGAGAACCCACTCCTGTGTGGGTTCGGTTTCCTCACTTAGTCCCGCAGTGGACCATTGTACGTGAGCCGAGGGGCTGTTATTCTAGCCAGCCCAACTCCCTCCAGAAGCAGATTAGTCTTCCCGGTCTCCTCAGTGTGTCCGCTATAGATCTTGGTGATCCTAGGGTTTTTTCCCATAACAACGCCTGACGCCTCTGCATTCAATCAGCACGTGTGCTACCGTTTCGTGAGTTGTGACTATCAGTAACCCTACGTTTCTTTTTCAAAGTCTAATATTCGCTTAAGTGGCAGAAATCAGTAGGAATCATAATAATATTATGTATGTTTGTTAATATGACGACGTCTGTGGTCTAGTGGTTCGAGTACCGGACTACTGATCACGAGGTCATGGTGGGGTTTGATTCCCACATGACAAAACATTTACTGTGCTAAACTTAAGTGTTTGCGTTTGTCTGAGTGTTTCTTAAGTATTATAAGTATGTATTTACAAAAAAAAATATATAAGTATTATATCCATTGTCTAGTACCCATAGTACAAGCTCTGCTTAGTTTGGGACTAGATGGTGCTATGTAAAAATGTCCCAGAATATTTATAAAAAAAAAGCATTTCAATGTACAATATTTTGAAGGCAGGCTACTCACTAGCTATGTAGTCTGACCTCGGGAATCCGCAGGGAAATTAGGATTTCAATGTACTATGCTATCGGCTTACAGGTGGTTGCTACTGTCAATCCATTTGATAAATAGTCCTCGTGCTATTCGGAATACATTATATTCATTCTGCAGGGGTTTTGGACAATACCGACTTCAATGATAATTGAAATACTTAATATTAGATATTATGTTCATATGGATGAGGGGCTCGTGGCCAAGTTGTAACTACGCTGATCAACCGATCGGCGCAAGGTTAAGCTACACTTGCCGTGGTCAGTCTGTGGATGGGTGACCATTCTTAACATTATCGAGACCCCTTCGTGCCTCGGAGAGCACGGAAAGCCGTCGGTCCCGGTTGTCATACGAACATCTATGACAATCGTTAGTGGTAGTCAGAAGCCTAAAAAGCTTGACAACCAGTCTTTCCTTCGAATATCGGTATTGCCTAGAAATTGGGTTACGGAGGTCTGATGGCAGTCGCTCCGTGTAAAATACTGATATTCAGCCGCATCTGGTTAGACTGGAAGCCGGCCCCAACATAGTTGAGAAAAGGCTAGTAGAAGGAAGATGTTCATATGGATCGCATTTATAATTGAGTCGCGTGCAATAGATACATTGGTGTGATGCAGAGATATTACTCTTGGTTGTTGGTCTACTGTTGTACACTCATAGTTCACAGATATGTTTAGGTCCCATGTAATAGGGTCCAGTTTATTGCCAGATGCCATTGCAACCAATGAGGCACTTGTGAAACTATCGTACACTTATCATCATCATCATCCTCCTGCCCTTATCCCTATTCACTTGGGGTCGGCGCAGTATGTCTTTTTCTTCCATACATCTCTTTTAGCCGTCATCTAATCATTCACTTCCTTTGTGGTCATATCCTTTCTCACACAGTCCATCCATCTTTTCTTGGGTCTTCCTCTTCCCTTATATCCATCCACATTCATGCTTAATACCTTTTTGGTAACGTGCTCTTCACTTCTACGCATCACATGTCCATACCACGCTAAGCGGTTACTGCACAACTTTTCAGTAACCGGTGCTACTTTCAAACTACCTCTTATATACTCATTCCTGACCCTGTCCATTCTTGTAACTCCACACATTCCGCGTAGCATTCTCATCTCAGCTGCATGCAATTGCATAAAAAAAAAGTTGTAAAACTATCGTACACTAATCAAGCGAAATCCTAAGCAGATTCAAGAGTATTACGTTTTAAACCCAACACACAGTGTTAATTAAAATATTCTGCACAAAATTAATTGACATCATTTAGAACACTGCAGTTCCCTAGAGAATATTGAGCGATATATTTGGCCAACGCTTTAGGGTGTCGGCACCAATTACTGTCCGGCTCACAGGACCAGCCTTGGGGACATTAATACCCCCATTATTGTGTACATTAGTCGGATTACTTAGTAACTTTAGCGCGTTCATACATTGTAGACTGATTTGTAAGTGATAATATCTTTAATGCAGTATAGAGGTGTATGTATAGAGATGGGTAAATAGTCTGATGGTTTGGATTATTATCATAAATAACCTTCTAATGGATGATAACCCCGCTATTAATGTAGTTTATAGTTTTTTTTGTAATTCTTGCACTACTACCGCGTAAAATAAAATCGCGGGCGTTCTCTATATGCACTTTATTCAGAGAATTCGTTAATATGACGATTTCTCTGTGTGGCATAATTTCAAACAAAACACTAAGACAAAAAACCCTACCTTTCGGCTTTTTGCCGTGTCGTCAGGTAAAAATTGAGCAGAATTAAAATGGTATTAGTAGTTATGTCCACTAGAAAAACATTAACAGCAGGGTTATCATCCATAAATGGTTATTAACGATATTTCGGATTAGAGAATTTATTTCTTATAAAAACTATACAGTTTGTTTAAAATAAGATTATACAATTTTTGTTATTAAAAACATTTCGGTACCTCTGGCTTATTGTTGTGATACTAAAATAAATTCATATAATTATAATTATCAGCAAAATAGATTTGTAATAATAACAATGCTAAGTAGGTAATTATATAAATAAATAGATCGTTATATAAATTAAAATTGAAATATTTGATAGATTCATTGCATTAATTAATTAAAGTGTTCGTACATATTGTTTTAACTTAGTTTTAAATACATTCATATTATCACATTCCTTTATGTCATTTGGTAATTTGTTATACAGCTGTGTGTACATTTAATCAAAACCATCAGGCTATTTACCCATCTCTATGTATATACTGTGCTTCAAAATAATCGTCAGCTCAACAGTTCTGTATTACCTAAGAGGTGTGGCAGAGTTTTTTTTAGGTAACATACTTATTTCGTGGTAAACCTATTGACATTTATTTTGTAAGTGCGGATACGAAATCACTGCTGCAAATAAGAATTTTCTAACAAGTAACTCCTTAAACACTACCTAGCCAGATCATTACACCTAGAACTTCAAGGGAAAGATTTGATTGTTTGTTTGTATTGAATAGGCTTCGAAACTACTGGACTGATTTGAAAAATTCTTTCAGTGTTAGATAGCCCATTTATCGGGGAAGGCTATAGGCTTATATACCATCACGCTACGAAAAAAACTACGGAGAAAAGTTATCAAGACCACGCAGACGAAGCCGCTGGCGGAAAGCTAATGTGCTTATAATTTCATTTCCATTTGGCTATAACGTCGCTTAGTTATACCCTGTAATCACTCCGATATGTGTTTGCTAGTCACAGAATAACAGAGATACTTCACGCTCTTTCTCAATTTCGTGCTAAACCACTGAAATTTTCATACGGTTTCCACCAATACAAAGAGGGATTATTTAATACTCCCCGTGCAATGGAAAAGGTACTTTCATTACAAAATTAATGGCAAAAACCCATCAACATTATCCAGTTAACGATATCATCTCACGGCTTACTTTAATGCGCCGCCAGTAAAAACAGATCTGTTTAACTATTATATCGCTTAACCGTGGCTTCTTAACCACTTAATTAAGGAGATATCGATCGGTATCGCCATAATCAGCTGTTAATACGGTTTATGACATGAAAGAGGATTACATGCCTCTTAATAGGCTTTGTGAGTATTGTGGGCTGGTTTTGTATTTTGATAAACAGCTTTTCCTGCCTATTCTCTACGGTATAGTAGTCAGATAAGTGACTGCTGACCTCGAGATCCTGGGTAATGTGATGACATAAAGCATATGTATGATATAGAGATATAGAGGTATGATAGAAAGATTATTGGCGACTCTGGCGCTTCCTTCAACCTTCAATATCTACCTATGCCTAGAAAAAAGTCATCATCATTATCACCCATAGACTTCCACAGGGACCTGTCGTATGCTGCCTGCACCCAACGACTCCCAGCAACCTTTACCAGCCGGGCTAACATGCACGCCGCGAGAACATTTTGTCTACGCTTATGTCGTGCTTTTGTCTTGTTTTCGCACGAGAAAGAACGAGACAAAGGAGTAGACAACATTTTGTCGTGGCGCGCATGTTAGCCTGGCACGTCGTCGGTCCATCTCGTTGGGCCGTCCCACACTGCGCTTTCCGGTGCGTGGTTTCCACTAAGAAATTTTCTGACCCAGCGGTCATCAGTTCTACGAGCTATGGCTCGTAAAAAAATAGTAATAGGCACCTAGTGTTTATTTTTAATTATACCTAAACAGCTACAAATTGCTTCTGGCAAAAGTTATCTTGGTTAGTTTTGTTCTTATTTATGTTTAAACTACATTTATATTCCTAACCTGAATAAACAAATTTATTCGAATAGGTATTCACGGCGTTGTTTCTAGTTTTAAGTAAATATAACAACAACTAGACGAGCCCAGACAATTATTATACAGTAGGTAATTAATTTGTGTTAAACTAACAATGCGCCCCGGTTCCGCACGAAACTCCCAGTTGGAATGATTTTTTTCAACATCAACAATAATCGTTATATTTCAGACAATTTAAACAAAACCTTGACAAATTATACACTAAAATATTCCTCATGAATCACTCCGTTCATTGGTGAAAATCACATGAAAATCCGTTCGGTAGTTTTTAAGTTTATTGCGTTCAGACAATACGGCTGAGGGACGCTGTTATACGTGTTCAATTCAATTCTTTATTGCGTCCCATAATATACCTATAAATTAAAACAGACTAGGGATTAATTATGGACCCTATCGGGCACAGCAAAGCATAGTATGACATGTGTACGGAAGAAAATACTACACTATGCTCTGCCCAACTGGGTTCATAATTAACGTACTTATCTGTGTACTTGGGTATCTATGTATCTCTTTATTAATGTGTGTAAACAGACGTACCCCTGCGATTTTTTATAAGAACTAGCTTTCCGCCAACGGCTTCGCACGCGTGGTCGCCGTTTTACTATTGTCCACGCATTTTTTTTAGTATTAAAACCTTACGTGGACCTTAAGTTACATACAAAAAAATAAATTAGCCCAATTGGTCTCGCCATTCTTGAGTTATGCGCTAACCAACATTCATTTTTATTTATATAGAATATTATGAGATGATTTAAATGAAGATAATTAATTAAAAGGTTATACCTTTGTACAAAATACGTCCTAAAGTATACACAATCACCTTTTCCCAGTCTAGTCTAAGTCCTAAAACGTCCTACCACAGATCTTGGCCTCAGTCTAGTGTTTTGTTTATGTCTATTGTACCTTTCAGTATTTGGGTCTCAAGGAGACTTAGCTTTTGTTGAATCTAGGCTGGTTTTTGTGCCTTTAGATTATCTAGTTGTCGGATTAAGTAGAGTGAAATCGTCTATCTGTTTCTTTTGGTGGGAGGTTGTGTTATGTGTGTGTGAGTTTATTTATCACAAGATCGTATCCTTAAACCTACGTTACGTTAGCCTATAAGAAGTGATTTTTAATGAGATCAGCTGCCTACTGCTTACTATAAATAAGAGACAGTGAGATCAAACTAGTAATAACTTAGTAAAAATTAGGAACAGTACATTGACACTGTACCTAGTTCTTGACAACGTAATTTTTATTTCATTGAAAAGGGAGGAAGGCAAATGTACCTACAGGATGTACAGGATTAGCAAAGAGAGTTAATAAAAAAAAGCTAAAGTATTATTATTAAATTAACACAACACAACAATTGTCTCACCCGCTACACACGTAGGACTGTGATTAGGTACACCCTCCGAGGAATACAGGTGTGATGGTATTGTTATTCATCAGCTTTTATCATTAATTGAATGTCGAATAAATTCATGAATATTAACATAAATTAATATTTGGAAACAAAAAATATCCTTAAAATAAAACCAGCTTCGATATTCACGCTCATTTCGTGAATATCGAAGCTGGTATTATCGTACCGTCAGATTATCTGAAAACCGAGTATTTAAGGGCAAAATTGTCATTCAAAACGCATAGCCGAGACATGATCGTAAGTTCGGGCCTGCATGCACACCAGCCCGCTAAGCTTCACACTCCACTACGCCACGCTTTGATTTTCCACATGATGGCTACCGCTTCAAATAAACCGCCCCAGACAGAGACGGGTATAGACTGTTTTATTAGGCCAATACTTCATGATTGGAATATGTAGCCAACGGATCTGTATTCGAGTTTAATATTGCTTGGATTTGCTAATATTAGGTTTTACTTATTTACGGGAAGCTAGGACATGTAGCCAAGGTATAATTAATATGCGATGAATTTACCAATTGCAGCCACGCTAACAAATTAAATACAAAAAATTATTGCATATGGAATATACCTAATGCATATGGAAATAAAACCACTTTTTACGAATTTTATAGCATTATATTGATATTATTTTAATCACATGGGCGCTGTAAAAGGTTCGAAACGTCGGGATTAAAATAATATCAATATAACGCGAAAAAATCCGTAAAAAAACCCGACTGCGAAAAAGTACTAACTAAAAATCTAAAAACAAGCTCTGTGATGTTGGAAAATGTATTGCAGGCGGGACAAGCAAAGAAACAATTTTGTTTATGAACAAACAGCTTGTCCCGCCTGCAATACATTTTCCAACATCACAGAGCTTGTTTTTAGATTTTTAGTTAGTACTTTTTACGCAGTCGGGTTTTTTTGTTTCATTTAATAATTGATTTTATTTCCTTCTTTTTAGTTAATAAATCATCATAGAATGACTAGATAGATCCTAAATGATAATTTAAAATGTATATTGATACAACTTAAGATCATTTTCAAAATCAGGTCGCACATTAAAGCGTATAAAATCCGCCATATATATATTTTTTTAATTTCATGTACCCAGTGACACTTCTGCTATCAAGACGAATCTAATGAGGTGTCATTTATCTAAATCGGTTGAGCCGTTGAGTAGTTACGACCGGACATAGGAACGGAAATACATACATACATACATACATACATACATACGCGTCAAACACATAACCCTCCTCCTTCGGCAGTCGGGTAAAAAGTAGTTTTATTTCAATGTCTAGTATTCGCGTAAGTTTCAGAAATAAGTATCTAATGCGTAATTATAATAACGTATCATCACGCCTATATGCTTCAAAGGTTTAGGCAGAGGTGTATTAATCTACATCCACAGTTTTATAAGGTTCCATATATTAGGAGATGAGACTATTGCCAGTAACCAGGCACAAATCGATACTGAGAATTAAATAGAAAAACTAAATTATAGTTTACTTACCAACCCAACACAATAAGCAGCCGCTTTTGCAAATACTAGAATCACAATTTTCCCATTGCTGGGCACTCTTAGAAAGAAAGGGCTAGAGAAATGATGAATGATTTGTCGCAAAAGCTTAGTTATATAAATTGGTTGCGTTGAAACAAAAAATGGATATCGAGATTGAAATTTTGACGAATTTATATATCCGAACTTGTATTTTTAACGGTACCTTAAAAATACAACACAAACTGACACGTAGAGTCAAACTCAAAATCTTTACGTCAAATGTTAAGTCTGTGCTGCTGTCGGGTGCGAAACATGGAAGGTAACAAAATACATCTCGCACAAACTCCACGTTTTTATCAACCGATGTCTTCGCCGAATACTCGGTATATACTGGCCCAATACAATTTCAAATGAGCAGCTACAGGATTGCTGCCGCGAAATACCGATTGTCCAGCAGATCAAACGTCGCCAATGGAACTGGATTGGCCACACTGTCCGAAGGGGCCCAGAGCACATACCTAAGCAGGCAATGGAGTGGAATCCCCAAGGAAAGCGGAAACGTGGTCGTCCCAAATAAACCTGGCGACGCACGGTGCTAGATGAAGCGAAGAAGATAGGAAAGTCATGGGGCGAAATAAAATGCGAAGCTCAAGACCGATCAAGATGGAGAGTCACTGTGGACGCCCTCTGCCCCATCTAGGGGACGTAGGATCTTAAGTCAAGTAAGTAAGTCAAAAATACAACGAATAGGGAATGGTTGTCCGGATAGTTTTAACTTTTGAAAGGCAGGTAAGTCTCCATACGGGATCAAATATCTGGTCTGAGCGAAATTGAAATGAAACAAAGTGCACTTCACGTACAGGGAATTAAAGAAAAACAGTGCGCAGAATTGCCATCGATGCCTGAAAAAACCAACTAGAATTGAAACATAAGCCATCAATGTCGGTGCTTGAATTAGAACTCTAAAAGTTCAGGTTTAAGGTTTTGTATTCCTTGAAGATGGAATTTTTGATGTTAGATTTTTTCCTACAAAGTACTTTATAACTAGGGTCGAGTTCCTTAGGTATTTTTTTTTCATATATGCTTTAAAATGTGTTGAGATAATAATATAGTCAAAAAGTCCCCGTTAAGTAACTTGTCAGACTCATTGGAAAACTTGCATACGTACTATCACCCCTGTATACCATGAAGGCTTAGGCAGATATGTAGTGCTATACACCCACAGTTCGCCACTATATTAGATCCTATGTAATTGGTAACCAGCCTACTGCCATTAAAACAAAAAACTCAATTGTTTTTTCAGTTAGTTGATTTATTTTTAGTAGCCACGGAGTCTTCAAGATGCAATTTATCTCTTCGCCAAAGTTTATCGAAATTAGACAGAGATGTTCATCTTTATGCTTTACGGAACCTATTATTTTGTAATGGGTGAGGTAAAAATGCTCCATAAGCACGCCGCTCGAGGATGCGGCATGGTTATGTCAGGCTCTCCGGCCAGGTGGCCAGCATATCGTCTAAAACCACCACCACTACCTCCTTCCGCTTAGTAACGGGATCATGGGAATCGCTCTCACATGAGATCCACTCCACGATTCCGAGTTCCATTTTCTAACCCTCCTTGAGAGCCAGGTTCAGGGAGCGACCGACGAAATACTTTACGGACCCTGGAAATTCCAATTTAAAACATATAGGTAATCAAATCTCGAACCCAATTCTATACATTGAGTTACGCCACTTAACCCTCAAATAGTGCCCTCACATTATTTACCCCACATACGAAGCTATTTCGTAAAGTCGTAAACTGTGGAACACGTCTCCTATTTCCCTTGAGGTGCGCTACCGATATATTTTTTCACGAATTTGCTCTTGACGGAATCTGGTAAAATCTACAAATTTTAGGATTAGGACCCATAATTTTGCATAAGTTGTTGAACTAGCAATAAGGCCTTTTTAGAATGACGTGAAAATACAATAAAAGAAACATTTACTTAGCTCAAATAAGTTTTATAGTACAGATAAACTGCATAAAGGGATAGCCGACTGATTTATGAATGCACACTTGCACAGCTAAAACCACTGATCGAATTGGGATGAAATTTGGCACACACACACACATACACAAGTTACTTATTATGACGTAGATGTCCGCTAAGAAAAGAATTTTTGGAAATACTCATGGGATCGGGAAAAATTTGACGAACAGGAGTTCCGCGTAGAACAACTAATTATTATAATATTATACCTTATGCAGAGTACTTACTGCAGCGTAGCGCTGATTTTCAGGTGGGCCTTATAAAGGATACTATAAATTAGGTAGATATGCAATGTAGAATGTATGTTAATTTTTGTAACGCCTATCAAATCAGCTCCCACTTCAAAGTCCAATGCTTTACATAATTATCTGTGAAGGTTTTTCATACATATTGTCTGATGTCCGCTTAATATGGCCACAGGGTAAATAATCTAATATAACGGCGTATTCATATACATTTATACGGTTGGGTAAATCCATTTAAATCAGTGAGACTCGACAGACGCCGGTGCTAGGGTCAAATAATATGTTTTATCTTGTTTGTCCAGCGCCTAATAACGGGAGACTTTGTGCCTTCATTTGTTTCAGTGATAAAATACTTTTTGCAAGGCTCGGATATGTTAAATGTGGGTTCTTTGGGGAATTTTCCCCAAGTCAACACAGGTAGCATACCAACTTTATTGTTTACGTTTAACCAACTGTATAAAAGGAGGAAGTTCTTATTTCGTTTTTTTTTATTTCACGAGATATTTTCGGCGTGTCGGACTATCGCATCGATTCTAAAGTATTCTTAAAAGTCGGTTTTCTATTCCAAAAAGTTAATTTACATTAGGTTGGCAAAATTTTGTAGGAAATTTTGGGATTATGTTTATATCTTTTCTAAAAATGAAAACTCTGAGAGAGGGGGCTTTTTTATGTGGTCCATATTACTTAAGTCGAGACCTGGAATTCGTGTGTTGATTGATTAGTTTCGGAGACAGCCCGCAATGAAAGTTCTTAAAGTTCTAAGTTTCTCATCTCCCGACTATGGTAATATACGAAGTACATCACATTAATCGGCACGTGTATTGCAAATAACACCAAACTTGGAGGATTTATACCATATACCAATATATTAAACTCACTTGTACTTCGTAACCTTGGCAGAATTAGCGATTCCAATTAGAGAGCAACTTGGGAGCCTCTGTATCAAGTTCTAATCAGTTTGTGATATCTAGCAAGTTTTGCGTGCCACCGTGCCACAATAGCAGTGGATAATTAGTTGATTTACGTTCTTATCTATTTGAGGGGGGGGATAAGTTTGCCACGATTTTAAGCCATTTTTGACAATTTTAAGAAAGGTATGGCACAGTCATTTATGGCTCAAATATGGCGTAGCCTATCTGTGGAAGTACCTCCACCTTACAGAAAACTGCAGACAAATAACACACTTTATTGTGTGTTGTGTTCCTGCAGTGAGTAAGGTTGCCGGAACTCCTTCTAAGGATGCGCTGCACTGGCAACAACAGGAATATTCCCTTAAACTATCGGCGCAGTGAATCCTCCATAAACCTCTAAGAGGTTTTTAGGGTCGGCAACGCGCGAGTGATACCGAGCGATCAGCAGTCCTGTGCCTCGACCTTGAGTTTTTCTCACTAGACTCGCTAGCGACACCGTAAAATATTTGTATGCAAAACCCTCACAGTGCCTCTAGCGGTTTCGTAAGGAACTAAAATCTGTTATGAGGTTACAGCGTTTCGACGCGTAAAAAACCTATCGAGAGCCGTTCGATAGAACTCATGGTTGAGGTACTGTACTCAAACCACTAGACCTCAACATCTTCACAAGACGTGACATTCTTCGGCCTTAACTAATATCATAAAAACATTGCCGATTTGGTTCAGTCATTCTCGAGTTTTGTGCTCATCAACTTATTTAGACATTTATTTTTATTGATTTAGATTACATAGAAGATAGGTACAGAAGTAGCTATTAATATACTGTTGAACATACCCAGTAAAGCCTAAAGAGACAGTAGTAAAAGTTTATTATAAGACACTAAACCGTAAAACACGGCACGTGACGACATCTTAAAGCATAATGTTCGCGTTAAATACTATATTATATAAAGGTAGGGTCACACTGCGAGCGGGTAGCGTATTTTTCCAACGTAACACTGTGAGAAAGTTGTGGTAATTGCTAACTTAAGGACAGTGGGGCAAGGGTTGTATTGCGCCTTGTGTTGCTTAGCACTGACACAAAATATTATTTATCAACTTATCTATCGATTTAATAACGAAATACAATTCACACACGTAGGTACTAATTGAAAATTTCATAAAATCTAACAGATTTGCTATTTTAATTCTTGTTTAGACATTAATTGAATCGCTCCCTGCTATCAGTCGGACCCCACCCTCATAATAAAACGAGATCATATTTAAATACGTATCTGTACGGTAGGGTTGTTTCCCTTCGTGTAATTTACTCTTATTTCGCAACTCGCCTCGCTTTAGCCCCTAAAATTGTAATTAACTTGTTATATTGGTTAATATATTAAAATTTGCGACTTTTGCGAATGTTGTATAATGACGTAATTAATGCCGCAAATACAACTTTATGACTTTCTGATGGAAATAATAATATAATATATGTTTTTGGATGACTAGGGTCAGACCATAACGTACTTAGGATACATAAGAGAGACTCGTACGCTGATAAAACGATCTGGGGCCCCAGACAAGTTGCAATTTGACATTCGAATCGACAAACGAACAGAAACAAAATGTATGGAGATGACATTTTAGTGACAGCCCGATTTGTCGAAAGCTTGTGTCATTTCCATACATTTTGTTTCTATTCGTTTATCGATTCGAATGTCAAATTGCAACTTGTCTAGGTGCACTGATGTGAGTATGGCATCAGATCGTTTTGTCAGGTTTGATAGCCGGGTAACCTAAGTTTTGTTGTTTTTTCCTGTGAAATTCCCAGGAGCAACTAAGACTGTGGATTTGTACCCAGTTTATGGCAATAGGCACACTCCCTATTATTGGAACCTAAATATGCTGGGAAACTGTGTGTACAGGACGTACCTCTCTGCTTAACCTTTCGGGGAACAGTTGTACAGTTATGGACGCACGTTTAATAAAACTTTTATCTCATTCATCAACGAACCAAAAGCCCGATATCCTTTCAAAAAGCTATCCTCCAGTCGGCCTTCAAAACAACATATCAAAGACAAACCGCCCTAACCGGTCACTGAAACTGTTGGAAACTACTTACTGCTTACCTTTTCATCTGAACTTAGTTGGTAGAGATCAGTGGCTTTGATACCGGCTCGAAAGTTTTTGAGTGCGCTCAACATAATATTTTGTGTACGTGTTGTGTTTACTGGGAATGGGTTGGGGTTGTAGTGATAGCGGGGTGGACAAAGCAATGTTGAGATCTTGTTTTTTTTTATAATGTCAGAAAACTGTCTTACTGGCCTCGTCAGCGCATCTGTTCCAGAGGTTCTGAGTTTAATTCCCGATCTAGCAATGTTATTAGGATTCTTTCTGTGAAATTCTCAGTAGCAGCTTGGAATTTAGATTTGTGCCCGATTAATGGCAATATGCCCGTCCTCTGTTATAGGACGATTGGTGCAGTAGTCTAGCAAGCATCTACTGCACTGCGGGTTCGATTACCGCATGGACAATATATTAAAATGGCCTACAAGTGGTTGAGGCGTGAATTTATGTTTATAGACGCACTTACAATACAGCAAAAAGGCGGCAATAATTACCATTTTTGATTTTGACTATGATAAGACTCTATCTTCATATATTTACTTTTAAGTTTTCATGCTCCTCTAAACGCTATCCGCTCCACTCACACTAACAACCCAACATCAAACTTCTACCTGTATCTCCGACCCTAAACTATAAACCTTCAAAGAAAGCCAGCAAATTAGATTTAAATCCACACACCAAAACTTTTGTCTATACACAAACTTGTATTACGAGTTTGGTATTAAATACGTGACTAGGCCTGGCCTGGCTAATTTAACTAGCAGTTATTGGAGTTTGGATTTATTTTGCCATTTTGTTTTTTTTTATAAGCCAGGGGGTCTAGACAAGTTGCAATTTGACATTCGAATCGACAAACGAACAGAAACAAAATGTTATTAAATGACATTAGTGACAGCTCGATTTGTCGAAAGCTTGTGTCATTTCCATACATTTTGTTTGTCGATTCAAATGTCAAAATGCAACTTGTCTAGCCCCCCTGTAATGTCCTACTGCAGGGCAAAGGTCTCCCCACTCTTTTTCTGCCTCTCTGTTTGTTGTTATATCCAACTAGTCCATTTCGTATCAGACCAGCTCATCTCGAGTCCTTATTTTTTTTTTAATAATTACTGGTCATTATGTCTACGATGTCTTTTAATTTTCAAGTCCCTATTTTTTTTACCTAAATGCCGACGGAGGGTTATTATAATTACTGGTATACACTGTCTGTGGTCTAGTGGTTCGAGCATCGGACTACTGATGACAGGGACGTGGGTTCGATCCGCACAAGACAAAAATATTTATTGTAGTGGTATATGGTAATGTTTGTGTTTTTGTAGGTGTTTTTTTATGTATGTATTTACAAAAAGGATAATGGTATTACTTTTTTATAGGTAGTAGGTACTTATGTTAATTGCATTTTCAAGACGAGTAAATGGACCATTATATTGATATTATTTTAATCCCCAACGTTTCGGACTCTTTACAGCGTCCCTGATCACGGGTGACTAAGGTGAAATCTGTAAAAAGTCGTAATTTTATTTCAATGTCTAGTATTCGCTTAAGTGTTAGAAATTATAAGTAATATATTTTTTTCTTTTTTTGCTGTCTAACACTGTATCTTTACATTATTACTTTTAAGTATTAATATAAGGTTTTTAAGGTAGGTTGGTGGTTAGGTTTTTTGTGCCAATAAATACATTTTCTTTCTTTATCTAAATAAAATTGCCCAGCAGTCGTCTACTCACTACCATCTGTAGTGGTGCTCACCTACCTGTCTGCTTACTGTTGCCTGCAGCAGAAGGTCTGTCTACCCTCATCACGTAACATTATCAAACGGATCGTATTATCTGACCCGCTGCGCTGGAAAACGCTGAAACTAACTGAAACACTAAACTTTGCAGTGCCTCAATAATAAGTTTTTCTCACAAAACTCACTAGATACTTATGCCGTAAAATATTTGTATGGAAAACCGTCGCAGTGCCTTTAACAGTTACGTAAAGAACTAAAATCGGCTATGAGATTACAACGTTTCGATGCGTAAAAACCTATCGTTGGTCCAATACCACACCTATTCCAATAGAAACAAAATGTATGGAAATGACACAAGCTTTCGACAAATCGGACTGTCACTAATGTCACCTTCATACATTTTGTTTCTATTCGTTTTTGTGTACAAGTTGCATTTTGACATTCAAATCGACAAACAAAATGTATGTAAATGACATTAGCGACAGGCCGATTTGTCGAAAGCTTGTATCATTTTCTCTTGTGTCTTTCTTTTTCTTTCTTTCTTTTCTCCACGTACACGGGATTGGTGAATTGGGGATGTAGAGACCACGAAGGTCGCTACCGTACCTTCAAGTCTGCCTAACCTTGCGTGGAATTCAAGCGTGGTAGTATGTAACCTGTTCATTGAAGCATTGAGGTATTACATCCCCGCTTAAATTTTAATAACTAGAGGTAGGTACCGTATTCACGTCTCATGTTAATTTATTACGTAGCCGTGACTCTCTCGCACTCAATTTACGTTGATATTCATGAATTTATTCAACAGTTTAGATCTTATATTATGAATATTATAAGCAGGGAAGATGATCATACCATCGCGCCTATATTCTACAAAGGATTAGGCAGATGTGTATCTAATGTTCACTCACATTTCGCCGGTATGTTTAGGTCCCATGCAATTCCGAATTTATCTAAAAATGACGTAGAAAAATTACACTTTGCTTGACTTGGGAATCGAACCCAGAATCTTGACGGTAGCAGTATCGCTTAGTACCACTAGACTACGAGGCAGTAGATTTCACATGATCTTCATAATATAACAAAGAGTATAGTGATGTAGTTCCAACATTGAAATACCTATTCACTGTAACTTTCATAAATTGTATTATTAGTGTTGATCTTAAAAAATATATTTGTAGACTAAGATTACATTTTCCGCATGTCACATATGGCAAAATGTGTGGAAACTATTTAATATTCTAACTACTTTTCTAGTTGTACCCATATTTTTAGCGAAACAAAATGATTTGATTTGATAAAATGTCATGTGAAACAGAAGTACCATATAACGGTCACAATTAGTAGCTCAGTCACCACAAACTGTTCTTTTGCAACTGTGTGGGTAGCACGACACAGAACTACCCTCCAGTTACGGATTCTTGTCGCGTCACGTTCGACAAAGCCGCAATTAGTGGCGTGCTACCATCGCGGTCTACTTGCCGAGTTTTATCGACAGTTTTACAATACGAATTTAAAGCTCTTGTAATGCGCTCTATTACGTAGAACTTCTACACTTTCAAAGTTAATTAAAGTTGTTTTTTTAATCTGTATCACCAACATTATCAATCCATTTACTGTCCCACTGCTGGGCACGGGTCTCATCTCAGTATGAGAGGAATTAGGCCATAGTGCACTACGCTAGCTTAAATTGCGGGTTGGCAGACTTCACATGCCGTCGAGAAAATCTGTCAAACATGCAGGTTTCCTTTTTATGTTTCTCTTCACCGTTAAAGTGAGTGATAATAATTACGTACGTGACTTTGAAAAGTCAGAGGTCGGAGGAACGTCGGAGGAACTCGAGACCTTTGTCTCGGCAGTTCAATGGTCATTCCCTTAGGCTATCACTGATTATCACTTGCTATTGTATGTATCAATATCATTATACTGTTAGAAACAGAAAAAAAGTTTTATAAATCTTTCACACTACATTTGCCACCAAATAATTAGCACCAAACATTAATCAATGTTTGAGTATGAATGACGAAATGATCAAAGCTAAATGTTGCGAGAATTAGCCATCGGCATTATCAAATGGGCGCCCGGTGAGTGTATTTGAGGTAAAACACGGTTTTATTTTATGTATATGCATATGTTTGTATGATTATGTTAAAGCCTAATTGGAATATACATTGAAAAATCAGAATGTATCAACTGGTTTTATTATAACATTTTTTGTATTGAGAATACTACGTTCTTGCAGGGTAACCGCCTACTATCAAGCGGGCCGCATGTTTGACGTCCTTGCAGTATAAAAATATATTATATAAATTAAAAACCCCCGACAGAAAATGAAAAAAAAAATAGGTACCTAATTTTCTATTTTGTGGTGGCGGCAATCTTGGTCTGATTTTCTCACCTTTCAAACAAAAAATCAAAATTGGTTCATCTGTTCGGGGGCTACGATGCCACATACATTCCTACACAGACACGTCTTATAACCCCGTCGTTTCTGCGTCGGGGGTTAAAAAGAGAAAGTGTTACAGAATAACACCTTTGCTAATAACATCCATTGATCATCAGGAAGACGATGGACTGTCCCGTCTCGTTTCTAAATGGACCCGATATGCGGGTCGTTGAACTTCCTAAAAGTAGGGTTGAAATTGTCGATGACAGTCATTGTTACGTATCAGCTGTTGACACAGGTAAACCCAAATCAAGTGAAATGTGGAAGCTTTTAAAAAGATTCATCTCCGTCACTTCTCGTGAAATCATTTGACAGAAGAAATATGACAGTGAATTCATTCCTCATTTGACATAAATTATAAAAATAATAATAATAATAATCAACCCATATACTGTCCCTCCACTGCTGGGCACGGGTCTCCTCTCAGTATGAGAGGGGTTAGGCTATAGTCCACCACGCTAGCCTAATGCGGGTTGGTAGACTTCACATGCCATTGGGAAAATCTCTCAGGCATGCAGGTTTCCTCACGATGTTTTCCTTCACCGTTAAAGCGAGTGATAATTACGCACATGATTTCGAAAAGTCAGGGATGCGTGCCTTGGATTCGAATTCGAGACCTTTGACTTGGCAGTCCAGTGGTCATACCCCTAGGCTATCACAGCTTAAGTATAGTCCACTAAATTCATGTATTATTATCCAATGTTTTTACGTAGTTAGTAAACGTTGTTGGCATCCTAAACTTTTTCCAACTTTGTTGAGGTCGGCCCCCAGGTTAATTAACAAGATGTGACCAAATATACCTCGACGACGTCTGTGGTCTAGTGGTTCGAGTACCGGACTGCTGATCACGAGGATCGTGGGTTCAATTCCCACGGGACGCAAACATTTATTGTGCTGAACTTAAGTGTTTGTGTTTGTCTGGGTGTTTCAGTGTTATAAGTATGTATTTACAAAAAAAAAGATATAAGTATTATATCCATTGTCCCATAGAACAAGCTCTGCTTAGATTGGGACTAGATGGTGCTGTGTAAAAATATCCCAGAATATTAAAAAAAAAACACGAAGCTACTACTTTTGGGAATACAATTTGTCATTTGCAGTGGTGATAAAGTGATCAATATTCATATTTAGAATACCTTTCTGGTATTGGGAACAGAGTCCAATCTCCCGGTAGTCAGGGCTTCAAGGAAAATAACCTCTTAATAATAAGACGCGCCTAATCTAGGAGCACTACTTCTGTATCAAGCCCTTAACCCAGTTTCCTAACAAGAGATGCTCTTGGCTGGTACACCATTGGCTGATAATCATAATCATAATAATAATCATTTGTTTCGTATTCATTAGCAACGCTGATCAACCGATATGCAAGGTTAAGCTATGCTTGCCTAGGTCAGTCTGTGGATATGTGACCACTCTGAACACATCAAGACCTCTGCCTGCCTCCAGTTTTTACGAGGTTCTGCGGGATGGTGATGGTCATCATTGCGCGACGCTCTAATCGTTCTATCATAATATCAGGCTTAGTGACAATCATTATCATTATACACTAGACATACAAAATCTACCGAACACACATTACTCAACTAACACATCACATACACACCAAAGGAGAGGACGAGGAAGAAGAAGAGGAACGAACCGAACACAGTAAAATAGGAACAAATAATTTGATAAAAAAAAAAAAAAAAAACTAATAAATAATACAAAAAAAAAACAAAAAAGCACAAAGAAAAAAAAAATACATTAATATTTATATGCATTCTACCATACTACCAATAAATAAATTAGTTTATAAGTACATTAATAAAGGGGAAATAAATACCCTTTTTCCCGTTGGTTACGGGACGGGGTATTTATTAAGACCGACGTAAGTCGAGAAGGTGTAACCAACCATTAAAGATAATCATAATTACTAAGAAAGAAAACATCGTAAGGAATGGAATTAATGGACATAAATGGGCAAACACTTAATGACTATGTCGGTTTGGTTATAAACGCCCACAATTCTTCAGACAGACAATAAACAATCTTGTTATTGTATAAACTTTTGCTCATACAATAACACGAAAAAACATATCGAATAGCGATTATTCTAAATGGAAAATCGATTTGTTTCTTTATCGATACACGAAAAAGGAAAAGTTATTTCTAGTGTATTTGGAAGCGAAGAGATCTGTTTGTGAGATAAACAGTGTCGTGTTTTGAGAAACGACACTTTAACTAGACTTTGGGACGATTTTATTTGGTTTTGTGTCGGTATCTAGTTTATTTGTGGAATTTGTGAAGTACCACACTAAGGGCTCTACTCAGAAACGTCAATTAGCGTAAATGAATCGTTAACAAACAATGGATACTATATCTTGGCCTATTTCTCCATATTTGAGTTTGGTGTAAGATACACTGGGTCTTTATTAGCTAAAGATTCATTAAACCTCTACCTAACCCTTCATAACGGTATGTTAATCTTCATTGTTATTTAGACATTTTATGCCTAATATTCTTCAAAAATTCGAAAAAAAAACTACCTATCTTTGCTGGAATAAACCTTCAATATAATAATACGTATCAAAAGTATGTGACTGGTCTGGTCTAGTGGCGCGACTGCTACGCTAGAGGTCCTGGGTTCGAATCCCGGGTCAATCAAAGTGTGGTTGGGTTTTTCTGTGAAATTCCCAGTAGCAGCTCGGAGTTTGGATTTGTGCCCGGTTGATGTCAATAGGCTCGCCCTCTATTACATTGGTCCTAAACATACCGGCGAAATGTGGGTGTACATAAGTACGCCTCTGCCTACCCCTTCGGGGAATACAGGCGTGATGGTGTGTAAAAGTACGTGTTCATCGCAGAAACTTGTCAAGTCGACATATTTCGCCATCACTGTGCGGTAGTAAGTTGTGAGCATTACTTGTAAATTGGTACATTCAAGTTTTATGTCCCTTACCACTGGATATCATTCTTAGCGTAACGAATGCCGAAACTACGGACTTCGTGCTTAAGGCCTCGGAATAGAAACAGAATGCTTATTTACTTGCGTCAGTGCGCTAGAGCGTACCAGACTAGCGCAGCGCTATAGCACCGCAGAATAGGTAACAGACCAAGCGTGCTAGAATACGCAGCGTTCTAGTGCGCTCGTCTGTTTGACAGGTCACGACATGTTCAGTACCCCAACCATGAGTTCTATCGAATGGCTTTCGATAGGTTTTTTACGCATCGAAACGCTGTAATCTCATAGCAGATTTTAGTTCTCTACGTAACCGCTAGAGCCGCTGCGAGGGTTTTCCATACAAATATTTTACGGCGTCGCTAGCGAGTCTAGTGAGAAAAACTCATGGTCGAGGCACTGCTCTCTAAAGCCTCGTCAAACTTACTTGCGTCAGTGTGCTAGAGCGTACCAGACTAGCGCAGCGCTATAGCGCCGCAGAATAGGTAACAGACCAAGCGCGGTGGAATACGCAGCGTTCTAGCGCGCTCGGTCTATTTGACAGGTCACGACATGTTCAGTACAACAAAACGCAGCGCTCTAGCGCCGCGCTAGTCTGTGCCTCGACCATGAGTTTTTCTCACTAGACTCGCTAGCGACGCCGTAAAGTATTTGTATGAAAAACCCTCGCAGCGCCTCTAGAGGTTACGTAAGGAACTAAAATCTGCTATGAGATTACAGCGTTTTGATGCGTAAAAAACCGTTCGAGACCCATTCGATAGAACTCATGGTTGACGTACTGGTTCGCTCTAGCGCACTGACGCGCGTAAAATACGCATTCTGTTTGACGATGCCTTAAGCACGAACTCCGTAGTTTCGGCCTTCGTTACGGGCGTTTCCTACTTCGTATCACCTACGGACGAATGATTCGTTCGGGGCCCAAACTAAGAATGAATGACAACATCATTTGACAAATTGTACTACTCCCGATGTGTTTTTACCTATCCAAAAAATGTTACCTGATACTTGTTGTTTCAACGGATTGTTATGTTTGGGCTACTTTTAAACGGACCCGTTACTTCATTGATGGAGATAGGATGTAGACTCGCAGATCCTTAGATTTATAAAAAAAACTTAGCATCTAAAAACTTAACATTTATTTCAGAAATTGCGGCTAATGATGGCTTAACATAATACCATCAAGATTGTATTTCCTGCGGGGATATTTAGGGGTTTATTAACGTGGGAATATAATTCGCCGGTATACTTAGCTCCCATATAATAGGGGCCCTAATGCTATCAACCGGGCCCAAATTCAGACTCGAAACTGCTGTTTTCAATTACACAGAAAAAACACACAAGCAAGGGTCTCTTGGAGGAGCGAGCGTAGCAATCGCGCCTAGGACCACTAGACTAAGAAAGCAGCAAGACAACTAATAAATTTAAACTTCATCTTAATGTGATAAAGTTTATTTCAGAAAGACAGTTTCCGTGTAGTGTGTTCGTTCTGATATAGTCCTTGTGCCATTGGGATATAGTTTAATTTTCTTAGTTGTTCCGATCATTTTGTATGTTGTACAGTCAGCATAGGGACTGACTGTACAAGACACTCAATAGCACCAACGCGCAACGCTCACGTTGCATATGCCTTAAATCCCGATCAACACCAAAATATCACAGTAGATAAGATACACCAAAAACAAACGAGAAAAACATCTGCTTATCTCTTCATGCAAGCCATTACGTCACACCTTGTGAACACCCTACGTTCCCCATAGTCACGGAGTTCGAATAAATATTGTCGTGGTATGAATATTTTTTGTTCGTAGCGATTTTTGTTACGAATGCATATAATATTTTTTGAGAAGACAAATGGATGCTTCATTCCTGTGCTGGGATGGTTAATATTTATATACATACCATCACGCCTGTGTACTCCGAAGGGATAAGCAGAGGTGTATTAATATATCCTACAGTTTACCGGTATGTTTAGATCCCGCGGGGCGAGTCTATGACCATTAACCGAATCCTAACTCCGAGCTGCTACTTTTTTTTTATATCACTAAGGTAGCAAACAAGCATACGGCCCGCCTGATGGTAAGCGGTTACCATAGCCTATGCACGCTTGCAATACAAGGGGTATCACTCGCGCGTTGCCGACCCGAAAAACCTCTTAGAGGCTTATGGAGGATTCACTGCGCCGACAGTTTGAGGGAATATTTCTCTTACTGCCAGCGCAGCGCATCCTTAGAAGGAGCTCTGGCAACCTTACTCACTGCAGGAACACAACACACAATTTCATAGAAATATCTAATAACACTTTGCTTGACCTGGGAATCCAACCCAGAACCTCATTTGTCTAATAACCAAGAAAATCTCCATTCAATACCGTACCTTATCGCATCACTATCGTACTCCTAACACCTGGATAATTTCAAAACGATATTTTGAAATTATCCGTCTGACACCGATGGTAGGGGCTCGTCTCAAATTCATCCCGCCATAATGTTTCAGATAATAGCTTTTATAAGTTGAGCATAACTTCTAAATACGTTTACACGAAGGACGGGACGGTGTAGGCGGCGTGGGTATACAAATAAAATGTATTCACAAGTCATTGGCGCACTGCAAAAGTTTTTCAAAGTATTACATTAACATTTTCTACGCTGTGGTCGCGTATTGTTAATGTGCATTTTTAATTTCCGTACTATCGTTGCGAATGCTGTTTGTAAAACTTTATCGTCTGGTGAGAAGTAAAAATGTAGTTGAATGAAATGAGGACTAGATAACATTATACTATTGTTGTTCTTTTTTAAATACAATTCGTGTACTCTAATTTATGTGCTCGTTTGCAAAGAGAATACTGTTATAATAAACATCATAAAACATACCATCACGCCTGTATTCCCCGAAGGGAAGGCAGAGGTGTTCCAATGTACATCCACGGTTCAATTATATATTTAGAAACTTGAGCATAAGGAGCAGCCACAAATATGTAAGATAAATATTTTTTCATCCCACCATCTCGGAAAGACTATTTTTACTCTTCGATATCTGAGTGCAAAAGTCGTTTTTATCCTCTTAGAGAGACAAAGTAAATTGAATTTAGAACATCGTGCTTTTACCCCCCTGGCGCCGAATTTATCATACAACTTTTTTTTAATTTGTTAAAACCTCAGACTTGGAACCTTCCCTAGGTTCCGAGTCTAAACGCAACAAAGTATCGATATATGTCGAATCGATATTTTTTTTAAATATCAGCATCGATACTGATATTTTTATTTAAAAATATCGATATAATGGGCGATAAAAAACCAAATTATAAAACAAATCAAGTCGACCAAAAACAAAAAATACATTAAATATAATTTGTTAAAAAGATGTTAGTATAAAAAAAGTATTCCTTTTTGGGATTTTATAATCTTAAAACTTATAAATGTTTATTGGTCTGTAAAAAATATAGATTTTTATACCTTTTCGATACTTTGAATTTTATATCGAAATATTAAATATCGCTCAAAAATATCGATACATTAAAAAAATAATATCGATATATCGATGTATCGATATTTTTTCAACAAGCCTACCGGAACTTTATTGGTGTACTTTTTTAAGTCACTAACACCAACATTACAATACCTAACAAAAATATTACACTCAAGTAATTGTAGCAACGTTGCTTTCAATTTCTCTAGTATTACATACCTACCAACTAATGTACCTACACATTATGGAATGCAATAAAGTATTGAGTATTGAGTACTGAGTACTGAGTATTGCGTATTGAGTATTGAATATTATTGAGTATTGAGTATTATTTGTTATAATTTAAAGAATAGGTATTCTGTAAAACACCTCATTTCCTCGCTGTAGTCATTTCCTCGCTGAGGTGGGATGAAAAGTTACGTGTTGCACTCGAGTGCAAAGATTTTTCACCTTGTGCTCTTTTAATTCCCTCGCTGACGCTCAGGATTCTAATTTTTGAATCACTCGCTCCGCTCGTGATTCAATTTTAGAATCCTTCGCTTGCTCGGTCATCAAAATTGAGCACGCGGTTAAAAAGCAACTTTGCACTCTTGTATAACAAATAACTATTTTGTGTTGTGTTTGTACATCTTTATTACTTTTTATTTTTGGTGTACCTACAGTAAATCTATTGACGACGTCTGTGGTCTAGTGGTTCGAGTACCGGACTGCTGATCACGACGTCGTGGGTTTGATTCCCACAAGACACAAACATTTATGTGATGAACTTAGGTGTTTGTGTTTGTCTGGGTGTTTCTTATATAAGTATGTATTTACAAAAAAAAAGTATATAAGTATTATATCCATTGTCTAGTACCCATAGTACAGGCTCTGCTTAGTTTGGGACTAGATGGTGCTGTGTAAGAATGTCCCAGAAATCTATACTAATATTATAAAGTTAGTTTGTTTAGTTGAACGCACTAATCTCAGGAACTTACTGGTCCGCTTTGAAAAATTCTTTCAGTGTTAGATAGCACGTTTATCGAGGAAGGCAATTAAAAACGTTATAAAAACGGGGAAAAAAAATCAACTTCTAAACGAATTCGCGGGCAAAGGCTAGTAATAATTTATTTCTTTCTTTCTTTCTTTCCCTTAAAGCTATCTTTGCAGGTTGTCCCCCAATGCGACAGCAAGGTCTTTTATAAAACTATATCTCAGTATTAATAATATTTTAAACACTATAATACACTTATAATTATTACATATTAAACTAACAGGAACTTTATTATTTAAGTATTCTTTACTTATTAGTTATTTATAACATAAATTATATAATAGTACTTTCGCGAATCCACTCTGGTTGCTTGTAAAAATATCAATGCATTTGTGGATTTCATTGATATTGCGTATGGCTATTCTCTACACTTTTACATGATGTAAACCGGGTATGATATAACGTATTGCAAAAGGATTAAAATTCACCTTTAGATTATGTTCGAAAATACCTGCGTAAACATTTGAAATTTAGACCGTTCACTGCGCTGTCAACTCGATAAGCAACAAATGGACCATATTTCATTGTAACAGGGATACACAACATTTCCATACCCATCCATTCCGGGGCTGAGTTCCCTCGAAAATAGCCCAGAAATCAATAAGAGTCGGAAATCGAAAGATATCTGGTCCATCGGGATTTATAATATAATATCATTCAATAAGGACCGGGTCTACAGAATATTTTCCTTATATTCCTCTCGCTAACGCCATTACCCTTATGGGGGAGAATCGATATTTCTGCCTATAAGTAGATGTAATTTTTTCATGTCAAACTCATTATATATTACTAGGGAACGGCAATAAAGATGTTATTGCCATAAAAAATCGTAAGAACTAAAAAAGAAGAATTAATACATACATGACACACCATCACGCCTGCATTCCCCGAAGGGTTTTACAGAGGTGTATTATTGTACACCCACATTATACCGGTATGTTTAGACTCCATGGGAGCGAGCCTATTGCCATCAACTGGGCACAAATCCAAACTCCGAGCTGCCACTGGGAATTTCACAGAAAAACCCAACAACCTCTAGCGGTGGTCCCAAGCTCGGCTGCTAAAGCTTGGGACCACTAGACCAATAAGGCAAAAATTAAAAGGAAAATATTTGATGCTCATCTTACATGTAGACTTCTCGCATAAACATTTTAACATAGACAAGCAATGAACGTATGCACATCAAGTCTTTGGTAGTCTATTTTGTTTATGGTACCTATTATTGTGTATGGTGAATGAACAAAAAAAAAAAAAAATAGCTGAGAGCTGTAACTGTTAAATACATACTAAAAAGTGATAAAATTATAATGCCGTTTATTGCTATTGCCTCTGGCGCTTCCTTTAACCATCAATCCTTACTTCCTTATTAATATTATAAATGCATAACTTATTCTGTCTGTCTGTCTGTCGCGCTTTCACGCTAAAACTACTGAACCGATTTAAATGAAACTTGGTATACAGATAGTCTAGAGTCTGAGAAAGGACATAGGCTACTTTATAATGTGAAAAAAGGGCTTTAAGGGGTTAAAATAAGGGATGAAAGTTATGAGAATTACCCAGACCACGCGGGCGAAGCCGTTGGCAGAAAGCTAGTATTAAATATTATAAGTATGGGTTTAAAATGAATATCAGATATTTCTTTGTATCTTTTGATGACGAAGATATAAATAAAATTGCTTTATGGCTAAAAAGGTAGGTTGTATTTTTATTTTCGAATGAAATAATTGACAATGGGACCGCCAATCCAATTATTTTCACATCATCGGTAGGATTTCATGAAATTGAGGAAAACCAAGCATAAAAATTACAGTTCCTACCGCGTTTCTTTTTTACGTAATCTTGAGTGACAGCGCCATCTATGGGGTTTTGTATACCTTGGAATCAATTAAGCAATTCTAAGGGAAAATATTTTGAAGAAAAAAGCGTGATCAAAAGTACTCTATGATCAAAAAGACAAATTTTCATTTCTCATATATAAAAATTACTTAATACTGGAACAATTTCATGAAACCTCAAAATACCAGTAAACAGTTTATTTTCGTTAGTATTTCTTTTTCATTTTTTTCATTTTCTGAAAAAAAATACCATAGTAATGTATAATGACGAACAAGAAGCCCACCGACATTTTTAAAAAAGCAGATATTTTGTTGGGAGAATTTTCGATTGAAAATTAGGGTGCTTTTTCAAGTCAAAATAAGGTGAATAAAAAAATTATCAATAAAAAATACAGGATGTGTGTGATATAAATAGGTAAGTTTTCACGAAATTTCGTGAAAAAAAAAACATTTTTGTAGAAGATAAAAATTTAAAAACCAAAAACTAGAATTTTTCATATTAATTTAGAATTTATGTGAAAAAGTGTAAATACGTTGTAGATAATTTTATTACCTACAACTTTGCCTTTTAACTTTTCCCATGGAACTTGTAGTTTTGCTGGAAATCGAGATAAAACGTTTTTTAGTTTTTACCCTTATTTACCCTTATCCACTTCCCGACCTCAGATCGCCTGTAAATTATTTTTCCTTTCATTTTTGTTATAATGTTCTCTTCCTTTTCCAATGGGTTTTATCCTACTATTTTTTTTTCACTTTTTAGTATTCAAAGGCTTTTACGAAACCACTCATAGCTTGAATTTAAACGCGGCCACGCCATCTAATTAGATACAGCGAAGCGAATTATTTATATTCAGTACGAGAAGTCATAAGATGGGTAATTATAAAGTCGCAAGGTCATCAATGACCAATGCAACCATTTCCAAAAATAAATTGCGAAACCATCGCGGGCAAAAGCTAGTATAATAACCTAAGTTTGCTTGTTTGTTTGTTTGTTATGGAGCGAACAAATTCTCTCCATGCCTAATGCAAAAATGTGAACGAAACCATAGCTTGAATTTAAACGCGGCAACGCCATCTAGTTAGAAATAGCGAACTATTTTTATTCAGTATTATGTGATATCAAAAAAACGTAATTTTATCACAATAAGTACATTATTTTATGTTTTTAATGAAAAATAAAAATACATGATCGACCTCGACCTCGAGATCAGCATTCCTGTACTCAAACCACTAGATCATAGACATCGCTGGCGTCAGATTATCTCGGTTATTAAGGATCATTGCTATCCCTAGAATACATTTTATATTAGTTTAGCAAAGGAAGAGTAGGTAAGAAGTCTCAGAGATAGTGATGTTACAACTCCATGATATAGTTTATCTTTTAAGGGAATTCTCAATACCAGTATTAAGTTAATAGCTGGACTTACCCGGTAGTACTCAGACTTAACATAACAATACCTAAGGTTCTCTACGAGTTACTATGTCAACATGAATTCAATTTCAATATTACTAGAAGCACTTCATGAAGGCACAGACATCCATCACATAACACAAAAAGTATGTTCAGTCCATTGAGGTATTAAGTATTTTCTATAATATACTGATTTCTGATACTTACGCGAATACTAGACATTGTAATAAAATTACGTTTTACGGATTTTATCGCCGAAACGTCGGGATTAAAATAGTAACAATGTAACTCGATAATATCAGTAAAAAGTAGTTTTATTTCAATATTTTCCATGAAGGATTCAAAATATGAGTCATAAAAAAAATTAAGAAATAGTGTGCATTCTATCAACTCGCACTCGGCTACGGAACGTGGCCCGATAAAATAATAATAATTAACTAGCTTTACCTGATAACGCGCGTTGATGTGGCTCAGAAAATTGGATAAAAACATCCAAAATGTATGTACCGGTACTCTATGTAACAGTGAAAACTGCGGGAGATTTAAGATTTTAGGATAACAATCAACACTTTTATTAACATAACAGAAAAGAGATAAGTACCATTAAATGTATAAATTTTTTTAAGGTCAGCTTATACTTATTTACAATTTCAAGACAATCATCCTTTCTAGCTTCGAAAACAATTTATTTCATAGCACTCTAGCGCATACTACTTCAATGGTCCATTCCTAGATGTCGTACATTTGAACGAGAAACGTCTCCTCGCACGTCGCCTGAACATCATCAAACAACGCAATCACTTCACACTTGACCCTTATTGTATTCACGCTAGGTTCATATTTGTTTAGCAAGCGAGAAGTGGAACAGATGTTGTTGAATTAAGGAGACTGGAAGTGGTGTTATTTGAAATTGTTCTTATTTTGTTTTCGCTCCTTTTGGTCATTCACTCATTTTGAATAAGCATTAGTACCTGCCTCTCTCATGTCCAAAGATCAAAAACGCTAGGTATTTAATAATACAATTTTATTATTTTTACTGTTCGTTTAGTACAAAGCTGTAGAGTCAAAATTTTGTCTATGCCGAATTATTTTCAGCCTAAGCGTGGTATGCCACACGTCAATTAGTTTTTTTTTATACCACTAAGGTGGCAAACAAGCATACGGCCCGCCTGATGGTTAGCGGTTACCATAGCCTATGGACGCTTGCAACACCAGGGGTATCACTCGCGCGTTGCCGACCCGAAAAACCTCTTAGAGGCTTAAGGAGGATTCACTGCGCCGACAGTTTGAGGGAAATTCCTCTTACTGCCAGCGCAGCGCATCCTTAGAAGGAGCTCTGGCGACCTTACTCGCTGCAGGAACACAACACACAATAAAGTGTGTTATTGGCTACAGTTTTCTGTAAGGTGGAGGTACTTCCCCAGATGGGCTGCTCCAGATTTGAGCCATAAATGGCTGTGCCCTACCTCTCTTGACAAAATTTGTTTGTCTGATTTCAGACATAATAACAAGTTCAAACACTTCTATCGTGTATTGTGTTTAAAAAAGAAAAAGTAGTAGTAGTATTGAAAATCCTAGCTTGGGTCAAATATGTTTTAAAAAAGAACTAGCAATACTAAATCAAAACACTTTGATCTCCTTGAGTACTAAATCTCACATAGTCCAGATAGCGCCACAAAGCAACAGATACAAAAGCTTTCAAAGGACCATTTTAGTAAAAAATAGTAGCAATGTTTTGCGATATACAATAGAAGCGTAAGATATTTTTAATACATTGGCCGCTGTTGAAAAAGATAAAAAGTTGGATATTTTTACTCACACATTTTACAGAAAACTGTAGGGATTTCGCAGTAAATCCGAACTTGAGACTCAAAACTATTTTTCATTGAATTTAGAATACATTTAGTGGATTACTGGGAATAACTTTACAGACACTCACGCCTTTATTTAGAGGGGCTCGTGGCTAAGCTATAACTACGCTGATCAACCGATCAGCAAGGTTAAGCTACGCTTGCCGAGGTCAGTCTGTGGATGGGTGACCATTATTAACATATCGAGACCCCTCCGTGCCTCGGAGAGCACGTAAAGCCGTCGGTCCCGGTTGTCATACGAACACCTATGACAATCGTTAGTGGTAGTCAGAAGCCCAAAAAGCCTGACAACCAGTCTATCCTTCGAATATCGGTATTGCCTAGAAATTGGGTTGCGGAGGTCTAATGGCAGACGCTCCGTGTAAAATACTGATATTCAGCCGGATCTGGTTGGACTGGAAGCCGAACCCAACATGGTTGGGAAAAAGGCGAGGAGGATGACACTTGTCTTATGCCTTTATTCCATAGGTTTGCAATAGCTACATAGATAATGTTCTCTCTGTTTGCTTGGTACCTATTCAGGTTAAAAGTACAATGCAAGCGACCTTTTTAAATAATCTCAGCAATAAGGTAATTTTCTTTTCATTAAAAAAATCCTATATAGCCCTTAAGCCTTTATTTATTATTTGATATTAAAGTGTTGGCCCAAAGTGCTTAGTTTAAGATTAAGTAGGCTTAAGAGGCTAAATTCAAATGCCTTAAAATATATTTTAATTATAAACCGCAGATCTAAAAGATATTAATAGTGGGTTATTTTTATTTCTTTTAAAGTATGCCTTCGACCTTAATTCAATGTTAAAAAAAACTCATTTAGGTATGTTGAGTTTTTTTTTTGGGTGTATAAAATCCATATCTATCGTTTGCAGCTTGGGAAGGTGGCAGGTATACTGACCTATGTAGTAAGCGGTTATCCTATTGATATTGATGGGGAATGAACCCAGGACCTCAAACGTAGCAGTTGTGCCGAGGACCACTACACTAATGAGGCTGTTTACTGTTATATCTACCTATACTAATATTATAAAACTGGAGAGTTTGTTTGTTTGTTTGAACGCGCTAATCTCAGTAACTACTGGTCCGATTAGAAAAAATCTTTCAGTGTTAGATAGCCTGTTTAACGAGGAAGGCTATAAGTTATATATCATCATGCAACGACCCATAGCAGCGGAGTATCAATAAAAAAATGTTGCAAAATCGGGGGAAATATCAGCTTCTACGGAAACGAAAGATAGTAATAATATATAAATAACAATTTATAGAAAAACGGAGTCTAGTATTGCAAATAATGATGAGGATCTTAATATAGTTAACTATCTTTTGATTTGGTACACTCCAGTCATATCCAGTCTCGTTAAATCAATGTAAAATAAAGTGTATTAGAGTTGGTTGAAGGCGCTCTTAGAGCAGGAAATGTGTCTCATCGATTAGCACATTAGTGCAGGTTCGGTGCTCGCGCGAGTACCTACCGGCCTTTGAACCTGATGTAACAGGCTGCCGTTTCAATAAACGCTTCTTTTTTCATGAGATAATTTTATTTTTGTTTAGTAAAGGTATTATATAAATAGACTGTCTGTGAGCTTAGCAAATTATACGGATTTTATTACCTATATTGTGGTAATAAATATTTTAATAAGTCTATTCATAATTGTGCCTGTGTGGGTGTAAATACTACTCTTTAATATTTACAGCACGCCCACACAAAGCTGTTGTAGCGACATCTATTGCGCTACATAAGAGTTTCTACGAAGTAAAAATCCTGAATCGCGCAAGTGAAGTTTACCGTGCAACTTGCATATAATTGCATACAACCGCCCGACATTAACCGTCGGGCAGTGGCCCACCAGGGATAACACCCGCCTGGTCGGAGGACCTCGCGAGGTGCGAGGGACAACACACCACGTCCCTCCACTGTAGAGACACTAGGATCACGTCGGGGTCACCACTGTGGAGGGACATGGTGTGTTAAGTATACTCCGCTCCTATTGGTCGTAGCGTCATAATATATAGCCTATAGCCTTCCTCGTTAAACATACTATCTAAAACTGAAAGAATTTTTCAAATCGGTCCTGTAGTTCCTGAGATTAGCGCGTTAAACTAAACCAACAAACATACTCTTTAGCTTTATAATATTAGTATAGTTATTAGATAGATTTGATTAGATTTGATTTGAAAAAGCCAATAACACTGATCGTCCAATAAATCCAACCAAGAATCTATTATCGTAGCAGTTGCACTTACAATCACTACACTAATAAGGCAGTAATTTTAAATGATATATTTCAGTCTTGGGCCATATTAACGCGTAGTTTTTAGTTAATAACGCCTCATGTGTAATACCTCTGAAATTAATATCTACATTATACGTGTCGGTCGACCCGCACGTAACACGCGCCGTCTGGACAGGCTCTTAGCAGTTATTCATCTTATGCAAATTCGTTCTCTCTTGAGCATTATAATTCCCATCTTATGGTAGGGCTTATTCTTTATTTTCTCGTACACTTCGCTCGGATTAATGTTTTATCTGAATTTAAGATAATCTTTTATAAGGTGAGCTAGACTTCATGTGATAAATTATATAAAATTACGGTCTTAGCCAAAAATACCTCAGCATAAACCTGTACAGTTTCCACAAGTGTAGGCTTATTAAGGCTAAGACCGTAATTTTCTATAATTTATCACATGAAGTCTAGCTCACCTTTAATAATAATTTAGTTTAAGTGACTTTGTGTCTCCGACTTTGACCTATTGTCTGGTAATATTAGTTTTATGAGGAGTCCAAGAAAGTCAATCTTGAAAGCCAATGTAGCCATCAAAATAAAAAGTATCCCAAGTATTCTCTAAATAAAACGCAATGTTTATAGCTGTAAGTATTTAACTGGTCAGTTATTAATAATTGTTTTTCTTCTTTTTTGGGAAGTAAAGAACTTCAATAAGCCTATCTACTCTAGGTATAGAGAAGCGAATATTTATGGAAAGTACTTGTTATTAATTTGTTTACTTACCGACAAGACAGGCTTATTGAGAATAAATTACAGTAGATTTTTGAACTATTATTACTACACATAAACTCAGTGTAATGAATACATTTCAAACAATTCCATTCCAGTTGCATTTCCATCAGTAGTTATATAATTTGTGCTTGACATCCTGCCATTACTTTTGCACTAGCTCCAGTGGTTCGCAAACTCGACACGTTCCTAGTTTGCAACGAGATCCGAGATCTTTGGTCCTTAGAGACGCGGCCAGTGGAAACGCGTTATGATACCGGTATATGCATTTGCAGCATTTACGACTACAGAACTATAAGTTAGAGCTCACTTGCTTAGCTTGAATAACAAATTTTATATTAAACTCACGTCAGGGTCCTGGGAGAAACCTTCAAGAGATTATGATTTCTGACGTAATAGTTAATTGTTTAACATTTCTTTTAATATGAAGGTATTCGAGATTTATCTAGAATTATCTAGAATTTTACATAGTTAATTAACTTATTAACAATGTACCTATAGTTCTAGATAAATGAAATGTGAAATGATCAATTCCTAGGAAGTATTTTAATGAAAGGACAATGGGAAGAAACGTCCCCACCCTCCAACAGATTTCAAACAAGTCTCATGTGAAAGGTCTTCGTGGATAGATATTTTTTTACTATGACGTCAATCCCCAAATATGTGGGGTTTGGCCGGTATTGAGATTTTTAAATATTCTAAGTATGTATTAAAACAATCGTCACCACGATCCAACAGAATTCAAACCAATCTCATGTGAAAGGTCTTAGTGAATAGAGTTTTTTTGCTATGACGACAATCCCCTAATATGTAGGGTTTGGCCGGAATTGGGATCCTCAAATATTTTAAGTGTGAATTAGAACAGTCGTCACCACTAACCAACAGAATCCTAACCAAGCTCATGTAAAAGGTCTCAGTGGATAGAGATTTTTTTGCTATGACGACAATCCCCAAATATGTGGGGTTTGGCCGGTATTGGGATTTTTAAATATTCTAAGTATGGATTAAAACAATCGTCACCACGATCCAACAGAATTCAAACCAATCTCATGTGAAAGGTCTTAGTGAATAGAGATTTTTTTGCTATGACGACCATCGCCTAATATGTGGAATTTGGCCGGTATT
Source organism: Acronicta psi (assembly GCA_946251955.1). Taxonomy (NCBI): domain Eukaryota; kingdom Metazoa; phylum Arthropoda; class Insecta; order Lepidoptera; family Noctuidae; genus Acronicta; species Acronicta psi. The sequence goes on from OX276481.1 coordinate 13,141,279, forward strand.
AGGATTTTTAAATATTTCAAGTGTGGATTAGAACAGTCGTCACCACTAACCAACAGAATTCTAAACAATCTCATCTGAAAAGTCTTATTGGATAGAGATTTTTTTCCTATGACGATAATTCCCAAATATGTGGGGTATTACCGGTACTGGGATTTGTGTTCTCCAAAGAATTAAGTTAGGTTAAGGTTAGGTTCGATTAGTTAGGTTAAGGTTAGGTTCGATTAGTAAGGTTAAGGTTAGGTTCGATTAGTTAGGTTAAGGTTAGGTTATATTTCGCGGAGGGATAAAACGTCGTTCCTGTAACCCTAGCAAAGCATCGCCTTTCACGGGAGGATTTTTACACGCTCAGAAAAAGTTAGGTTAGTTTAGGCAAAGGCATAACTTCTTATGTACTAACATTTCTTCTGCCTTTAGCCGGTCAGAAAACCAACCTCTAAGTTGCTCTTTTTTTAGAGAAAAACTCGAATAAAAAAATTCTCGACCTGGGAGTTGAACCCAGGACCTCTTCACGCTCAGCCGCATTTTCAACCAATAGAAGTAGGCTAATTAAGTAGACCATAAATATGTTAGCAACAGAAATAAGAAAAATCATAGTAGGTAACAAAAATATTTTTTTTTGTGATCGATGACCAATTTTTTGTACAAATTCTATTATTATTTATCTGCAGAATATGATAGTAATATGCATTTGTTTTTTTATAAGAGAATAATTGATATTTGTACAAAATTATCCCCATTTTTGTAGATACGTTAAATTGCGTTTTTTTTGAAAACCCCATCGATTTCGTTTTAAAAACTTTTAATTTCTCTTTGTGTGGCTCCTAATGATCATATTAAAAGTCATCCCATGTCTGTTGGTGGGTGGGGACGGTGTCCATACAAAATCCCCCATGGTCCTTTGGACTCCATTCCCAAGATTTTATGGAGTCCTCTCCACGTTGGAATTCTTCTTGTAATATCTACAAAAGCAAATCTGCACGAACAGACTTAGAAAAAACTTGTGATAACTTGCATTGAGAATGATTTGCACATTTTTTCCGGATTTTAGCACCTAATACTGACACCTATTTAGCAATGTTTTGTGTCTTTATCTTTGAAAAAAAAAAGAGATTATTGAGAATATATTGCTCTTTTCGTTAACTTATTTAATGAATCTACAATTATAGGACCATTAATTGCAATTTTGCAATGCGTTGTATTTACAAGACTTTTCGAAATCATGTGCGTAATTATCACTCGTTTTAACGGTAAAGGAAAACATCGTGAGGAAACCTGCATGCCTTAGAAATGTTCTCGACGGCATGTGAAGTCTGCCAACCCGCATTAAGCTAGCATCATGGACTATAGCCTAATCCCTCTCATACTGAGAGGAGACCCGTGCCCAGCAGTGGGACAGTATTATGGGTTGATGATGACGATGTCGATTCTTTCCTACAATGTGAGAATAAGTTATGTCAGGTCAAGCTTATTATAACTAAAAGTATTTCGTAAGAAATCTCAAGATAAGGTAGCGGAGACTGCCCGTTGTGTGCCTACTCTGTCCTTAGATGGCACGTATACAAATGATAAGGAGTATTAGTTTTGGTCGGAAAGAATCTATAGTACCCGGTTACGGAGTAAATAAAAAAATACATCAAGAAAAGAAAAAAATTCTGTGATACTGAAATTCTACCGCTCATAATAAATATTAAAAGATCTCTAATACATAAGAACCTAATTTCCTTAATGTCGTTATATATTAAATGGTGCGCTTAACGGTTATTAATTAATTCCTTACAGGGGAAATGCGTTATCAAGACATTTTCCTTCTCCCCCCAATTCTCCCTCCCTCCTTCGTTTCTTTGAGTCATTTATGTCAGGAACCGCTCATAAGCCTTCTGTAATTTACAAATTAAACGTTAAATACTTTATTTCTTTTACAGCTTCGTTTGGAGGCTTTTATTTTATTTTCGGGTGAATTCTTGTAATAAAGATTGATAATAATTGTAAGAGACGTGAATGAATAATTAGATTTAGTTTGTTTTCGGTTGCTGCTGTTAATAAGACTACCTGAGTCTATGGAGGAGACTTTTTTTAAACCCCCGACGCAAAAACGACGGGGTGTTATAAGTTTGACGTGTCTGTGTGTGTGCGTGTGTCTGGTCTGTGGCATCGTAGCTCCCTAACGGATAAACCGATTTTGATTTTGTTTTTTTTATTTGAAATGTGAACTAATTATTAGTCGGGAGTGGTCTTAGTTATGTTTGATGAAAATCGGTCCAAGATGGCCACCGCCACGAAATAGCGAATTATATATTTTGTCACTACTCCCTCAATAAGGGTATCAAATGAAAGGGCTTAACTAGGAGAATACGATAAATTTCAAATCCAAGATGGCCGCCACCACAAAATGGCAAATGTCATTACGTGTCAGTGGTTCTCAAAATTTTTAATTCAGGTTAGGTTTTTCAGCAGTGGACCTATTTTGGCTGATATGCTGATGATGATGATGAAGACTGCCTCGTTGGTCTAGTGGTCCGATGCGTGATTGTTACGCTAGAGACTCTGGGTTCAATTCCAGGGCCGAGCAAAGTGTAATTGAGTTTTTCTTTTAAATACCCAGTTATATTGCTCGAGGGGTTAGGCAGAAGCATAAATAAATAAATATCTTGGGGACATTTTTACACAGCACCATCTAGTCCCAAACTAAGCAGAGCTTGTACTATAAATACTAGACAATGGATATAATACAAGATATACTTTTTTTGTAAATACATACAGTACATTATAATACATAAGAAACACCCAGACAAACACAAATACTTATATTCATCACATAAATATTTGTGCCTTGTGGGAATCGAACCCACGACCTCGTGATCAGCAGTCCGGTACTCGAACCACTAGACTACAGACGTCGTAAAAATCATACATACGAATGTATATCCACAGTTCGCCACTATGTATTTATATGACACATGTCACAGGTGGCGAGCCTATTGCCACTAACCGGGCACAACTCCGAGCTGCTACAGAAAATTTGAAAATTGACGACGTCTGTGGTCTAGTGGTTCGAGTACCGGATTGCTGATCACGAGGTCGTGGGTTCGATTCCCACAAGACACAAACATTTATGTGATGAACTTAGCTGTTTGTGTTTGTCTGGGTGTTTCTTATATAATATAAGTATGTATTTACAAGAAAATATATATAAGTATTATATCCATTGTCTAGTACCCATAGTACAAGCTCTGCTTAGTTTGGGACTAGATGGTGCTGTGTAAAAAAAAATGTCCCAAGAGATTTAATACAGAAATCCAATAACATTTTCCTCGACCTGGGAATCGAACCCAGGACCTTGAGCGTAGCAGTGGCGCTAAGGACCACTAAGCTAACGAGGCATTACAGCACTGCATTTATTAAAAACGAGTATTATACATTTTTCTCTCGTTTTTGCAACATTTTTTTATTGCTACTCCGCTCCTATCAGTCGTAGCATGATGGTATATAGCCTATAGCCTACCCCGATAAATTGGCTATCTAATACTAAAAGAATTTTTAAAATCGGTCCAGTAATTTCGGAGCCTATTCAATACAAAGAAACAAACAATCAAATTTATCCTCTTTATATGAGACATTGATTCATGTTGTCGGCAAAATCATTTCTTTTACTAGAAACAGTCGGTAAAGCAGTTTAAACAAAGTATTTGTAGCGCAGTACTTCCATTGTCGCTCCAACGTTCCGCTCGACGTGTGACGCTTTGTTCCGTGACGTCACAGCATGGCGACACATGTTATTACAACGATGATGTACGAAGTGCTACGAATCATGACGATGTGCCTACGAGATGCTACGTCGCTACGCGCTACGCAGATGACGTGTAAAGTGCTACCAGTTGCTACGATGCTTTTGTGAATCCGGCGTAGTAAAAGCGGAGAGATGAAAGCTTTAATAGTAAATCTTGGTAAATTTTTTGATACAGAAAACTATAGTAAAGTAAAAAATATTAATAACATATATTTTTTTGTTTCAGGTAATTACGGCTCCTCGCTTGAATAATAAAGTAAAAGGTATATAAGAAAGCATTGTTATTAAGTCAAATAATAATAAGTATATCGGTTTATTGCAAGTCTATTTACTTAACTGTGTATTAGTAATCGGATATAAGCTGCAGCGTGTAAGATCCGATTCGATTCCCGGATAAACCTAGAAATGACTACCATATAACTGGGCTTCGCTGTATAGTTGAGTAAAAATAAAAAGTTAATTTAAAACAAAGCTGCAAATACTGTTTACTCCAAACAATATACGTTCATCCAGCGCGCACGTTTCGTCCATAAATCGAACACTCAATACCGGTAAGCAATACCGGTACCAGTACCGTACCAGTACGTCAGCATTCATCCACATGCGGCTGTACTTGTTATTGTCACTCATACTCGTAACACCGACTTTATTGCTTCAAATATACACAGACGCGAGGTGTCGGGCGATATGTAGCTTGTTGGTAAAACAGGAAATTTATACTTTGGTACTTTACGTAAATGTCGGGCTTTAGAGTTGGTACTTTGGTTTTTCTTGTTACACGTAAGTTGTTTTTGTGTTTTTATTAAATTTAATGTGTTGTGATAATTATGTGTGGCATAATAAATTATTTAAATACATAAAACAATTACAAAGAAAAAAAGAAATAACGTTTATTTAAAACACACACAATTCTTACGAACTATAATAATCTATACTATAATAATATTATAGAGGAAAGATTCGATTGTTCGTTTGTTTGTTTGTTTGTTTGTTTGTGTACTGGACCGATTTGAAAAAAATTTTCAGTGTTAGATAGCCCATTTATCGGGGAAAGCTATAAGCTATATACCATCACGCTACGACTAATAGGAGCGGAGTAGTAATGAAAAATGTTGCAAGAACGGGAAAAGACAGTCGGCGGAAAGCTAGTAAATAATAAGTTTATTCAATCCTTTGTTACATACATTGGGTATCTTAACATAGTGCATACAGTAAAATTTTCTTGTAACTAACAACAGACAAACATTAAAATTGTTTTAATGGAGACACCCAAACTAGACTTTTGTCTGTATCTTAGGGGTCAGAGTTGCGACATTCTAATAATAATTCTTATAGCTGTGCTGTGTTACTACAACAATACAATATTTTTTGGAGTCCAAACGCTTACCACTGGTTGCAATGCTGCATGGTTTGTGTAACAAGAGATAAATATGGCTGTATTGATATCACCAATATAATGTGCTTTATTGTACCTAGAACCGTTATCAGACGGGAGGTCGCGTGCCCTGATTATTCTACATGGACTCATGTAGGATTAATGCCGAAGCGCGCGCGCTTTATCGTCGTATTGTACAACCTTGGCCACAAGACATTCGCTGCAGCAAAAATTCGCGCGATGCGACTGGCGGAGCGTCTTGGGACTAAAACAAATGTATTGAAAGTACTGGGCACGCCAATCGCGACCGTTGAAAAGTGCCAAGTGAATCGTATGAGCATCGGGCGATGCGGTTGCCGACTCCAACAAATGTATGAAACAGTACGGCGTATGCCACCGTGTCGAGCAACAGACGCGGCGAATAGGTCGTGCGCGTGGCGTGCATTCTGTGCCGTGCGGCTGGTCGCGTCGCCCGTGTCCCGTGGCCGAGGCGTATCACATATTTCAAGGATATAGACGTAAGAGAAAAAAAAGTTATGAACTGTATTTCCTTGCAACCCATAATATGCATGTAAAATTCTCAATCCGCATAAAAGCGAGTACATAAGCCATATTGTGTTAAGTGTAAAAAGTACGTAAATTATAGACTAGTGTAATAAAATAGAGACTTAAACGGTTCTTCACGCTTCGCTTTTATCGCGGAGCGGTGCTTAGGGTTGGCACATTTTTCCTTTCACATATTTTTTAATAAATTGAAAATCTCGGGGAGCAGTCACAAAGTTTTGCGCCGTGAATTTTTGTGTTACGGTTTTGTTTTAGTAAATTTTCTTTATAAAGCAATATTGAATTTTTACCATGTTGTTAGACATACCGTACCGATACTTTAAGTCTCAAATAAGAGTGTTTACTCTTGTTTTTTTACGTTTCTGTTTACATAGGTAGCTTTTGGATGTGAGTTATTAAACGTATTTTCAACATACGTTACATATATCACGACTGTTATCTCCGACGGTTTAGGCAGAGGGGTACTATCCCAAGAGTTTCTTGGCATTTTTTTAAGTCCCATGACTATTTAATGTCTTCCGAATAACATACATACCATCACGCCTGTAGTCAAGGGTTCAAGTTCAAATTCGGAATATTTAGTTCCCATGTAACAGGGGGCGAACCTATTGCCATCAATCGGGTACATATCCAGACTCCGAGCTACTTTTGGGTATTCCACAATATTCTGTGAAACTCTCAAAACTCCCGAACGCCCAGCAAAGTGTTGCTGGGTAAAAACCCAGCCACATGTTGCTTGAACCCAGGACTTTGGCGTAGCAGTCCTTGATGATCATTACCTCATGCAGATAAAGCTTGTGTCCACAAGACCATCGCGGTTTCTTTTTTGCATTTGTGCTTATAACTGTTTCAGTATATACTAAAAATAGCCTTCTTTGCTGACAGGGATTATATACTTAACAGTAGCTCACACAATATTTACTCGCCACCCCTATCTCACACACACACACGCACTTGTTTATTTTTGTAACATGTGGCGTTGTCCACATACTGGCCACACAGTATCGTTACCGCAACACGCGTTTATTGTTAGCACGCTATTTTCTTCTCTGTTCCACCGTTAATATGAGCTAGAATAGTTTGAGCGTTGATAAAGCAGGATGCATAGAATAAAGACCAAAGGAATACGGTTTGGGTGAAAGATGATATGGTTGGAAGGAAGGAGACGAGGTGTAGGATGAAAACAGTGGATAAGGTCTGCAGGATGATATGGATTTACTTACTCATTTTCGTACTGATTTAGCTATTTTTAATTACTCTGTCTTTATCTATGTTTAATTGTCTTCTATCAAGGGCAGTTTTATTGAATAAATAAAATAAATATAAATATTTAATACTAATAAATAAATATTTTTCAGCTCGATTTATGGTCAACTTTTTTATGGGGCCTTAAAAAATAATCAGTCAATTTATAACTCATTTTTCTTACTGACTCATAGTAGATAGCTGAGTCCAACTCATTTCCAACATTGGATAACAAATCGGACGTTGAAGATAAGATTTCTTCGTACTAAGGTGTACTTAAACACAAATCTTTGCAAATTTCCATCCGTGAAAATTGTAATCCCAGACAAGCCAACTCTCGTTCGCATTTGTAATATTTATTCTGTATTCAGCGTACTGAGGAAATATGCCATAAATTTCACGATTACCTCCAAAGAAATATGAGTTTCAATATAATTCAAGCTCAAGAAAACGTCTGAGAACTTCGAATCTTAACAGTTACACAAAATATGATTTTCGCAGTCCGATGGGTACAAATTTGAAAGGCAGTCCCGAAAATGCGAGGTGCCTATTTATCGTTGTTGGCTTATTAAATAAAGTTATTGATAGCACTTCTAAGACCGAGCTTTGGATGTCGGCACGTTTTTGTTTGAGCATTTTCTTTGAAGGATTGTCGCGATTCTCCGAGTTGTAAGGTTTTGGACAAATTTTGATGGTCATTTGGGATTTACGTCGTATCTAAATTAAGGTATAAAATATAATAATAAAGTTATTTCAAGAATAAAAATAATTTCGAGTTCGGTCTCTGTGGCGTTCATTAGGAGAGGGCTACGTGCAGCAGAGGACGAGTACAACTGATAATGATGATGAAAAAATTTATGTCTTGATATCATAATCAGTATATTAATCGTGAGACAAGTTAGTCACATTTAAGATATTTTGATTCCTGATTGATTAGGACCTAGGTTCCACTCCTTGTTCTTCACCTCCCATGTCATACGCTCCCCATTTTTGCAACACTGGTGAACCATTAATAACACACTGTTATACGGTATTAATACAACCACCATTAGTCGCGATGTTTTAGTCATTTAGTAGTTCTATAAGCAATAAAATTCATCATATTATCATCCTCTTAAATCAAGGGACTATAGACTACTAGGAACGACAAACATGTGTACTCTAAGCAAGGTGTTTTAATAAAAGAAAATTAGGGAGGACACCCTAAAAAAGAAAAATTATGTAAGGCACCGTTTCTAAAGAGAGAATATAAGGAAATAAAAAATTACGGCCCCGCTTCTGTGACATTAAAAACGGTAAATACGGGGGCTTTACAAATAACACTCCCTGAATGAATAGCAACAAGCGATATTAAAAGCCGAACAAGTAATGTAAAGATTTTTTAAATAGAAAGTATATTCGGTGAGTCAGCTTTTGCGAGATTTGCAAGTCTTGCGTGTGTATAACAAGAACCGTGAAACTGGACACTGCAGAAGAAGTTTGCAAGAATCGTTTCAAGTGGTTTCTCTAGTTTCTTCCTCATCATCATCATATCAGCCCAATGAGGTCCACTGCTGAACAAAGGCCTCCCCCATTAATAATGATGCCTGCATCAAACGACTCCCAGCGACCTTTACCAGGTCGTCGGTCCATCTCATTGGAGGCCGTCCCACGCTACGCTTTCCAGTGCGTGGTCTCCATTCGAGAACCTTTCTGCCCCAGCGGCCATCAGTTCTACGAGCTATAATTTTCAATTCACGCGATTTTTTTTAATAATGGTGCTAATGATCACTGATAGCCTAAGGATATGACCACTGGACTGCCGAGTCGTAGGTCTGGAGTTCGAATCCAAGGCTCATTTTTCGAAATCATGCGCGTATTACGTAATAATTAATAATTATCACTCTCTTACAACGATGAAGGAAAACATCGTGAGGAAACCTGCATGTCTTAGAGATTTTCTCGATGTCATGTGAAGTCTACCAACCCGCACTACGCCAGCGTGGTGGACTGTAGCCTAATCCTTCTCATTCTGAGAAGAGATCCCTTGTAAGCAGTGAGACGATTAATATTAATGGGTTGATGGTGATGATTATACTAATGTAATGGTTGATTTACAATTTTAATTTTACTTAATTGTACCTAAACTGTTGCAATTTTTTTATTAATCTCATAATTATGTCCCAGGAAGATCAATGCTTCTACATCTTTAAAAGACCCCTTTTTATTTTGTACGCCAATTATCCTTTTATCATTCACCGCATAATCCCTTCGCTTCCACGATCTATTTCTAAAGTCTTCGTACTAATTACTGTGCCCGGTACCTTTATCATCCCAATTTACTACAAAGTACCTTTAAAATATCTTAAAGTTCATAAAATCTTTATTTTTTCATCAGTACATTCATTAGCATAACTGCGTTGCTTCTGGTTAAGCACGACCCTCTTTCTCAGTGAAAATGAAAATTTTATGTTCCTTCTTTAATCTGCTACCATTAAGATAAAACCTACGTATTTGTGAAATCTCGGGGTTTTGAAAACTGCATAATGTTTACGGGAGTCTATAAAATGTTTAATTACAAGTCTAGTTAGCTTTTCCGGATTTTTATGTGTTTGATCGTATTCTGCTTTATGTTTATGGCAGCAAGGTCGCTTTTGAAGATTGTAGTTAAGTAGTGGTTGTACGATCAATTTGCTCTATTTACCACAGTTAATGATTCTGCTTTAACTTCTGTAAGTTTTCGCTTTTGAAATTGCTATTGAATTTGGATCTATATAGATAATTACATACATACATAGCTTAACGCCTGTTTCCCATAGGGGTATGCAGAGACTATAGATTTCCACTTGCTACGATCCTGGCACACCACTTTCGCTTCAACCTCCCCATGCATGCTCGTCGGTTTGGGGTGGGCTCTTAAATATAGCTCTTAGATATAGATAATTACTTTCATATTTTTTGTGATAACAAACTAGCTTTACCCGCAGCTTCGCTCGCGCTTTAAGTTTTAACAGAGTTTTAATTGTTATTCGGGGCGGAGACAAATCCAACAAATCAAAAACTATTAAAATCGGTCCAGTAGTTCTCGAGTTATAAGTGTTGTAACAAACCCAGCTTTGTTTTATACATTAGACTAGCTGAAAGTTGCTGGGAATTGGGATAAGAGCAGGAGGATGGTGTTAAACTACTTTCTTATTCTTTGTTCTCTCTTTACTATCTGCAAAGTCTATCCATTTAAATATTTTAGAAATGTGTCAAAATGTCACCTCAAGCCTTCTTGAAATAATAAACTTATTTAATTATTAATAAAACATAATCAAACATTCGTAAATCGTAGTGTCTGAATATTTAAGAGGTTATCCATCGAAGGACACGACTGTGATGGCTCATGAATTATTTAGATATGGATGACTTTTGTTTTAATGGCTTAAGATGTCGGGTTTAATTTTTTAAATTCTTTAAATATCTTGGGACATTTTTTACACAGCAGCGGCTAGTCCCAAAGTAAGCAGAGCTTGTACTATGGGTACTAGACAAAACACAAATACCTAAGTTCATCACATAAATGTTTGTGTCCTGTGGGAATCGAACCCACGACCTCGTGATCAGCAGTCCGGTACTCGAACCACTAGACCACAGACGTCGTCCAAATTGTCTTGGTGTAGGATTTTTGAAGAGTTTTTTTTTATTATAAGCTTGACGATAATATAGTTTATTATACCATCACGCCTGTATATCCCGAAGAGCTAGGCAAAGGTGTACTAATGTACACCCACAGCTCGCTGATATGTTAAGGCCCATTGAGGAGGCGAACCTATTGCCATCAACCGGGAACAAATCCAAACCCCGAGCTTCTACTGGAAATTTGACAGAAACACAACAACATTTTGCTCAACCCGGGAATCAAACCGGACCTCGGAATCGGATCTCTGGTGCAACTGTTGCAGTTAGGACCACTTTACCAACGATTTTTTTTTATCTTGGATCGGCTTGCGCTTGACCCACAACTCGCCTGATGTTAAGCAACGATGTGGCCTACGATGGAGCACGCTTGCCTAGAAGAAACCGATTCACTCTTGTCTTGAAGACACCTAAATTATATGTATCTTAGAATCTTCAGTCTCCTTGGTACTTTGCTTGATTTATCACGATTTCTACACATTTTGGCAAACTGACTTGCTTCACTTTCTTCATTGCAAACAATTTTCTATCTCTGATATTTCCCACCAGGTGGCGCCACATACCTTAGTTCCCACAACATTACACGGGTTAGATAATTTATTATTTAGCGCAAGGAGTTCCTCAGTAAGTTTACCTGCGTAGTTCAAAAGCTAAACACAAAATGTAAACATGATTATAACAGATTGTTCTAAGGTAATAGAAAGTTCTAAGGTTCATTATATACTTGAATAACATTAAGATAAAGATTATGGGTAAGCAGAAGTGTACTAATGTACCTACAATCACAATTGACCGGTATGTTTAGGTCCTATGTGATAGGGGGCTAGATTATTGCCAGAAATCTAAACTGTGAGCTGCTATTAACAATTTAAATAACACTACCCGACCTAGGAATCGAACCCAGATCCTCTAGCGTAGCAGTCGCGGCTAACACAACAGGTAATAAATATTAACTACGTTCAATATTACGATAATAGAATTTTACAAAACAACAAAATATTGTTTGGATGGCTTACGAGTAATTTGTTGTGTTGTAAAGGCACAATAATATGAACATCCGACTGTGTAGCATACATACATACATAGCTTCACGTCATTTTCCCATAGGGGTAGGCAGAGACTATATATTTTCACTTGCTACGATCCTGGCACACCACTTTCGCTTCGTCTATGTTCATCAACCTAACATCATCATGTATGCTGTTGCGTCAGTAGCAAACTTTATTTAATAACTAAAAACCAAAAAAAAAACAAGCTCTGTGATGTTGGAAAATGTATAGCAGGTGGGACAAGCAAAGAAACAATTTTGTTTATGAACGAACAGCTTGTCCCGCCTGCAATACATTTTCCAACATCACAGAGCTTGTTTTTTGGTTTTTAGTTAGTACTTTTTACGCAGTCGGGTTTTTTGTTTCATTTAATAATTGATTTTATTTCCTACTTTTTAGTTTATGAATCATCATAGAATCAATAGATGGATCCTTAATGATAATTTAAAATGAAAATTGATACAACTAAAGATAATTTTCAAAATCAGTTCGCACATTAAAGTGTATAAAATCCGCCTTTTTGTTTTTTTTTGAATTTCATGTACCCAGTGACACTCGTGCCATCAAGACGAATTTAATGAGGTGTCATTTATCTAAATCGGTTGAGCCGTTAAGTAGTTACGACCGGACATAGGAACGGACATACATACATACATACATACATACGCGTCAAACACATAACCCTCCTCCTTCGGCAGTCGGGTAAAAAAGATACACCATGTATGGTCAGGTGCGTGGTACTTACAACCGGCGCGTGTGTATGACAAGATTTATGAACGTGGAGGAAGCTAAAGAAATATGCAAGAATCCTAGCAGGTGGGAAAAAGGCAGAGTATATATGTAGGTATGTATACATGCATGCAAAAAGTTCCAGAATATTCCCATTCCGCAGGAAAGTTCATCAAACTCGCGCGAAAAACGAATAGAGTCGGCTTCAATCGAGCGGCAAATATAAGAATACCCACACCAACAGGTGCAAACAAACTTGTGATATAAATCTCTGGCTTCGTGATTTACAGTCCAACTTCGGGTCCAGCGTTCAATGCTTCGGCAGGATGTATTGCAGTTCCCACTTCTGTCTTTTTTATCGTTTGTGTGAACTGTGGGTAATTGGAATAAGAGGCTTTCTGAAGATTTGTTTGTTTGGTTTTACAAAATGTGCCTCGACCATGAGTTTTTCTCACTAGACTCGCTAGGGACGCTGTAAAATATTTGTATGGAAAACCCTCACAGCGCCTCTAGCGGTTACGTAAGGAACTAAAATCTGCTATAAGATTATTGCGTTTCGATGCGTAAAAAACCTATCGAATGCCATTCGATAGAACTCATAGTTGACGTACTGAATATAATTACAGATAAAATGTAATACCTATTATAATACAGTGCGTTTTTGTAGATGCCATTTTTTCAGGCATACAAAGTGTATGATGTGTATCAAAATTACCTGATAATTTACCTAATAATCTGTACCTAATAACTAAATTGCTGTACTTAAATACTAGTATTTAAGGATATTATCCACGTCTATGACCTTGAGCGTTTGACCTCTGTATTTTGATAATAAGCTCATTTTATGACGCCGTGATCCATATACGTCACTAGTTTAGAGTTCAAATTAATTCTATTTACGAGTCTTCGTAAAATGAACGAACTATACAGGATTTGAGTCATGCGTCGAATTAATAGGGAGGTGCTTCAAAGGGCGGATTGTGAAAATAACGGTTTTCTTGTTTATTTATTTTGAAAAATAGGTCATTAATTAAAATTGTAAGCAATAAGGAATGTTAAACAAATCATTGCGCTTTTTTGGTGTAGGTATAATTCATCTGCCAGTGATGGAGAAAAGATACGATTTAGATATTTGCACGTTTTAAATCATTTTTTAATAAGTATTAAATGAAATTATAATTACAATCAAGGTGTGAGTATGATGATTATTAATCAGCATCAGTAATAGCGCAAGATCATAGCATTCCATAAACTCCAAACCATAAAAATATCCAGATAACAAACAAGAATTTTACCAAAAAATTGTCAAGCATTTTTAAATCCACTCTACCTGTAGGTACTTCTGCTGATAATAATTGATCAAATCAGCTTGAAGCACGTCACCTTCACTCGAAGTCGGGTCATTAACTCGACCTCACCAAACGAATTAGGAGAACTATTTCTAACTGATTGAAGCTAAGAATTGAACTGATTTATTTCAAGTTTTTCAATGCGAAAAGTTTAATTATTTCACCGTTTCGTTTAATTGCGCTCTCTCTGTGCGTTGAAGTTTTAAGATTTAAAAAGTTTTCGAGTGTTGGACACTTATTTGTTTGATTGCGTCTAATTTGGGGCAAATTGCATATTTTTTTAATCTCAGGCGTGTTAGGTGACTTCTGAAAAACAAGCTTAATATTAACGGCATTAGTGCGTATGTTGTGTGTATAATATTTATTTCAATCAGTGTCTCTATGATGATATTGATGAAATTGACGATGTTTACATGAACGATGTTTTGAAGAAACCCGTACTGATGGACTGAGGTCGTGGGTTCGATTCCCACAGGACACAAATATTTATGTGATGAACATAAGTGTTTATGTTTGTCTGGGTGCTTTTTATGTTTTATAAGTATGTTTATACATAACAAATATAAGTATTATATCCATTGTCTAGGACCCATAGTACAATCTTGCTTGCTCGCTTTGGTTAGCGAAAACCAAACTAAGCACACATTGTTTGTAGTTTGTATAAATGTCCCAAAATATTTATTTATTCTGGCAATCAGGCCGAGGTCCCGGATTCGATCCCCAAGCAAAGCTTTATTGGGTTTTTTTAATGAAATTTTCAAAAGCAGCTCGGATTCAAATGGTATTCCCGTGGTAATCCCGGTTATAGTGGCAATAGGCTCGCCTTCTATTAGATGGTACCTAAATACACCAACGTAATCTGAATGTACATGTATACCTCTGCTTTTCCTTTGGGGAATACAGCCGTCATAGTATTTCAATATAGGTGAAGTTACTTTTGTTTCTCTCGAGTTACCCTTCGACATACTAAACCATCTCCTTATTCACAATCATTTACCCTAATGAGAACTTTCTTGAAGCCTACACTGTCAACATCTGTATACAAACAATTTGAACTTAGACACAAAAGTTTTAACATAATTGTGTTAACGTTACACATTCTGAGAACATTACCTTAACTATGAGTTCTATCGAATTGTTTTCGATGATTTTTTTTACCGACGAAAAACCGGAGGAGGCTCTCAATTCGAATGTTTGTAATTATGTTTTTTATGCATCGAAACGCTACAAACTCATAGCCGTATCTCACCGCATCCGTTGAAGGGTTTTCCATACAAATATTTAACGGCATCGTCAGCGAGTTTCGTGAGAAAAACTCATGGTTGAGGCACAAGCCTAACCTATATAGGCACGACACTTTACCAAGCAGCGCCGCAAGAAATACATAAGTGGCACTTATAACATTCCGTTTCACACAAAAAGTACATTAAAACTAAGAAAGTGGCACACAAAGAGCTTTAAAACAAAAAGATCGCGGACAAACACTAAATCTCGGGGTAAGTAGAGCGTTACCTGTGCAAACTTTAACTGTAATGGCAGTTGGCGACGTTGGTGACAAATGTTTGCATTAGGTTTTCAATGTTTGCTAAAATTAGAATTTCGGCTTTCGATCACGTAACGGAATCAATAAATCTGCCGCCAAACTTTTGTGGAACACAGTCTTAATAAAACTTTAGTCTTTCCAGTAATAATACCATCTTTATTACCAACTGCCTCGATAGCCCAATGGTACTAAGCGCAACTGCACGCTCAAGGTTATGGGTTTGATCCCCAGGTTGAGCAAAGTGTTATGTTATACCGATTACTAGCTTCCCGCCAGCGGCTTCGCTCACGGGGTCTTGGTATTTTTTTCCAGCGTTTTGCAACATTTTTCATTGCTACTAAGCCCCTATTAGTCGTAGCGTGATGGTATATAGCATATAGCCTTCCCCGATTAATGGACTGTCTACCACTGAAAGAATTTTTCAAATTGGTCCCGTAATTTCAGAGCCTATTCAATACAAACAGACAAACAATCAAATCTTTCCTCTTTATATTAGTATAGAGTATAAATAAGCTCTAAACACATTTAGGTTACGTTGAATTTTGGTTCACAATCCGTTACCATTCCTCTTGCACCGCAGCTTTTCTGGTACACTTATGCAGTGGACCATTCAATGCAGCTTTAATCTGGTCTGTCCAACCATTGGTGATCTCTTACTAAACTAAATATTAGACAGTAGGCAAAGAAATAAAGTCACAGAAAAGAAAACAACACACCGTACTTCTTAAGTAGATCCTGTTTGAAATAACAAGCACCATTTTATGGTTCTTTAAAGGTCCCTTGTCCCACTAGAATAGGTACATGAAAGGCAATAACAAAGGTAAAAGCTCTTACTTGGAATGTCCGGAACCAATTAGGGGTCTTAAATGACGACCACAGAGCGACTAAATGTGTTTGAGACATCCAGTGCTCCGAAAACCGAAAGTTTCTTAAGGTATTATGTTTGTTACTGAACGTAAAAGAGATAAGACATACATACATATACTCGCCTTTTTCCTACAGGGGTAGGCAGAATCTTTTGATTGAAATATTTTGATTTTGTTTTTATTTGAAAGGTGTATTAGTCGGGAGTATTCTTAGCTATGTTTGATGAAAATCGGTCCAAGATGGCCGCCGCCACAAAATAGCGAATCATATATTTTTTCACAACTCCCTCAATATGGGTATCAAATGAAAGGGCTTAACTAGGAGAATACGATAAATTTCAAATCCAAGATGGCCGCCAACATAAAATGGCAAATTACATTTCGTGCCGGGGGTTTTCTAAATTTTTAATTTAGGTTAGGTTAGGTTATTATATGTCTGTGTAAAATAATAACATACTTATTTTTACCATTCAATTGACATTAACGTACCTAAGTACTAACTTTTGCTCGGGACTTCGTATCGAGTGTCTAAATACGAAAATTCATTGTTTTATCTATAAGCAGCTTTCCGCCAGCAGTGTGGGTCTTATAAATTATAGCCTATGTTACTCGCCAAAGATGTAGCTTTCGGATGGTGAAAGAATTTTTCAAATCGGTCTAGTAGTTTTTGAGTTTACTCATTACAAACATACAAAAATACTTTTTTTATCTCTTTACATATTAGTAAAGATAATGTCGAAGTCAATACAAACTTTCATCCCCTATTTCAACCCCTTCAACAAGCCTTTTTTCGCGACAAAACGTAGCCAATGTATATTTCATAGCAAATTTCATCAAAATCGGTTACTTATATAATTGATTGCGTAAAAGCGCAACAGACAGAGTTACTTTCGCATCAATAATATTAGTAGCAGTAGGGATTCCTTCTCCTGTGTGTGACAACCAGAAACTATTGACTTTTACCTGCGCTTCTGGCACACCTAGTCATACATTAACCCTCCACATACCGAAGGTGCTCTTAACGGGGCCTTTTTGAGAACGTGCACAATTTGATTGTGGTTCGCCCGCCGAAATTGGCCGCCTCTCCTAACTCTTCCGGCCATACTCTACATAAATAGGGGATAATTACGGGTATGTTGTATGCCTTCAATCAAATCTTTTAGGCCGACCTTCATTATTTACCAAAAAAGTGTAAAGAGGTATAAAAAATAAGATAAATTGTTTTTTTTTTGTTTGGAAAATCCTCATGAATCCTCTGCTTCGAACGAACGAAAAATCACCAGCTTGAAAATTTTTACCATCGGAGTTCGGTAGGTTTCAGCCATAAATCTAGTTTTAAAACCTAGTTCAGTTAGTGTCAATAACCAGTGATCGTATATTAAGTTATTTTATAGGTGTTAAAGTAACTGCCGACAGTTTTACAATGCTCATATATTTTTATATAGTGCCGTTGTGAACCATTTTTGAGTGGCGTTCCGAGTTTATGAATAGCGATAATAAAACTGTGTTTTAAAATTTTTGGTGTTTTCATTCTTTTGTTTGTTATTTTTTAACGTTTAATCGCATTTTTATAGCGGTATTCATATTTTTGTATTCATAATTGTTTGAAATTTTTTTTTTATTCATCCATGTGTTTATTTCTAATGAATACAATTTCTTACCTATTTAGTTATTTATATCCACACATTCTACTTATATTATTAATGTATAAGTTTGTATGTATGGATGGATGTATGTTTGTTACTCTTTCACGCAAAAAACTACTCAACGGATCTGGATGAAATTTGACACAGAGGTAGAACAGAGTCTGGAATAGCACTTAGACTTTTTATTCCAGTAAAATGTATAAGTTCCCGTGGGATAGCGGGCAAAGCTGTTGGCGGAAAGCTAGTAGGATATCAAAAAGGTTTTTAGCAGTTTTTTAACAGCTATTCTGATGTATACTTATGCTATATTACTATGAAGTTTCCTCAAAATTACTTGAATCGTTTTTGGGTGAAAGAGTAATGAACATCCATCCATCTTCACAAACTTTTACATTAATAATAGCCGGTTAGAATAATATAATAATGAGTATTGATAAAAATAATATATAGTTTCAATATATCGGATTCATCAGTGTGTGTATTCTTAGCATTTCGTTTAATTATACTATATTCTTATACCTTAAAAGTTAAATAGAAAAGATTCTTAATATTTTCTCCATATAAAAACTAATGACACAAAGGTGAACAATTTGTGTGCCTGGCAGCTGACGTCATAGCGTCCGCACAATCCATCACTACGTGCAGACGGCAAGTTATTAAATGAAAGTACGAAAAAAACTTGATGGATTGCAAATTGTACTCTCGTGTATTTACAATACAGTACAATTAAATACTACGCATTCCGTAGTATTGTGTGGTGCAATCCATCTTGATATTTATTTTATATTTTAATCGTGACGTCATAATTTATTATGTATTTTTCACATACCATCACGCCCATATTCCCCGAAAGGGTAGGCAGAGGCGTACTAATGTACACCCACATTTCGCCAGTATGTTTAGGTCCCATGTAATAGGGGGCGAGCCTATAAACCGGGTAATAATCCAATGTATTTTTCACCAGTGCATTTACTGTCCCACTGGTGGGTCTCCTGTAAAAATGAAATAAGCTGAATCTACAATCTACTATGGCTTAGTGTGGGACACGCCCTATAGAAAGAATTTTAGGGACGCGGGGTCCTCTCGATGTTTTCTGACATCAATTAAATTATGTGCTTTATCTCACTACGCAAATGATTTCAAAAAATCAGAAGTTAATTTTTCGCCAACCATGGGCATAGCTTCCCATAGGAGTAGGCAAAGACTAGATTTCCATTTGCTACGATCCTGACGCAACACTTTCACTTCATCTATGCTCATTAACGTCCCCATGCATGCTCGTCGGTTTAATAAATAAAAAATATTTTGGGACATTTTACACAGCACCATCTAGTCCCAAACTATACAGAGTTTGTACTATGGGTACTAGACAAAAGATAATTATATTACTTTCTTACTATTTTGTAAATACATACTTATAATAATAGAAGAAACACCCAAAGTTGTAACACAACTTAACAAGAGTAATAAAAAAAATACGCCAAATAACTAACTCCACATTCAACTATTATTAATGGATAACACAACAATGTCTGCTTAAATTCGCGACAAACTAAGAACCAAGTGTACTGGAAACTTGGTTAATAAAGACCGAATATAGACCGTATGTTTTTCTTTTTATCTCATAAGACGCTTTTTTTATACCTCTACGGTGGCAAACAAGCATACGGCCCGCCTGATGGTAAGCGGTTACCATAGCCTATGGACGCTTGCAACACCAGGGGTATCACTCGCGCGTTGCCGACCGGAAATACCTCTTAGACAGAGGTTTATGGAGGATTCACTGCGCCGACAGTTTGAGGGAATATTCCTCTTACTGCTAGCGCAGCGCATCCTTCGAAGGAGCTCTGGCGACCTTACTCACTGCTGCTTACGCGGAACACAACACACAATAAAGTGTGCTATTTGGCTGCAGTTTTCTGTTAGGTGGAGGTACTTCCCCAGATGGGCTGCTCCAGATTTGAGCCATAAATGGTTGTGCTCTCTTAATCTAAAATCTCTTAATTTCATAAATTGATACTTTGACTTGACAGTTTTGGACTTCTTGTGTTCGATTCCCGGGTCGAACGAAGTGTTATGTAGTTGTTCTATCAAATTCTCAACAGTATCTCGAAGGTTTGATCTGTGGTTTGATCTGTGCCCAGTTAATGGCAATAGCCTCAACTCCTATTACATTGGAACTAAACATGTGGGCGAGCTAGCATGCGTCTCTGCCTAACCCATCGGAGAATACAGGCGTGATATTATGTAAAAGATCTTAAATACCTTAGAAAGAAGCCTGGCTGTCTGATTCTAGAATATTTTTCCGGCTTCCCTTTGAAGTAAAAGCCATGTTGAAGGTTTTACTGGGTCTTCATCGTAAATGACAAAAACATGAATCTATTTTTTTCCAGGACAAAAAGAAAAGAGGTAAGGATGTTATACATGAATAAATCGAGTTAGTAATAACGTTGTTTTTCACCTGTTTTTGTCAGAAATATGCTGGTGAGGCATTAGAAGCATATTTGGACTTTATTTTTCTGTAAGATAAGTTCTTGTTTATTTTAAATGGCACAGGTCCAATAATAAGAATACAATTTTTATTACAATTATGTAATTTGGTTTTTAACCCCCGATGCAAAAACGACGTTATAAGTTTGACGTGTCTGTGTATGTCTGTCTGTGGCATCGTAGCTCCCGAACGGATGGACCGATTTTGATTTGGTTTTTTTATTTGAAAGGTGAATCAGTCGGGAGTGTTCTTAGCTATGTTTGATGAAAATTAGTCCAAGATGGCCGTCGCTACAAAAAGCGGATTACATATTTTTTCACAACTCCCTCAATAGGTATCAAATGAAAGGGCTTAACTAGGAGAATAGTATACAGTATGATAAATTTCAAATCCAAGATGACCTCCACCACAAAATGGCAAATTACATTTCGTGTCGGGGATTTTCTGAATTTTTAATTTAGGTAAGGTTATTGCCATACTAGTGGATAAAGGACATTACGCCTGTATTCCCCGAAGCGTTAGGCAGAAGTATATTTATGTACAACATCAGTTCATCGCATCGATACGTTTAGATTCCAAGCAATAGGGATCGATCCTATTGCCATTAACCGGACACAACTTCAAACTCCAAGTTGCTACTGAGAATTTCAGAGAGAAAACCCAATAACACTTTCCTCGCCTCGGGAATCTAACACAGGACCTTAAGGGAAGCAATTAAAGTTAAAGAATTAAACCTACTTAGTCATTTTATTTGACGAAGACCTGTGCGACCTGTATATCACTGACATCAAATTTCAAAGAGAAAAGGACCTTATGATACACTAAGACGTTATAAAAAATACGCAAGTCTGTATTTTAAATTTAAATATACCTTTCCGCCAGCGGCTTCGCCCACGTGGTCTGGGTATATATATTCTTATAACTTTCAACCCCTTACAGCCCTTTTTTCGCATTAAAAAATAGCCTGTGTCCTTTCTCAGGCTCTAGACTATCTGAGTACCAAATTTCATTTAAATCGGTTCAGTAGTTTTGGCGTGAAAGCGCGACGGACAGACAGAGTAACTTTCACATTTATAAATAAGGATGACTGTATAAATATCAGCTTTATGTTGCGCGTTAGTCGATGTGCATCGAAGCAAGAAAACTACTTTGACATGCTCGCTGAGTAGTTCCACTTCCAATGCAAATTGTGTCATACCAATGCTATTACATACGCCGAGTTATGTTTAACCACATTTTTATATAAATTCTGTTTTAGTTAGCTAGCTTTTGCTGGTAGAGAAATATATTATTATGATCTGTACCTCAACCATGTGTTCTATCGAATGGCTTTCGATAGGTTTTTAACGCATCGAAACGCTGTAATCTCATAGCAGATTTTAGTTCCTTATGTAAACGCTAGAGGCGCTGCGAGGGTTTTTCATAAAAATATTTTACGGCGTCGCTACCGCGTCTATTGAGAAAAACTCATGGTCGAGGCACAGAATGAATCAGTTCTTTAAATATACGTATAGGGCCTATAGCCGCTTAACGCCGAATAAATTAAAAACTGGAACAAAATTTGTATCTATGAGTTTATCTGCTAAATAATTTAACAGGCACTTGTGCTGGCAGGAGCTGGTGAAATAGGCCGTTAGTACCTAACCTAAATTCCATTATGTAAATATATATTTTATAGACTTAGGATACTGTTATTAATGTGTTTATGTTTAAGAATGTGATGGTATTGTGGTATCCAAGAAATTTATTATTTCTTTCTTCTTTTCTTTTAAATGTTTTTCTTTTCTTCTCTTCGTTTTCTTTTCTTTTCTTTTAAAATTCAACCTCTTAAATAAAATTAGGTATAGTTTTATTTCATAATTAGCTTGTTCCCGCTGCTTCGCTCACGTCAAGTTTGAACCCCGTCACACCCCTTTAGTATTTTCATGAATTTTTCTAATGTTTTAATAGTAGTTATTCTGTTATCTAGGTGGAGACAAATCCGTATCCAATATAAGTGTTATATATATCCCTACTTTGTTTTGTATATTAAGAAGATAAGATTACGTTTCAGTTTATATTAAATATTGTTCTTTAACAAGGTTAAAACAACACCTAAAACGCGTAAGCGGGTAAGAATACTTTTAAACATTAAAAGTGTGAATAAAAAAAAGGACCAAAAAACTGCTAACGTTTATTTTATCCAAATTCTCACCCAAACCCAATCGCACCAAAACGTATATATCAAGTACACACATAAATTTTATCTTCCCCAACACATCATAAATAAGCATTAATATTTCTGGTCGTAAAAGTAAGATGGTTTTACGTAAAGATGTCGTAACACCCAGACGTAGACTTATTTTTAGACCTCTGAGCATGACCTTGCAGGCTGTCTTTGATTGATTTACGTTCGTAGGACAGGCGACGAACGGATATTTAAATTTAGCTTGTTTGGAGCCTAAGCAAGACACATCTTTTTGGGAATAAATTCGTTATTATGTACAGTCACGAGTAAATAGAATAGAATACAATAGAATAAAATAAATTTATTTCAAAATAGGTGTGATACAATGAGTTTTACAGCGGCCGCAGCACTAAGCTCAAGGCTTGTATTGCAGAAGCCAGAGATAATATGTTATTACACAGATTAAAATATATTTTATAAGGACTTTATAAACACACACACACACAAAAGCACTAAAGCGATATTTTCATGAATGAACGATCAAAACTTTGAGACATCACCAACGTCACTATACTATTGGTTCGTAAATACTATGTTATACCACAAAAAATCTTTTAGTAGTTTCGGAGAAAATCGCTTTTGAATTTTATTTAGCCTAGTGTAGTGTATATATTTTTGCTCGTGACTGTCTGTACCTATAATAAATTGATTTTCCATATTACATTTTGAATTACATTGTGCTTATATAAACGAATACTGTAAAGCTTTATTCATCATCATCATAAACCCATATACTGTCCCACTGCTGGGAACGGGTCACCTCTCAGTATGAGAGGGATTAGGCTATAGTCCACCACGCTAGTCTTGTGCGGGTTGGCAGACTTCACAGGCCGTTGAACTCGTATCGATAATTTGCCTTCACCGTTGTAAGTAAAGTGATAATTACTTATGAATACGCACGATAATTACGAAAAGTCAGAGGTGTTTTGGATTACGGGTTGGCAGTCCTGTGGTCATACCCCTAATAGCTATCACTGCTTTTTAAACATAAACATTAACAACTAAAATTTCTTCTGTTACTTTCACAGCTAAAGCTACCTAAACTTTACAGTACGGAGTACTCTTGAAGCGGATAACTTTTTTCATTAACTTGTTGATCATAAATATTTCTTGTATATCTTTCATCTGCCAAAATCCAGAACTCGATTTCAACTCTGACAAAAATACATTGTGACCTATATTTCGTTTTTTACAAACAAAACAAACAAAGGAACATACACAATATCCTCACTAATCCAGAGCACTCCACACTGTATAAAGAAAATCCCGCACAAACAAAAAAGAACTCTAACGCAATAACAAGTGTTCTCAGCCCGAGCACGTAGTTGACAGGCGGGCATAATTATTATAATAATAATGGCAACACGAGCACGTGACGTCACAGTACACAGAAACAGTTCGTTTGGGACAAGTTGGAGGTTTTTGTCAATGTAGCCATAATGTTATAATTAATGTAGTGAGTTTTACTTGAAGTACAGTTACAACCAGTTCATCTGTAGCTTACCAAGAAAGCCGAGAAAGATCAAATCAAATCATTTATTGGCCTGAATATGGGTATACATCCTCATCATCAACCCATTAACTGTCGTGTTGCTGAGCACGAGTATCTCAGTATGAGAGGGATTAGGCCAGAGTCCATCACGCTGGCTTAATGCGGGTTAGCAGACTTCACATGTAGTTGAGAAAATCTCTCAGTCATGCAGGTTTCCTCACGATGGTTTCCTTCACCGTAAAGCCCCTCTCAATCTGCGAGGAGACTCGTGCCTAACAGTGGGACTGTTAATTAGTTGATCTTCTAATCTTAGACTATGTTATCTTACTATATTATAAAGGCGAATGTAAGTTTGGATGTTTGTTGCTCTTTCACGGCAAAACGGCTGAACCGATTTGTCTGAAAGTTGAAATGGTGACCGTCTTTACCTTGAATTAAGACAAAGGCTACATTTTAACCCCGAAAAATTCAAAGTTTCTACAGAAAACGTGCAAAAGCTAGTTTGAAACATAAATATTTTAAAAGTGTCAGAATGACCACTTACTCCAAGTGCACTGAACGAAAAGAAATCCTGAGAATATTATGAAAATTGTAGAAAAGTAGACGTATCTTAGCATCAAATAAAGGGTTGCCTTTTCAAAGTGTATGACAAATTGTGACAAGAGTAGAGAGACTAGCTGTTTCATTACCGACGCTTCTCCACGAATAAAGTATGAGTTATGCGTCGTATCTCTGAAGTGGACGACTGGAAATATTTATATTCTTATGACATAGTGCTTCTATAGTGGCATGAATATTTTTGTGTGTAAAGTGCCTTCTGGGACTGTGAGAGTAAATTTTGTACAGATTTACCAACAGCTTTTTCTTAAATCCATAATTTCTGGTTTATTTTTGCTAACACGGCAAAAATTATAGATTTAAGAAAAATGCGCTAGCCGATAAAGTATAAGTTAATTTGACAATGTAACAAAACAGAATCGACACGGCACTTGGTGCAACAGTAGTGGAAAGATGTCGACTTAACATAATACATCAAAAACTATTTTTCTTAGCAGGAGAATTAGTACCATAAAGGTTCATATTTATTACAAGCTGATCTCCCCGGTGATACTTACGTTCATCCAATTTTATTTAATTAATAATTTTTCTATAATAAAAGTAACCTAAGTTACTCCTTATAACATTAACTATCTTCCAGTGAAAGTCCCGCCAAAATCGGTTAAGCCATTTCAGAGATTAGTCGGAACAAACATACAGACAAAAATATAAATAAAAAATTTATGTAAGTACCGTGTATACTTTTATATGCATTTAGTGAAAAGCTGTTAATTTGACATTACAGACACACACTTCAATTTTATTTATTTGTTACCAACTCTTTGCCGCAGCTTCGCTCGCGCTAAGTTTGAACCCCGTTTTTTGTTATTCTGTTATTCGAGGTGGAGACAAGTCCAACAAATCAAAAATCATGGAAATCAGTCCAGCAGTTCTCGAGTTATAAGTCTTGTAACAAACATGACTTTGTTTTATATATTAGATAAATAGCCATAGATTAAGATGAGAGGAAGGTATGAAAGTGTTTTTACCTTCTTTTATTTACTTTGCTTTGTTTTGTTTTGTAGATTTTAATAAACTTAGGCTTTTTTTTAGTTACTGTAATTGGTGGATCCGTTGTAGTTAATTAAATAAATAAATAAATTAATTAATTCTGAAACACGTAGTCAGATTGAATATACCTGCATACATACATAGCTTCACGCCTGTTTCCCATAGGGGTAGGCAGAGACTATAGATTTCCACTTACTACGATCCTGGCACACCACTTTCGCTTCGTCTATGTTCATTGATATTCAACATCATAATTCTTGCTAAAAGGGAAGGCTCATGATAATAAATCATCTAAATAAACTTTACGTTTAATGACGTTAAGCGCAGGTGTAACCCTTTTGTTAATGTGCTAATTTATTTACAGCCTTATAATACCGTTGGGTGTGCGGTGATAAGTCGGGTAAGGCTTTTGTTTGACATATAAAAGCCTATTTTGATGTTTCAAGGGGATTTTAAGGCTATTTGGTGATATCCGTAATTAAAAGCACCCTTTGGTAATTTCTTAATCTGTAATTGGCATACAGTATTAAATAGATATATTTACGGCTATGTAAAAGGATGATGATGATTCAAGAACACGCCAGAAACAGATTTCCTTTAAAAACAAGTTCAAAATATTATATATCTAAGTTATAAGTCAAGTAATTGTTAGATAAACTATATATATAATAATTATGAGAATAAATATTTTGTAGGCAATATTACAGACTATCTAAATATCTAAATATTTACATATCTAATAATGGTAAAGTATGGCTAGCACCCGAAATGAAAACACCTACAACTTTGTATACCCTCATCCTCCCAGCCTTTTTCCCAACCATGTTGGGTTCGGCTTCCAGTCTAACCAGATGCGGCTGAATTTGCAGTATTTTACACGAAGCCAAATTTATAGGCAATACCGATATTCGAAGGATAGACTGGTTGTCAGACTTTTTAGGCTTCTGACTACCACTATCGATTGTCATAGGTGTTCGTATGACAACCTACTTAACAACCAACCTACTATTGGTGAAATGTAGGTACGAGGCCCGTAGGTATACTGCAAGTGCGTCAATAAAAATTAATAATGAGCTTTAAACAGCAAAATTGGTTTAAAATTACGATGTTGAATTTATAGGTCAGCAGCAGAATGATAGTCTATTTGTTTATCCAGAGTTATTGGGATTTGTTAATTGCAATGAAATTACATTAATTAGTGAGCTTCAATATTAATTAAAATTTAATTGTCGACAGCTCTGTTGAAAACTATACTTCTATTTATAATACAGGCTGATAATTATCAACAACGAAAATTACTATAACATTTCTGAGTCTATTTTTGAAATCTGCTCAGGAATTTAATGGAAATATTCGGTACCTATTTCGTTACCAATCCAGGAACTAGCTGGGTCTAGACTTACCTATTTTAATTTGCCTTTTTAGTGCTGTGACGAGAACGCGGCTTTACCAAAATTGTAGTTATTTTAATATTGTTTAAGTTTGGTGTAATAGGCTGAGGAACTTTAACTCTTGAATAATACGAAGAGTAAATATAACTTAAAGATTCAAATCTCTAGAGGAGACTGTCCGATAGTCTCAGATCAGCAGTATCAGACCACTGACCTTTCCAATACAATTCTCTACAGTTGCTTCTTCAAATTCCCAGCAGCGTTCACTCCTTTAACAAAATAACTTGAAAACCTAATTTTCAACTTCTAAGCCTCCTCTTAAACCCATTTATAACGTCTAAACTAATTACTGAACTAAAACTACGCCTTCGTGTGTCAGTATATAAATTGGCTAAGATAAATGAGTTCTGCCGAGCTCCCTGGCTTAATGGCGTGATCTATCATCTATCACGGGTGTCGGGAAACTGGTGGTACTGTCCACTTAACGATCTTAACTTTTTGAGCGAGTCTTGGGTGTAGGGAATTGTTGGCATCTGCATGTCATTACATTACGTTAGGTATTATAGAAAATATTGAACTGATCGCCTTAGAGACGAACTGGGGACCTAGACAAAATGTCATCAGTGTCAGTCTACTCGTTAGTAAACGAATTAGGGCTTCGATCAATCGCTTAGACATTTGGTAAACAAATCGATTTCAAAATAACGATCTTTCAGTCGATTTGTTCGAACGATAAAACAACAAAAATACTGTCCATGGTTTCGTCATTACATGCCAAAATTAAGGATGCGCTTTTTTAAGCTCAATCCGATTTTAAAAACAAAACAATGAATGAATAAAATAAATACATAGAATTATAATTCCACATTCTACGGACAAGGAAATTGAAGCAGCACTTTTTTTATCGAGCTTCCTTTCCTTTTTTCAAAGCATTAAACTGAGGACATTAATTATTATCAGCTAGAGAGGACTCTAAATAAAATCAATAATGGCATTAATAAAGCTCACCAGTATCATAAAGAAGAACCTTATGGTAATGTGCCATTCCGGGATTTGAGGGAATCCGGGTCCACCCAGGTGTTTCCTGGACAATTTATTGCCTATTGTTTCGCACATACAAAGCATTGATGAATTTTTGATAGATCAGCGTGTATAATGAGGAATATATTTTAGAGGACGCTAAATCAAGGAAATGAAAACTGTGGCGTTCTTTCCTTGTTCAAGTTCAAGTTCAAATGTTTTGATTTCAAATAAGCTTTTACAAGCACTTATGAAACGTTAAATGATTCTAGGTGCACGGTTCCAAAAAGTTGATCCTATGGAGAAGAATCCGGCAACTCCATGGACACTCTTTTAAAATAAGAAAAAATAAGTACTTATAGTGTTTTGTTCGTGAAAAAATTATATAAGGAAATACAAAATACGATTTATAATAAATGCTGATTAGCTGATAATATCGTATTAAAACTTTATCTCGTGTACAACTCAAGGTTTACCCTAGTGTAAACAGCCAAAGTGAAAACCAAATCACAAACAAACTGCCAAAACAAAACGTGCTCTCACTTAGCCCATTAGAACAGAAATTCAGATAACAAACCCATTTTTCTGCTGACGACACCACAATTTAGATTTTAATCGGCAGAACATTCTACAAACGCGTTATCACGTGAAATGCTAATAAGAAAGCTGTCATTGTGTCTGTCATGTCATTTTCATGCGAGTGAACTTAATTAGAGTTTAATGGTGTCGAAAATGGTTGAGCAGAATTGGTACTGTCATTAGGGTGAAAACTTGGCATATGATTTTACCATGAAAATTTTATGCTTAGAGATACATTTGTAAGAAAACGTGCAATAATAATTCTTTTGTATATTATTATACTACTCTATACCCCTATAAATATACTAATCTATAATCTTGTAAGTATACTTCCTACTTGTAAAACTTGTTAAAACAGTAATAATTATGTTAATTAGTGCATTTTCTGTGCAAAGCTGACGTTCTATTTGTAAACGACTCTACCCCAATGAACCCGCCTAAATATATATCAGATAATAGGTACAACAAGGTTGTGTAGACTTCAAAAGAAGCCATGATTGAGTGTATTTCGTCGTCAAAGGTCGAAATTCCAGCGTCATCTATATTTTTTTTAAAGTACATTGACTTTTTATAGTGCATTTAAAGGATATTATATATATTTATTTATCCTTACCTGACTTCCGAAGGAAGGATATTATTGTGATTTATAATTTGCTGCGCCCTACAGGGTCCATGATAGTTACTAGCTTCAAAGCATTGTATGTACCACCAAGTCTACATTGTGGAATGCAAATAAATAATATGAATATGAATATGGATCTACTTACAAAAAAATATATATGAGCTGCATGTGGTACTACTACATCAGACGAACTTATAAAACTTACAGTTCTACTACTACCAGTAAGAATACTCAAAAAGAAATTGCTCAATTCTCCAATACCGAAGCACTTAAAGAATTAGTAATTAAAACAGCGTTTAACGGAAACTCAAGGATAATCTATCATCCCGATAACCTCTTAGATTTTTCTCGAATCAATCATTTTAAATTGACTTGGAGAATTATAAAAAAGATTGCGGATGAGTACCTCAATCGAAGTCCTTGAGGATTGATTGATGAGGTCACTCCCGTGATCCGTGGGGGTACAAATCGGATTTGTTCATTTGAAAGATCAAGGTTAATGATTTTCAATGTCTTTGTTACCGGGTACAATTTCGCTTTGTTATTACGTTGAAGAAAAGTGTACTTGAACTTATATTTACCTGACACTTAAATACTTCAAATCAAATTGAAGACACTATACACTCACTCAAAATATTTTATATAGACTTTAAAAAAACTGATTTGAAATATTATAAATTGTTTATATTTTTAATACGGGGCTTAGAGAGAGATTTTTAATGTCCTTTGGAATCAAAAGATTCTGGAAGCTGTTTATTTTAGATCAGCTAATCTGAAAAATAATCGTTTCCATAATTCAAAAGAGTTACAGGGGTAATAAATCGTTTTTCCCATTACAGAATAAAAATATTAAATCTCTCCAGCTTTGAATAATATCTCTATTTAGTGAAACATAAATCAACTTTTTTCTCTTTTACAGATGCGACGCGTCAACTAGCACAAATGGACGCGACGGGGAAGCGGGAAAATGACGCTGAAGCCGTACAGCTCAAACCCGAGCACTGAAGCTACCATGAGCACAACACTAGTGCCATACCACAACAATAAACATTACACCACATACCTCTACCCGTCAAAAAGGCCACCTGACGTTAGGAATGCTACCGGCAAAGTTGAAGTCAGAGACACCAACACTAGCGGTGACTTTATGAAGCTAGTTGATGACTTTAGTGATTACTTCTACGGCAACACGTCCCATGACTTTAGCACAAACTCAAGTTTAGACCTGGCAGACGTGTACGGTTACACAAACTGTAGTTATAACGGCACTTTCAATATATCATGTTTCAATAGACAAGTGGATGATTCTGAGCAGAATCTTTGGGCACTTTTGCTTTTAATATTTCCTTTTTTCACGTTGTTTGGGAATGTGTTAGTGATAATGAGTGTTGTGAGGGAGAGGACGCTGCAGACTGTGACAAATTATTTTATAGTGAGCTTGGCTGTTGCTGATCTACTTGTGGCGGTCGTCGTGATGCCGTTTGGAGTTTATTATTTGGTAAGTGTTAGAATTTAGTTTTAAACACGTATTAAGATTTGTTTATTCTGTGATTTAGGACCACAAAACATTCATTTTTCAAATACCAAACATGTTATACTCTTATCTGTCAGTTTTAGATGTTTTACAGACTTAGTAACTATTGTTGTATTTATGACATTAGACACTTTACAAATAAATTTTCCCCCAATATGTCCACACCGTAAAAATTATGAAGCTGAAACATAGCTATTGTTAGGCATGCCATCCCTTTGATCGAGTCAGTGTTCACTGAGAAAAAAGAAGAACCGCAACATCTGCCAATAAACCAAACAGAGAAAACTAAACCTTTTAACAATTTAATACATCTATTTGGGACTAAGGGTTTGTTGATACTAAAAATAGAAAGGATTGTTAAGAACTTAACGAACAGACGGTTTCCTTGACGGAGTATTTTTTAACAACCCTTCGTTTCCTGAGCTTGTCTTTTACGAGTGTATAACTATAAAGTGTGAAGCGCTCGGAGGTGACACGATGTTCCTCCGTTTGCGTCGAGAGCTGCTATTCAATATACTCGTTCACAGGAATAGCTAAATATTTTTAAAATGTTTTGTAAACTTTCGTTATTGTTGTTTTCGTTATATACATATATTGGTATTTGGTTTTGATTTTTGTAACAGCTCCAAGGATTTTATAGAATCTAGCTTTTGTAAAACTTTTTATTTTTTATTATTTAGTATTGATAAATTGTGTACCTATCTCTTGCATTTTTTATGAAATATCTATAGGGCAATATTCTTAACTATTCTTAAACGTCAACAGCAATAGTAATACCTACAACTGAAAATACTTCCTATGTGATGTTTACCACAGTTAATGAATACTCAAATAAATATTTAGTATTAGTGTTAACTATAGCATAGAAACAAGCCAACAACTAATAAAAATATCACTGAAGCAGTACTGTAACGAAATACACCAATGCATGCAGCTGTCTTATATAAAACGAAAACTGTTTTGAACATACAAAGTAGCAAGTTGGAATCCTCTGAAATTCCTACGTGGAAGGCAGTTGGTAGTTGCGAGACAGTTGCAGCTAACTAACTACTAAACAAAAGGATTAAATGAAATTGCAACTAGTTGTACGTTGCACCAACATTTGTCGCAGTTCAGTTTAGAGTTTATGGAATTAAAGAATTTGTGTTGACAAAATTGTGGGAGAAATTTTTAGTCTTTTGTTTAATAATAACAATTACTGTCTTCTCTTCTTCGATAAAGTTAGTCAAAGTTAAGGTTTCAATTCAACACTAATAGTTTATTTAATGCTAAATGACACAAACGGTGAACTAGCAAAGAAAACTAAACTAAATATTTTCACGTTGCAACTTCAGTTAACTTTTTGTATAATATATACGTATATATATAAAAATGCGTAAATAAATGATATTATCATTTTACCCAGCATATTCTGAAATCGGTTCCGGTCGTTTTCCATGCCATCGAACGCCAATCATTTGTTAAAAACTAATAAAGAATTCACCTGCACATCTGTTCACCCCAAAACGCAACTAGAGCGTGAAGATAGCTAAATAATAGCTGAAAACATCACAAATTTTGCACTAAACCTCTACCTACAACTCCATCTAAGTCACATTGTCAATCCGAAATAAGACGAAGACAATAAAAAGATAGTCTACAATTTTACAGCTACCATCACGCATGATCCGTTTTATGTGATACACCGCCGATACAGAGGGAAGGACGTAAAAATTTTAGGATGCCACATGAATTTCAGTTCGTCATAAAATATAATAATAAAATTATATTCGCGATAGAGACGATTGAGTTTTTTGTAGAACTGCTGTATTTTCTGACATGGGATGTTTTATTGATATTTAACTAACAGAAATTTATTTCAAATATTTCTTTCAATCTACCTAATAAAATCGATAGTGAGGAGGAGGTATCGAAATCGGAACGGCATTCCCTATTCGATATTCGAGTAGGAATCTACATGTAGCAAAGAATCGAAGTCATAAAAATGACTTTGAATGTCGTCGGAAACAATCCTGGCAATCAGACGATGTCACACGAGAGAAGTGAATCGACCGTTTCCGAAATCGCCAGATCAAGGAAAGATAGGTTTCCTACGGCAGTCAGCTTGGTGTCGATCGTTTTACAAATAATTCTAACTGATAAGAGCTGAAGGTGTTTGTTAAATATTTTTGTTGGAAGCATAATAAAGAAAAAATCTTAAATTGAAGTCAAATCACCCAACATTTTTGTACAGATTCATTTTGCGATACCAAATCTACAGATCAAGTATATTCATAGTATTTACGAATCTTTCTTGACACATTTCATCATTCAATTGGGTCTTGTATTCAATACGTTTTATTTATGCTCCGCTAGAAATAGATACTGAAATATCTACAGACGAAGCAGTATTTAAATCTGTAGTATATTTTTATTATCTTTTGATATTATAGGTTCAATTATATGATTAGCTTAAGGGGGGAACATAGGTAGAATACCGAAACCATCATGGTGTTTAAAGCATTTTATTGACGAATCCTCCCATTACTTTGCACTGAAAATTACACCCAATATACTTAAAATTCTTGTGATTAATCCGTATTGTTTAGAATATTTTTTAGATGTCTCAAATTTTGTAAAAAATCGTTTGAAAATGCACAATTTTCAATCTAAATTGTATTTTTCCTCCATTACTTGCAGATGAATTTTACACCAAAAAAACCGCCTTGGTCTGTTTAACAATCCGTATTGTTTTAATTTTTAATTTTGAACTTATTTTTCTAAATAAATAAGAAAAACATTTTAATCACAATCCCCCCACTACAAGCACCCCCTCGTGCACGCGTCGCATGACACAAATCATGTCACTTCAGTGCCTTGACGGCACCTGAGACGGGAGGACTGCACGTCAAATATTTTTAGGGAAAAATTACAAAATGAAGACAATTCTAACTATTTCTGAATTAAATAATATAGCAAATAGTATGGTTATAATATTAAGCTAAATAAAAACCGAAAATCATTTTGTAAATAAGTATAAAGAACATTTTTAGTAAATGTCAGGTTTGTGAGTGGAACATAGAGTAAACATGACAGACATGACAATAGATAAAAATATCTGTCAAAGTGTCAACCTAGTGACTAATTACATATTAAAAGATGTCCTTTTACTAGTCTTAAATCACTCATGTGTTACTGCTACGCACAACCATCATGCTAAGTCACATATTTTAAAAAGGCACACCGATACCGACATGATCTTACGTACCATATTCATACCTGTAGGCTGTAGGGTTAGCTCCAAAGGGGTACACATAGGTATTGCATTGTTATTCTTCTTTGTTGCAACCGCGAGACACAATTTTATGTTAAGTGTTAAGTATTTTGAGGCTTGTAAACTAATTATGTAACTGTGCAAACTGCGTCAAATAAATTGTACATTGTACATCACCCACATTCGATGGTTTGCTGGTATGTTTATGACGCATGTGTAATAGGGGGTGACAGAATTTATTTACAATAGGTACATCTACAGAAGTCGCTGCAAAAAGTAGTCAATAATTAGGTAAGTAAAGTAAAGTAACACATAATACAAATAACCTGCTCACTCGGTGCAGAGAAGAGTCGGGATCGTAGATGTTTCACAGTTGTGTCTATTTTCATAACGGCTAAATAATAACGGATAAATTAGGCTTTTGGCATATTAACAGAACCAACATCTGGTATTACCAGGTCTAAATAATGATAATTATGATGAAATCATTAACTTAAAAAAATATTTGAAACCCAGTGGAATTGGACAAAGAAATTTAACTAGTAGCATAGGTATCACCCTAGTTTAATACCTCTGTATCAATAATGAAAAAATATATTCAAGTAAAAGAACAACAATTTTACTTTATTTTAATTATTAACTTATTCTAGACAAGTGTGAACCCAAATTAAAATATTTTTTGTTATCCCCGACACGCCAAATTTCTATAGTTTGCTAGTAAAGATAAGATATACTTAATACCTCTTATAAGAGAAGTTCTTTAACAGTATTATAATGTGAAATTTCAAGTACAAAGCTACACAGATGACTTCAAAAACTATTTTACAATTTAAAACTGATAAAGAATTTGTACCTAACCGATTATGATTTTGCGAATTCGGAGTTCTTTAAGTATTGTACTGAATGTTCAAAAATATACTGAAAGTACTAAGACTATGAAACGTACATTACAATACAATTAAGATATACTTGATGATTTCTTTTCCCAAAATCTTGCTTATTTTTGCCAGTAAGTAGCAGCTCTTATGAAGTAGGACGTAGGTAACTATACTCTTATTTAGCAAGCACCACTAAGATTCATTCATCATACATACAGATGTTTAATTGCCTTAAATATACTCTTGAACTGGGTTTATTTGAACTATTATCTAAACACTATTCGAGAACTTATTTTCTATATTTTCGCACGAAATTAAAAAAATATTGTATTTTGCGATGCACTGAGTTAGCCACAGTAGAGTGCAACTCCTGATCAATTTTCTTACATTGTATAGCACGATGCATAGGTATTTATTTTCTATCAATTATTAATTGCAGGTTTTACCATATGGTACCATACACATTTTTAACAAAATCGAACTTAAATTGATTACTCTCATAGAATGAATAAAATAGGCAAAATAGGAAATGTTACGACATATCTGTATTTTTGCATAATCATATTCTAGTTCAACTTGTCTGTATGTAGGGGGCGTTTGGGTTTGAAATACTCGTACAGAGGTCAAACGCTCAAAGTCATTGACGTGGGTAATAGCCTTAAATTAAGTTTTGGTTATTTCAAATAAATTTGATACTTGTGCATGTGCAGTCTACAAAATGCAATAATTACAAGATTTCAAAAATAAGTGATTATAACCAATTTGCTGTGCCATGCAGTGGAATTTTACCAATAGTGTGTTTGATTATTTTGAATGTAAAGATAATTACTTAATATAGTTTATGCTAAAGAATTTCTTATTACGGACTAAGGTAAATGATTGAAAAAAATAATAGTGAGATTAATATTACTTCATTATCAATTCATAAAAACGTTTTATGTATCCCAAAAATTTAAACGGAAATAATGTTTAATCTGCCAGTCAAGTAAGGTGTTGTATTATTATATTATAGTGACTTGTATTCGACACTTCCATGACGAAGGTTTGGTAATTATTACCGTCTTTGTACGCATATTTTACATTAATTTGATTTTGATGAGGGTCATTTCGACTTTCCACTGCGACCTTCAACAGGAAAAATTTTACTTCCTGAACCATTTTCTGAACCATCAAAGTTTTGTTATATCACCTCTTGTTGTACAAATTAGTAATAATTACAATAAAATTTTGTGAAAATGTCTTCAGCGAAAACGTGTTCAACTGTTTATAAGTCATCACGCATGTATTCCGCGTAGGGTTAGGCAGCGGTGTAGGCTGGTATATTTAAATGTTATATTCTTTGATAGGTAATATAATTTATCATTTTTATATTGATGTTTCGTCAAGTTAATTTTAGTGAATTCACTTGTCGATCCAAAACTTTCCATCACTACGTAGTATAAAACAAAGTCGCTTTCTCTGTCCCTATATCCATATGTATGCTTAAATCTTTAAAACTACGCAACTGATTTCGATGCGATTTTTTTTAATAGATAGAGTGATTCAAGAGGAAGGTTTATATGTATAATACATGTCCACGCGGGCGTAGCCGCTGGCGGAAAGCTAGTTAATAATAATATTAGTACTAGTCGCAATTATGTACATAACGAGCCTTAGCTTTCTTTTATACAATCCTTATCGAAATAATTAAACTTATATAACATAATGTTATGACAAAAACCCTAACGTTATCAAAAGCCACTTTAACGCACTTAACTGCGTCGAGCATTTACGGATAAAAATAGCCGAAAATGGTACAATATTGAGCAATTTGTGTGTAGGGCCTCCTAATGGTACTTTATTGGGGTACCGATTTGCTGTTGTTACAACCAGACCATTTTGAAATAATTTAAACTTTGACGTGGCTGATTTGTATGGCTGGGTGGTGAGCCTGTACTAAATAAATCTTACAGTACTAAATAATTGAAAGCTGTAGATTTTGGGTCCGTCACATGCGCACCTACGTGCATGATATTAATTCTGGGTTGATGAGTATTCCATCACTAAGGGAATGTAAGGTATTGTTTACTTTGTATCCTCACTAGTCCTCCTCCTAACTAGTGTACTTCATCAATTTAATTGAGTTCATCTTCTTCCTCATAATTAGGTTACAATAACTGTCTCTAATCTTTCTTTCTTCCTTTTTCCTAGTCTTTTCCCAACCATGTTGTGGTCGGCTTCCAGTCTAACCAGATCCGGCTGAATATGAGGATTTTACACGAAGTGACTGCCATCAGGCCTCCACAACCCAATTTCTGCGCTATACTGATATTCGAAGGGTAGACTGGTTGTCAGACTTTTTGGTCTTCTGACTACCACTAACGATTGTCATAGGTGTTCGTATAACCAACTGCCTCTAATCTATCTTTTTTTTTACTAATCCTAGGATTCCTTAATTTGTTTCGACACCACTGATGTTGGCATCTAAAATAATGGAAGTTATACAATTTATAGGTACTATAGCAATTGCCATAATTATTAGCCATTTTCGCCATAATATCATTGTCATTAAGGAAGAAATTTTGACCTTCTCTTTTCAAGAACAAAACAACAAAACCATTTCCCCAACCTGGAATTATAACTTAACCCACCGTGGTATCATCAACATATTTTTCTCGCGAGATCAGCGCGAATTCCAAACATACAAAACAAATATTCAAATAAGAAAGAATAAAGCAGCATCTGTGAAATTCCCTTTGTACCTATCTTCATAATGGGATGAAGCTCGTAAGAGAAGTTTTTCTTTTGTAAGTGAATAAGTAATGTGCGTTTACATTTTCTAATTCATAATAAATATATTTTATCTGACGCTTACATTTTGGTGGCTTTGTGATTGTGAGAGGAAGGGTTGTGTATGCTCTTTGTGTTTATATAATGTTATTATCATCTAAGGGTTGGTTGCCTTGCTTTTGGTAAATGTGTTTTGAGTGGCCTTTGCCATATTATATCTCATTTTTATTTAGTACAATTTTGCCTTTCTTTATTTTTATCGCATAGTAGTACCACATTGCATATACTTAGTTTTAAATAAATTATTGTTTTTAATTGGCGCTACATATAAACATAATTGCTACTTAGATGTTACTAAAAGCATATCTTACTAAAATAATATAGATAAATACATGGTGTGTAACTACATACCAAAAACTTTTCTATTTCTGATCTACATATTTAAAAAACAATATTGCAACATGAGCAAGACATCTGAAATATTTACAAACCTATAATAATATTGCAATAAAATAATTTTCTTTACCTAACTTGTATTTTAAACTTTAATACAGAAGTCTTCGAGGCACGCCTCTACTGAACTCTTGACGGACAAGTTCAGTCTGACTGAATTATGACTTGAAGTTCTTAGCTCTGATTTAAACGCTTTGAGGACTCTAGGCAAATCTGTAGGATTTACACCAAATTATCTGGAAAGTGTAACTTAAGGGATTGGGTATCCCTGTGAAGTAGAATTATGAAATTCATATAGCATTTTTGAAAAATACAAGAATAAAATTGACGTTCAGTAATTTACTAACTAATAAATACTAATAAACTATCAATAAATAATCAATTTTTCTCGAAACCAGATATATAGAGGAGTATCTACGTAGACATTTTCTGGTGGTGTCTGCACCACTATGAGAAAATACACAGTGCTTTTACTTTGTGCATGTTCACACATCTTTTCATAATAAATGCTTACATTTTACATCCTCAGTGCAAAACTAAATAAAGTCCCAGAGGATATTCTATTAATAAATCCAAACCTACCAACCATATCCTACGCTCACCGTGAATTAATGACATCGCATTATCAACGTCTGATGGATTAAATAATATCTGCTTAGCCATCGGTTCGTTTAGCATCAGGGAAGCGAAAAACATGACATTATTAATCACCGGTGCAAATGTAGCGTGGAAAACTGAGTGCAAATTGTCATTTTTCAACAGAAATATGGCCGCTAATTAAAATTCGGAATGATTTGATCAATGAAATTGTTTGGAAACAATGTTATATTCATTAATCATTCACTGGCAGATTTTTGTTTATTTAGGCTCCTTCAGAGTTAATTTATTATTAATTTTGATTTTTATATTTATGAGACCTCAATAAATATCAGCGATCAGAGTGATGTCATTGTTTCTTATAGCCCCTCCGACACGAAACGCCGAAGCTATCATTTTAAATATTTAAAATACACGCTGGCCAATTGCGTGTTGGTAGTCTTCATAATTATATCAAAGCCCCACACACAGAAGTTACTAGGACATTGATTTTGGAACCGTTGCATGTTATGGTCTTGAAAATAATCCAGGCGATTAGTAACTTGCTAAGAGAAATGTTGTTACTAAAGATGATCCTGAAAAACTATTTAATGAAGAAGAAAACTATTTAGCAAACAATGTCGTTGACAGACAATTATCGTTCCACCACATTCTCTTCATCAATTTGATGTATCTCGTTGTCAACAAAGCGCATTCCGCGGTCGCGCCCCATACATACTACGTCACCGCAAACGTCATGAACGTGCGGATGGGATCCTGCATGTTGATGTGTATTGCACATCTGTACTGTGCTAACAATAATTTCATTAGGCGTACCGGTATAAATGCTACTCTATTTAGTATTATCTATTTTTTTAATTGCAATATTAGTATTTCATTTGGAAGGTAATATGAAGATTTTTTTACGATTCAGTATCTATGTATACAATTCACCATGCTAAGCTATTTTCTTAGCTTAGAATTGTATGTGTATGAAGATGTGTCAATTATTTCCATTTTATATTTTAAGTTTATATTCTATTGACTCTTTGGAAACGGTGAACTTAAAAAAATATTGAACATTATTATCCTAAATAAATATTTGGAGATAACGATCATTGTACTCTCTCACATGCAATATGAAGCAAATATGGAAATCTAATTACAAATTATATACTCATCCACGGTTAACTAGCACACAAACAGACATACCATGTTTTATGGCAGAGGAATTTCTAAATTATCTAAGAACAAGCGTATCACTTCAACTTCTGCTCTATCCTCTAAATTCTAAAGTCTAATTTTAATTAGAGTTTATTTGAACATTTTTAATCATGATTTTAGAAAATCAACTCTATTCTATCAGGAATGAAGGTACAATTTCATTGGCTGTGATATGTCATTTCATAAATTGAAATCTGATTACGAGAGACCGGATTTTCGGACGTGTGGTTTCCATGGCACAGTCCAATCTGAAATTGTTTATTGTTATGGTTAGTTTGTGGTTGGTATTAGGCATTGTAGGATATCGCCAATGGTAAACCCAGCTTTACTGCTCCGCTTTTTAGTACAAAGGCTAATTACTGAATTGTACCAAAAGAGAATATGTGGGTACAATTCAAACTAACATTGCACAGATTTTGGGATTATGACACCCACACAACCGTTAGAGAACGAGTCAAAGAGCAGCTTTGTACACGTAGGACGATAAATTACTGGTAAAAACGATGAACAATATAGATACATACGTTGTTCATACTTTTTTGGTGTATCTGTTACTTTTTCTTACTTTAGGCATTCTTAAAACAACACGAGCATCACGCCTATATTCCCCGTAAGATTAGGCGGAGGTCTACCAATGTACACCCACAGTTCACGTCCCCTGTATTACGCGGGACCGCCGACGTATACGTCGTGACGCAAATTAGTTTTTGAACGGTAATATTTATAAAACTGGTGTAGATGAAAACAATAATGTTGAAGAATTCAAAACAGATTATAGTACAAACGGTGCCAACAACATAATTAAAGCAACAAAAGCTGAAATAGAAGCGAACAATAAACCAGAAACAAATAAAATTAAAAGTAATTACATCCAGTTACAGAGAACCTTGAAAGCTTACACTTGGCGTTTCTGTAATGGCATGTAAGTACCAAAGTAGGGGCGTTGGAACACTTTATCATTTGGCGGGTTTAATTTCATTATGATGTTAATGGAACGTTCGCCTCGATCCAATAGTCAATAACCGATTCAAATAGTTGCCTTATTGATTTACATTGTGTGGTTTTTCCTTTTTTAATTAAATTTCTGGCAATTCATGATTGTAGAAAATGATTTTGTACATGTTATGATTACTGCTATTGTGATTATTATTGATAATACTGTTATTGGCCATAGATTTTAGAATTAAATTAGATCTGATCAAATAGTAATTATACCTACTTATAAGAATAAATACTTAGCTTGGTTACAATGTGCTATTAAAATATCTGAACACTCGTTTTAATTTTTTCGCTAACATAACATTTTAATAAAACGCGTTAATGTGTAGTAAATTAGACATTGATGAAAGATATTTTTAGGTACGAAAGAACTCATTTAATTTAATTCTGTTCTAATTTTAATAAATAAATTATGATTTCATCTAAGTATATTTATCTCTGATCACCTCACAGCCATTGTTTTATCAAGCTTTAATGTAATGAGTTTCTTTTTAAATTTATAGTCCACTAGGGATCGGTATCGATACTCTAAATAATTTAGTACGCAAATGTGGAACGTGTAGTAAATATTTATATGTAATTTATAATATTAGCACGTGGTAAAACGATTACATAAGGTTTACCTATCTTGGTATACAAAATATCTAACTCTAAAACTCTAAACCCGTTTTCAGTAACAAGCTATCAAATAATGTTTTCTGATGCAAAACTGATAGAACTTGAACGAACGGACAAAATGTATGCTCAAATGTTAATTTTATTTACGAAACAGCATTTCTTTACGACCAATCTCTACTACTACTGTCCCACTGTGAGACAAAGGCACGTGTCCGTCTTTTTCGTACCTTTATTTATTATCTGCTTATGTGGGCCCGTTCTATCGGTAAAAGTCAAGCGCGTCCCTATTTTTTCACCTTGCAATAATAATTATGCTTATTAAAAATCTCTTGCTTCAATAATTAGAATGTGCAGACCTAACACCGAAGCATACTTCAGCACATAGAGTAGTTTCTTTCCACCCAAAAGCCTTTCATAGTACCCTAATTAGCATACTCTTGCTCATCTCTGCGTCATAGCACTCAATACAAAGTTCATTAAAACAAGTTGCCTTCTTCTCATTTATTTTTGCCGTTGAAACTAGTAAATTTAATTATTCATCAAGCTCCCATTTCATTTAGTGTCTTTCTGATATAATAATTTTAATAGTTTCTAACCTAAATTGTATAGTATTTTCTTTCATTTGACTTATTACTTTTAAATTCGGTATATTGATTATTGTTCTGAGCACAAATTTTATTATTTAATGTTGAACACTTCTAATAATTTCCTCACTTTCTAAGCCTCAAACACATTAGATATTGCTAATTAACCCCCGACGCAAAAACGACGGGGTGTTATAAGTTTGACGTGTCTGTGTGTGTGTGTGTGTGTATGTGTGTGTGTGTGTGTCTGTCTGTGGCATCGTAGCTCCCTAACGGATGAACCGATTTTGATTTTGATTTTTTTATTTGAAAGGTGAATTAGTCGGGAGTGTTCTTAGCTATGTTTGATGAAAATCGGTCTAAGATGGCCGCCGCCACAAAATAGCGAATTACATATTTTTTCACAACTCCCTCAATAATCATCATGAGTATCAAATGAAAGGGCATAGCTAGAGAAACACTATGATAAATTTCAAATCCAAGATGGCCGCCACCACAAAGTCCATAATTACATTTCGTGTCGGGGGTTTACTAAATTTATAATTTAGGTTAGGTTATTTGAATCAATAAAATGTATTATATAAAATTTAAATACCACTCAATCATATGAGAATCATGAAATCTCAAATACTATGTTATATAGCATACAAAGTTAAATATTTGACATGTAGATTGCTTAGTGCAGACCCTTGCTAAGAAAGGAATTGTGA
The DNA here is from genome assembly GCA_946251955.1 of Acronicta psi. Classification (NCBI taxonomy): domain Eukaryota; kingdom Metazoa; phylum Arthropoda; class Insecta; order Lepidoptera; family Noctuidae; genus Acronicta; species Acronicta psi. The sequence continues at coordinate 13,184,120 of OX276481.1, forward strand.
AAATTCTCACGGGATTGGTAAAAACGAGAACAATGCGGGTAGCACCGAGGAGCAGAGCTAGTTCCTGAATTTGTCGTGCTATTGACACTCAAACAGACGAAAGTAATAAGTTTTTGGTACTATTTAATGAGAGTTCATCTTCACATTCGGCCTTTGCGGAAGATTGAACTATCTCAGCTTAAGTTTGTTTGGTAAACAAGAAGTTACTTTATTAATTAGTACCGTGAGTTGCAGTCGGCGACTTACTCTACTTAATGTTGGACATTTTTAAAGGTTTTTTTATGTGCAACAGCTATGTAATTCTATTTATCTTGTAAAACAGTTTTAATGGAATATTTTTCACTTTATATTTTTACTTACTACAACTTTCGTGGAGATACTTACGAGTAATAAATAGATTATCGTCTCGAGAATAATACTACTATGGGAATTTTTGCAGTTAGATTTATAATAGCCGTTTTCGTGATGTGGCAAAAGTATGGGATTCGAACTGGAATGCACCGCTTCACACTCCTGCGCAGCACTATAAATATTAAATTGTCTTAGGCGGGGACTTAATAACCTTCCTCATATGGTCTACTTTGAAGCTACAGGAAACCATGTTCAATTGATATTGCAACCTAATAAATGTCATCAGTACAAAAAATATAGTGTCAAATAATACTGTTAAAAACATAAGACTGAAATAGACCAAGCACAAAAAAACATTTCAGATCCTGGACTCAGTGCATTCGGGAGATAATCGCTCCAATATTTTCCCACTATTGAAAATCGTGCTTATTGTGTTCAGATAGAATTCAAAATAGACCGTAAGTACGTAATTATCTACTGGAGCGGATATTGATATTTATTCTGTGTATACTATTTTCAACTCTATTTGAATAAGCTAAGAGTGAGTGTGCTTCTTGATACGAAAAAACATGAACAGTTTTCCGCCTAAACTGACCTGATCTTGGACAAAAGTTATGAATAATAAAGAGATACGTATCCCTTGATCTGATGAAAGGAAAAAAACGATAGATACGGTAAGAAAAACTATTAAAGAAGGTAGATAAAACGCTCAGATGGGCCCTTTGATCCTTTAAAATAAGTTTAATAATAGACATAGTAGGTACCAGTTTATCTGATTCGTAACCTTGACACGTGTAAATAGGTACCCAACAAACTTATTGAAATGGTTTTTTCGTTCAATATGTTTTAACCTTTACCTTTTATTCTAATTTTGGACGTATTCTGTACATATGAAAGGAAAACGCACGACTCAAACCACAATGGATTGGACTGTTAGGATGACAGGCATTCGCTAAAAATAATTCTAGGACTTCGGGTTTGGAAAAATTTGACTAATGCGAATAATAATTAGTAGAACTAAGTATTAGGAACCAAAAATATTGTTTGTTAAAGTAAAAGGTAGATTTATTTTCTTCACTCATCGGACATAGTAAATTACGTTTAGACTCTAAGAGAGACTCTAAGTCTACTAAACCGATTTTGAAAATGCTTTCACTATTAGAAAGGTACATTATGCCTGAGTATTCTAGACTACACTGTTTTACATAAATTTATAATAATAGTACCCGAAGCGGAGAGGGCACATCACTAGTAGAATAGAACAACAGATCTTAGAATTTAATATTTTTAAAGAAAAGCTCTAAAATTCGTTCACATAAAAAAGTTATAAATAAAATCAATACAATTTAATTAAATCTACGTTATTCAATTACTTTTATTTCTTTGATAAGAATATTGTTTACAATGTTTTTGCATTCAAGTAAAATATGCAATTACTTTTACTATTTCGACTGTAATATAAAACATAAAAATACTGAATATGTCTACAGTATCAATGTCCTTTACAAAGTCAACCTTCAAAATTACTGCATACTAAAATTCAGCAAGAATTTTAATAGTTTTGTTTTTCTCTGAATAACTTTTGTACTTAACCCTGTGTTGCCTTTGATAAAACTAAGACTGATTTCATTTAAAGATATTTTGAAAGGCTATTTTTTAATTATTTCAAATTAAATATCAAAATTTTTGTGAAAAATGCCTAATACTAAACAACCGTTTTTAGAATTTTTGTTAGTCTGTCCGTTTGAATGTCTCGCATAGGCTCTGAAATAGCTTAGCAGACCACACCCAACGTTCACAGATATTTTTAGGTTCATTTTATACAGAGCCAGCCTATTTCCATTAACCAGGCATAAATTCAAACACCGAGCTGTTGGTTAGAATTCTTAAAAAACAGTAACACTTTGATCAAACTAGGATTCAAACCCAGTACCTTGAGCATAGCAGTCGCTTACAACCACGACCTAACTTGACTCTAACGAGGCAGTTATAGAAGAAATACCTTTCTGTATTTATTTTCTCTATTTAATAATATCGGAAAATGCAGTAACAAGATTAATGTGGTTCTCGATATAAATCTGTCCAATACTTCAAGCCTCTTATTTCAGTTAGACCGCGCAGGGACATCGAGTTACATTATAACGAGTCGTAGGTACATAAATACTCTCCCGTTATGGTCGTGGTAAAACGCATAGGGTAAGTGATGTCGAGTTCGGTTTTTAGTCGGTATGTATGTACCTATGTATGTATCATTATTAAAACTTTTTATAATAACATAGTTAAGCAAAGCCCCACAAAACCATCTTCACTGTTTGTCTGTGGGTACAGAAAAAAACTTACGCATGAATTATAAAAACTTATTCAACTTATTGCACTAAATAGAGAAACAAACTTAGTAATAATTCTGCAATGGCTTGACTGCAATAGTAACAATAATAGAAATAGAAATAAATTTATTTTTCTTATCATCATTACACAAGGTTACACATAAAATAACAGTTTAGATAGAGACTGGTGTCTATGATAGGTAAAACCTGTGTTAGACAGTAGGTATGATGGTAGGTAGTATAAGGTACGTATACTGTTAAAGGCTTTTCAATAAGAATTCTTTAAGCAATTTAGCAAGAAATACCTTTCCGCCTCCCCAGATGGCTGAATCCATGAGGATGGATCATTGTTACACTTTCACTCAAAAACTACTAAACGGATTTATACATCAGAATAACACGTAGAGATAGAGTGGCTCTTGGCTAAGTTATAGCTACGCTGATCAACCGACCTGCAAAATTAAGTTGTACTTGCCGCGGTCAGACTGTGGATGGGTGGCCATTCTTAACATATCGCGACCTCTACGTGTTTCTGAGAGCACACAAAGCCGTCATTCCTGGTTCTCATACGAGTACTTATGACAATCGCTAATGGTAGTCAGAAGCCCAAAAGCCTGACAACCAGTCTATCCTTTGAAAATCAGTATTGCCCTGAAATTGGGTTGCGGAGGTCTGATGGTAGTTGCTTCGTGTAAAATACTGGTATTCAGCCGCATCTGGTTAGACTGGAAGCCGACCCCAACATGGTTGGGAAAAGGCTAGGAAGAAGAAGACATCAGAATAACACATAGACTATTAAAAGGCCGCGAGTGAAGCCACGGGACTAAGCTAGCGGTATTATTAGTGCTGATGTACTAAATACGGGTTGGCGTCGTGGGTTACATCAGCGAAAATTCTATAAAAGCCTACAATTTAGTATTTTAGGCTTCTTCATGCCTCATTTGGTTTCATGTTAAAGCAGTTAGGTTTAAAGGTTAAATATTATCTAACTTAGTAGAATGAGTTGCAATAAATTCATGTACAGTCAACGAAAGATTTAGGTAAACAGACAATTAACTACATCTTAGTTTTGATAGAGATTGCGTTATAAATAATTATATGCCAAAGAGTTTGGGTGCGTATGTTGATACATCATAATAATTAAATCAAGAAAAAGAGGTCTAATGCTGAATAAAAGCCATTCCATATAGACTTCCACAAGGATTGGTTATATGCCACCCAATGATTGCCTGAATCCAACGACTTTCAGCAAGCTATACCAGGTGTATGTTTGCGACGGTTCCCGGTGCGAGGTCTCCACTCGAGAACCATTTTGCCCTAGCAGCCATCAGTTCCTAAAGTTATGTGCTTCACCCATTGCCACTGCTCCTTGCTACTCCTTTCATCTATGTCGGCAATTGTCTGATTCGGTCCAGCTTGGGATGTAGGCAGCTTGACAACACCTGTATATTGACTATTATTTATTTTTTGTCTATTACGTTTTTATTATTACTTAACGGCTTACTAAATATCTTATTCTTTTGCCGACTGTACACATCTATGTTCAAACAAAATTGATGTTTATTCACATAAATCTTTAAAGGCTTTGTTAAAGTATGACTATGCATCTTTTCAAGACTCGCTTGACAAGAATATTTAGAGCACGTAAGCTACATATGAAGGGTTAATAATTTATTGATGGATTTTGAAAGTAAAAACTTGATAGGTACATTGTTACATCTTCAAGCTAAAATATTTCAAAAAGTATTATCATTTACGAGATTTTGTCAAATAATATTTGTTGTTTGAAATTATTTTCTCTGTTCCAAAGTTCCAAGTCTTTTGATGATTATAAATGACTATTGTTCTAAAGTTAATATTACTTACTTTTATTTTATTTCTACATAATAGTTACAAACGTAATGATACTTTCAATATTAATGAAGGCTGTAATTATTTTACGCAAAGGCCTAATGGACCGAACCAACAAAGAAGTTGAAAGCTTACAAATAAGCAACATTAGTTTGACAAAATATGTGTGATTATGGTAACGATGATCGCTCTCAATCACTGTCACATTAAATAACTTTGTATTTAGCAAAATCTTTAATTATATTTATTAACGCAAGCGTGTATTATCGATTTCGATGTACTGCTTAAACACACTTTTTCAATCAATTCTTACTAATATAATCTGAAGTAACTGTCTGTCTGTCGCGCTTTCACGCCAAAATTACTGAACGGATTTAAATAAAATTTGGTACACAGGTAGTCTAGAGCCTGAGAAAGGACTTAGTCTATTTTTTTATGCGAAAAAGGGCTGTAAGGGGTTGAAATCGGGGATGAAAGTTATAAGAAATACCCAGAGCACGCGGACGAAGGCGCTGGCGGAAAGCTAGTAACTGAGAAAATATATTTTTACTTTTACTATACCAATGGTCACTGGAGTGAAAAATTTGCTGGCCACATCCATTATGATGTCTGACAACAATAATAATTTTAGTGACATCGTTAAAACTCCATTTCGCCACAATGTCTGATGGAGCGTTCACGTGGAAAATGTTGCGAGACACGAGAGTTGTGTGTAGCGTGTAGCGTGTAACATGTAACGTGTTGCAACTTGAGTTGTCTGTTGACGTACTAATTTTGTTGCTATAAAAGCCGCGCAAATTGATAATGGGCCATGCAGCCATCTTGGTGACGTAAAAATGACGTAACTGCTCTCAGTACGCGTTATCACCACTAGCCGGCCAGTACGGTGTATGACATCATTATGAGGTTAATTAAACAAGGTTCCAGCCCATCAACTTGCGGGACTTATTAGATAACTATGTGTTACCGTGGTTATACATGCATTTCAACAAGTTTTTTTACAGTGCTCGATCTAGAAATCGACTCTAAAGGACTCGTCAAACAGAACGCGTATTTAGTGCGCGTCAGGGCGTAGAGCATACCAGACTAGCGTCACGCTATAGCGCCGCGTTGTGTTGTATTGAACATGCTCTGTCAAACAGACCGAGCGCGGTAGGATACGCAGCGTTCTAGCGCGGCGTCTTGACGTCGCGTTGTATTTTTGTACAGAATTTTATCTGACGACGGGCGTACTTGTACGAATGTAGTAAAAATGGTTACTGAATAGTTGATTGAATAGGTCCGAAAACACGAACGAAACGAGGCACAGTGCATTTAAATTAATGTCAGTATACACTGTCCCCCGTATCAAAAATAATTAAAAATGTATGTATACAAAAATATGTTTGAGCGGTCAAGTCGTTCAAACAGAAAGTACGTGACGCTAGTCTGGTACGCTCTAGCGACCTGACGCGCGCTAAATACGCGTTCTGTTTGACGAGGCCTTAAGACCTCTAGCGTCGTGCTTACGCCTGCTAAACAAGCGTTTTACTTGCAAATCTGAAGAAAGAATAAGTTCATCAACTTCCCCATGCATGCTCGTCGGCTTAGGGTGTCAGCGTGGAAATGTGACAAACCCCACAAAATGGCGGAGTTACTTTCCTATAAAAAATGTTTGGACAGTATGAATGTTGATTTAAAAACGCATTACTTAAGCCCGTATTACTCAACGGCATTTATCACAAACGTAATCTTTACAAAGATAATCCCTAAAATGTTAAGCAGAGTTGCCATAAAACATTTTTATCAACCGACAGATATCCGAATACCCTCGCTTTCAATAAAAAAAATATTTATATGCCCGCTTTTTTTTTATCTACAGAGGATTCGGTTGGCGGCGGAAGTGTATGAAAACGATTAATGCTACTGTTGTTTTGATATAGATATTCATTCAACCACCGTTAAACGTAAAACAATGGAGTTTTTGTCATGTTTTGGGATAAAAAATTAAAAGATTTATGTGTTGAAAAAAAGAGGCAGTGGTAGACTTTTTTTGGGTGCGGAAAGTCCTTGTAGATACCCGGCTACCTAGAAAGGCGGCAGGGTATGTCAGACTCATACTGACTAATAACCACTTTCCATCACTTGACCGGTGTGTCATGGCCATAGGAGCAGGAACATTCACCACGACTATGACGGCCAAACAGTGATGAATGCACCTTGAACGTAGCGGTAGGTAGCCTAATGAATCAATGATAATAATTATAATATTGATGGTGGGGGGGGGGAGGGGCAGACAAGTTGTAATTTGACATTGGAATCGAACGAATAGAAACAAAATGTATGGAAATGACATTAGTAACAGCCCGATTTGTTGAAATATTTGTTTCTATTCGAATGTCAAATTGCAACTTGTCTACAACTGTCAAACCGGTCATAGATTCTAAAGTAAATGGAGTATTCATTTTGCAGACTGTACGTTTCATATTAAAGCATTTCCATACATAATACAGAGTTGTAGTTGAAACTCGGTGACACTTGCAAGCTAGCTGGCCTCTCAAACGTTGGCCGATTTGCAATGCTAAACTGTGTACGTCTTGCCAAGCTATGCACTTTGCGTTAGTCCTCCAGTTGCTAATGTTTACCGAGTGCTTGGCCTGTACAATAAGCTACGTCTTGAGTATTTTGTACCAAAATATTGGCTAAAACTTATTGTACCATAACGCCTGTATTCCCCGAAAGGTGAAGCAGAAATAAATAAACAACGCTTGGTCCTTAGTGGTAGGATCTAATACGCCTAGCTTTATACTAATTTTTTAAATTCATATCACTGCGACCTGGTAGGACTATTGTGATTTTGTGATCGCCTTAAATTTAAAGTTCTCGACTAGGCTCGATACTGACTTTTAAAGTATGTAATTAGTTACGAAAACTTACTATAATCACTCGTACGTTTAGAAAAAAATAGATTCATGTAAATAATTATTTTTTACTTATAACTGAACACAAAGGATTTCGGATCAATTAGGTACAACTCGACTCTCATAAATCTTTCTCACGGAATTTCAGGCATATCGACAAATTCTTCGATTATTTATAAAAAAATCTATTGTACAAATAATCTAGCCTGCCGGACAGTCTCAACAGAAACGACAAAAGTTTTGGGCTCGTCCGGGATTTGAACCCGGGACCTCTCGCACCCTAAGCGAAAAACATACCCCTAGACCAACGAGCCGGCTGACGGTGTAGTTCAAATAACCATACATAATAACTGTAATAAACAATAACTGATTAGGTAATGATTTTATCTATATTGCTTCATACAGTCTTTAGTGAAAGGTGACTACGGAATCTTTTTTAATGTGTTCGCATATTTTGGCTATCAAGCCAAGCGGCTCGTTGGTCTAGGGGTATGATTTTCGCTTAGGGTGCGAGAGGTCCCGGGTTCAAATCCCGGACGAGCCCAATGTTTTTTTTTGTTTTTTTCAGTTTTTTTTTTTAATCTAGTGTTCTTCTTGACTTCTTTAAAATACAGGAACGCCCCTGCCTGTCAGAGAGCCTGAGCCTATCCTTTGAATTTTTCATACATTGATTGCTGAGGTCCGATGGCAGTTGCTTCGTGTAGAATCTTGACATCTGTTACAATTATTGTATTGTTATAATCTGGATTTCTATAAGTCACGAAGGAATCGGATTCTTATAAGCAATTGCGCTCCATCGTAGATCATAGCGTTGCTTAACATCAGGTGAGCCGGTCAAGCGTAGGCCAATCACCAATCTATACTTCTATTATAAAACTGAATAGTTTGTTTGTTTGTTAAAAAGCGCTAATCTCAGGAACTATGTTATATTATTATGTTATAACTATAGGCTATGGTAACAGCTTACCACCAGGCGGGCCGTATGCTTGTTTGTCACATAAAAAATAAAAATAAATAAATAATAAATATCTTGGGACATTTTTACACAGCACCATCTAGTCCCAAACTAAGCAGAGCTTGTACTATGGGTACTAGACAATGGATATAATACTTATATACTTTTTTTTTGTAAATAAATACTTATAATATATATATAACAAATACCCAGACAAACACAAACACCTAAGCTCATCACATAAATGTTTGTGTCTTGTGGGAATCGAACCCACGACCTCGTGATCAGCAGTCCGGTACTCAAACCACTAGACCACAGACGTCAAAGACATCAGTGGTATATAAAAAAAAGAAACTACGGGTCCGATTTGAAAAAAAAAACAGCGTTAGATATCCCGTTTATCGAGGAAGGCTATATGCTATATTATATCATCACGTTGCGACCAATAGGAGCGGAGTATCGATTAAAAATGCTGCAAAAATAGGGAAAAATTCAACTTTTACGGGAATGAAGTTGCGGGCAAAAGCTAGGAAAAAATAATATTAAGTTATATCTGGTTAGATTGGAAGCCGATATAGATAAACCACAGTTGCAGCATGCTGCAGGTAATCGCCTTTTCTGAAAAGCCTCTAGTAAAATGCATTGCAATGCTTTCAAAACACACAACACATTATCGCTCACGGGTCCCGTGATACGTTCAAACGCAATCTAGTGTGCAAACTGCCTTATCCCGACATTATTTGCTTTTCAAAGATACAGGATCGCGTCGAACGCTTCCCCTGTTTGTTTTCAGGGGCCTACTATCGAACAACGAAGGTTTAGCAAGCGCAACGCACGTTTTACTACTCTACGATCGATTCGAAGTTTGCTTCTATTTCTATTAAATGTTATGTCACGTTTAGCATATAAAACTAATATTAGAAATGCGAAAGAACTTAGCTCTGTCTATTTGTTATGTTTTCATTTTACGCCTAAACTGCTGTACGGATTTTGATTAAATATGGCAAGGCATAACATTATTGTATCCTAAGGAAGGACATAGGCTACCTTTTGCGCGCCAGCCCCACTCAGGACGGTGGCTGATCGTATACATAATCGAAAGAACCTCCCTTTGGTGCGAGGGACAACGCACCTCGTCCCTCCACAATATTGTAAGATCATTGTACGTTGCTATGTAGTTTTGATCCGAAGCCCACATTCAATTTCCATAGTAGCCCCCTGTGTATCTTCCGTACTGATACTGAATAGATAATATTTGCTAGTTATTACGTGAATGTATTTGAATGATTTGAATAGTGTTGGTACTTACCGATATACTCTGATAGAAGGAGTTTGATTAATAGTCAAATACGTGTAACTTATAAACATGAACGAATATATTGTTTACTCATGTGCAGTTCGAACAACGTTTTTCTTACGTGTGACGAATAAAATTGGTCACTCTCATTCAGATCCTTATTGTGTGTTGTATTCCTGCAGTGATTAAGGTTGCCAGAGCTCCTTCTAAGACTGCTCTGCGCTGGCAGCAAGAGGAACATTCCCTTAAACTGTCGGCGCAGTGAATGCTTTTGCAGGTTCGGCAACGAGTGAGTGACGCTTCGGTGTTGTAAACGTCCATAAGCTGCTGTAAGCGTCTACCATCAAACGGGCCGCATGCTTGTTTGCCACCCTTGAAGTATAAAAAAAAGATCAGTAGATAATATCTCGTCAGAGGTGAGATCGAACTTTTTCGAAAAGCTCTTGGGGTTTGACAATACAATTTATTATTAAGTTCGTTTTTTTACTGTTATAAGATGACCAACAAGCTCACGAGACCTGCTTGTAAACATACTAGACCATAAGCATACTAGGCCTGATGGTAAACGGAAACCTTAGCCTGTTCATAAAAAAAAAAAAAAATTTTTTTTTTGTATGTTTGAACGCACTAATCTCAAAAACGACTAGTCCGATTTGGAAAATTCTTTTAGTGGTAGATAGACCGTTAATCGAGAAAGGCTACATGCTATATATCGTCACACTACGACCAATAGGAGCGAAGTATCAATTAAAAATGTTGCAAAAATGGGGGGAAAATTCCACTACGAGAACGAAGTCAAAACGCGCAACGCTGTCAAAGGCTAGTAAACTATAAATATCACCAATATTCCAACCGTTGCCTATTTCCTCTCGGCGATCCAATAGCTTCGGCCTAACTTCGCCGAAACGACCCTAAGTCTTAGCTTGGTATTGAATTTCCTAACATCGGTTTAAGCCGAACCTCCCATATCTGTGGTTACGACCAGCGAACTGAAATACCTATAGAATATTCTGGAGCAGAAATTGAAATTCGGACTGCTTCCTAATATAACGACCTCTTAGAGTAAACCGTAAAATTATATACAGATATACATGTATGTGTGTGATTTGCTTGGACTTGTACTGAATACAGATACATACATTAAATACCAACCATAACGCCTGTATTCCCCGAAGGGCATAATACATACCTACATAGTTAAGTATGCTGTGTTAAATTTAACTCAACATGTCATTCATCATTACTAGAACTGGCGTACTATCACGCCAGTAGGGTTAAGAAGAAAGGCAGAGAAGCGGAGAATCTGATGTACACATACCTGGTCTCCGGATTGTTTGGTCTCATGGAACAGGGATAGATAGCGATGAAACCTTTTGCTAACAACGGGGAACAAAATCCTAACACCTAGCTGCTACTAAGAATTTCACAGATAAAGCCAATTTTTTTTTAAACCACTAAGGTGGCAAACAAGCATACGGCCCGCCTGATGGTAAGCGGTTACCGTAGCCTATGGACGCTTGCAACACCAGAGGTATCACTCGCGCGTTGCCGACCCGAAAAACCTCTTAAAGGTTTATGGAGAATTCACTGCGCCGACAGTTTGAGGGAATATACCTCTTGGTGCCAGCGCAGCGCATCCTAAGAGGAGCTCTGTTTTATAGGATTATTTTGTTCGACCTATGAATCGAACCCAAGACCTCAAGCATAACAAAGTAGTGAGTATTTACATACATACATTACACATCTGTGCATTCTTTTTCGAGGAACTTATATTCCTCAAAGTTATGTTCAATATTTATCTACACATCTCGATATTTGCGACCTAGAATATTGCACAGATCTTGAAATATTTACTCTGCAAGCAGTAGGTACCTCGTATTTGTTGAGTGCTGCATAGGAAATGAAATATGTTTGCTATGTAGTTATTATGTATTCTGAATTTTTACATTTTAAAGTATGTTTTTTGTAAATATATTTTTATGGTAATTTTCGTAGATAACTTAAAAATATTTATTGTTTTTTTAAGCATCTGAGTATAATATAACTTAATAAGCCTTTATTTTCTGAAATTTTAGGTATATAAGGTAGTTAACTAGGAGAATTACCCAAATAAAACAAAAACAAAACGAAATATTAAAAAAAAAATACTTATCATTATTCCTCAATCCTTTCTCGTATAATATTCCTGCAATTCTTTGCATTATCCTGATATAAATAAATACGTACCTCTACCTATCACAAACAAAAGATTTGGGCTCGTCCGGGATTTGAACCCGGGACCTCTCGCACCCTAAGCGAAAATCATACCCCTAGACCAACGAGCCGGCTGACTATATCATCGAAACACAAGACTGCTATCGACTCCGACGCCTTTCACTCTCAGTATTATATCAACGCCGAAGCCATATAGATATGTAGGTACTAGGTAGATAAGAAATATTATATGCCATCACGCCCCTATAGTCCCCGAAGAGATAGGCAGAAGTGCACTAATGTATTCTCACAGTTCGCCAGTATCACTATCACTACATATTATAAAACAAAGTCCTCTGTCCCTATGTATGCTTAGATCTTTAAAACTACGCAACGGATTTTGATGCGGTTTTTTTTAATAGATAGAGTGATTCTTAAGGAATGTTATTATAAGCCGCTGGCGGGAAGCTAGTTTATTTATAAACGCTTTATTGTACACCAAAGAACAACATGACTTTAAAACTTTCAAATAACTGCCTTATCGCAACCAGCGATCTCTTCCAGGCACCCTTAGGATGGACTGAATAGAATTGAACCAAAAATGGGGTTGATGGTGTTTAGATACATACCTTTAAATTTATATAGTAAATACATATATATATACATACAAAAAATATATAATAGTATATAGGGCGACCCTATTGCCATATCAACTAGGCGCAAATCCAGACTCCGAGCTGCTACTGGGAATTTCACAGAAAAATCTAACAACAAATTGCTAGATCCAGCGATCGAACCCAGGACTCTAGCGTGGGAGCATGGGTCATAAGGCTCCCATTGGACCTGGCCCTCGGGGCGGCATGCATAAGGAGCATTTTCCCACCCAATAAAATAAAGGACTAGCACTTTACTCGACTTTTTCCCCATTGGGCTAAAGTAGAAACTACGAAATGCCACTGGCGACCGTTCTTGCATACTTTTTTAGCTTGTCATACATATCATGTCATACACACGCTCCCATTGCAATTACTACGCACCTCACGTTTTTGAAGGAACTCACGAAATCACCAATAAGGTCGTTGTAAGTCCTTTAGGGCATCGCCATGTCATTCGCCGTATAAATACCTTTCTTTCATTAATTCTTTTAGAAAAATACATAATTATAACTGCCAACAAAAGATTTGGGCTCGTCCGGGATTTGAACCCGGGACCTCTCGCACCCTAAGCGAAAATCATACCCCTAGACCAACGAGCCGGCTGACTATATCATCGAAACACAAGACTGCTATCGACTCCGATGCCTTTCACTCTCAGTATTACATAAACACCGAAGCTATAATAAATATGTAAATGTAGTGATATAATAGTTATATGGTAATAGTAGGTACTTATAGGCAGAGTTGTACCCACGGTTCTCAAGTATGTTAAAAACCCATGTAGTAGGGGGTGACAAATTTGAACTTCGAACTCCTACTCAAATTCAAATAATTTTATTTGAACTACACTTAGATACTTTTGAAAAGTCAAACTAGATGCACGGTTTCAAAAAAGTTGGACGTATGGAGAAGACCCGGCAAGAAACTACATTCACTCTTTTACAAAAAAGAAAAATATAGGTAACAGTAATAATAAAATTTTGTTGTGAGCAGTTTAGTGCAGTTTGATGTGTAAGGTATGAGGATAAAAAAAAAAGATAGACAATCTTGCTAATAGAAAATATTATCCTTAGCAGCACGGATTTTATTCTTATTTATTTAAACTTTATGCAACAAAACATTACATTGGCGGATAATGCCTAGCTACCAGTCTAGGCATTCTCAACCAGCCATAATTATTTTAAAATTGTACTGGATTTATGGCAGTAGCAGTAACAAGCGACTTAAAATCATAAGTGCGAACTGTGGACTTAATGTACTCTTCTGCTTAACTTTTTTTTTTATACCACTAAGGTGGCAAACAACATACGGCCCGCCTGATGGTAAGCGGTTACCATAGCCTATGGACGCTTGCAACACCAGGGGTATCACTCGCGCCTTGCCGACCCGAAAAACCTCTTAGAGGTTTATGGAGGATTCACTGCGCCGACAGTTTGAGGGAATATTCCTCTTACTGCCAGCGCAGCGCATTCTTAGAAGGAGCATCTACAGAGATGCAGATTATGTATATTTTTGGTTGATATTACCAACCGTAATAACGGCCCAAACTTTCTTTTAAATATTTGTTTGATTACCTCCTTCCTTCTTTCCAAAAAGTTTGGGCTCGTCCGGGATTTGAACCCGGGACCTCTCGCACCCTAAGCGAAAATCATACCCCTAGACCAACGAGCCAGCTGACTACTGTGTTCAAAGCAGCTTCCACTTGTTGTTCTTCGTAACCAGATAAGATTAGTTTATATAACATTTTAACACGTTTATTACTTTCTATACGGAAACACGTTTTATGACGTCAGGCAATGGCCGCGGCATGCGTAAACGCGTGTATGTAGGCTACCATTCACCGCACGAATTCGGTACTGATCACCAATTTGGTTATTACTGTCAGCCGGCTCGTTGGTCTAGGGGTATGATTTTCGCTTAGGGTGCGAGAGGTCCCGGGTTCAAATCCCGGACGAGCCCAATGTTTTTGTAGGAATGTGTATAAAATTATAGATAATATTTAATAAAAAATCTTATAATTTGGGCTCGATTTACGAATTATAACTATCAAAAAGATTTTATTCATTTTTATCTGTATTTTTAAATGGTTAGTAAATTATTTATTATTACTACAATAACTCCATTCGATAATGATTGGGTGAAGATTGATAAAAGCTAGATGTTATAAATTAAAACTAATATCTCTGATAACAGTTTTATTCGAGAGTAACTACTTTTGGTAAGAAGTACCTAAACACCTGTTTTAAAAGCAAAAGTTATTTCACCGGTACTTTGGTACAATCTACCAATAAAATATTAAATAACTATATTTTTTTAATTATACCTTTGCCCACTTTATAACTTTACTTTTTCTAGTATCTAGGATTTTTGAATTTTGTTTGCTTTTTCGTGATACATTGTTGCAGTGTTGGTCACGTATCGAAAGATTGACTAACCATTTCGGTTATAATTAAGTTTTCAAGCAAATAGTTTTTTTTTTTAAACTACATGGCACCAGCATTTCTTAACTGACAACCTCGGAGAAGAAAAACCGAAAAAATCTCAGAGAATCATGGTCAATTTTAAAGTCTAGACATGATATGTAAGTATTATAATGCAGGACAAAGTCTGAAATGGCCTTTTGAAGAAAGAGCCATAGCGGACTTTGAGTAGACCAATCCCAATGGACGGCACGCACGCATCAGTCATTATGTAGCTCGATCAAAATTTAAAGCGGAAACCGCAGCATTAGCACTAGCTCAGACATATTTTTTTAAACGAGTAAAAGAGAAGCAGGTTAATGAGGAATGACTTATGAATGATGATTAACTATGATCTTTAAGTAAGTATAGCCCAACAGCCCAATTACTGGCTCGTTAGAGCCACAATATAATACGTTATGATCTAGAAATATTGATATTAATATTACCTTTTTCATACTCATTGTTATATCAGAATCTTTTGTGAAATAAGATAGTTATTTATTGATATGAGTTACACAGCAATGTGCGGGTGTGGTCTCTTTTAAAGCGGGTAGCGATTTTCAACACAGTATTTGTTTAATAAACATTAAACAAATACTATGTTATGTATTAATTGTTTGGTTCACGCTTGTATTCCCTGAAGGGGTAGGCAGGTGTGTACTATTGTACACCCACATTTCGTTGGTTTTAGGTCCCACGTATAGGGGGCGAGGCTATTGCCATCAACTGGGCACAATTCCAGACTCCGAGCTGCTACTGGAAATTTCACAGAAAATCCCAACAATACTTTGCTCGACTGCTGGCGTAGCAGTCGCGTTTGGGACCACTTTGGGCGCTTGGGACCACTTTGGGACCACTCGACCAACACCAACGAGGCAGTCAATAACAATAAATACATTGCACCTAAAAATACAATACAAATGGATGGCCTTATTGCAATCTGCGATCTCATACAGGCAATCCTTGTAATGGATATAACAAAAGTGATTATAATAATCATTTACATTGTTCCCTGATCGAATTTAGACACGAATATAGGTAATTATTGTCAACATTGATGACCTAAATTGATTCATGTGTACATAGTTAATACTTGCACACATTTACATACGATGTTAGCTTTACTAAGTACCTGACTAAAGTAAACATACTTCAGAATATTGTGATCTTTGGCAGTATAATAAAAAGTATATAGAAGTACTAGGCATTTCTATGGGTTTTGGCAAAATAAATGTAAGAACGTACAGTAGGTATATAGGTTCAGTACCGTTATTTAATATTATATTATGGGGGCTCGTGGCTAAGTTGTGACAACGCCGATCCGCAAGGTTTAGCTACACTTGCCGCGTTCAGTCTGTAGATGGGTGACCATTCTTAACATGTCGAGACCTCTCCGTGCCTCGGAGAGCACGTAAAGCCGTCGGTCCCGGTTGTCATACGAACACCTATGACAATCGTTATTGGTAGCCAGAAATCTAAAAAGGCTGACAACCAGTCTTTCCTTCGAATATCGGTATTGCCCAGATATTGGGTTGCAGAGGTCTGATGACAGTCGCTCCGCGTAAAATACTGATATTCAGCCGCATCTGGTTAGACTGGAAGCCAACCCCACCATGGTTGGGAAAAAGGTTAGGAAGAAGAAGACTACCTATGAGTTTATGAGACGAATAATTAAGAAACATACTCAGTTAAGCCAGGGCAACAGGGCGCCGCGGACGAATAAGGTTGTTCCCGTAGCCCCCGGCGCAAGTGCGAGTGGGGGAACACTGGGGTTGGTTCTAATCAGTAGGAGTCTGACAGACGACGGGGTGCGGATCAACCATGAGGATTTTCAACCTCGGGAAAAATAAAAAAAAGGGCAAAGGCGTGACGTTTGCTGCCCGTAATGTCAAATTTCTTTTCGGTATCCGTGAGTCACATAAGTTTTATAAATTGTCAGTCTCTAACGGAATTGGTGAATATGTTAATTCCGCAAAAGACCTGCGTACTATTCAATTCCAATTTTGAGTAACTTGAACCCGCTCCGCTACTATCGCCGCTCGCTATGAAGCCACTGCCTGACATTTATCGCGGATGAAGTGAAAGGTAGAACCGTTCGTAATGATTACATATTTCGACTTGTTTGTCAGCTGGCTCGTTGGTCTAGGGGTATGATTTTCGCTTAGGGTGCGAGAGGTCCCGGGTTCAAATCCCGGACGAGCCCAATTTTTGAATGCTGTCATTTTTTTGTAAGTTTTTTAATAGTATCCTTTGGAAAGTTTGTGAGGAAGGATGGATGTTTGTTACACTTTCACGAAAAAAGTACTCAACGGATTTTAATGAAACTTTACAGTCCATAATAAGTACATTGTGTCAAAAAATTAATACAATCACGACTTTATTCCCTAAATCTTTAGGCAGGGTTGTACTTTCTGTACACATGTAGTTCGGCGGTATGAATAGGTGTCATCCCATGTAACAGGGGGCGAGCCTATAGCCATTAACTGGGTACAAATCCAAGCCTGGTACTATACGAATAAAAAATATGCACTATAATATTCTAGAACAATTATTTACTACGTTAAATTTATTCTCAGTTCATTATCAAGAAAGCAATAAAATTAATCGAAGTAGTATTTAAATAAAAATACTAAATTGTACAAGATATAAAAAAATCATACATAAAATCAGCCGGCTCGTTGGTCTAGGGGTATGATTTTCGCTTAGGGTGCGAGAGGTCCCGGGTTCAAATCCCGGACGAGCCCAAACTTTTTCGCTTTGGCTTTTTAACGAGTTTCAAAGGTTACAGAAAAGGGTCAAATATTGGTAAAAGGCTTTTTATTTGACGTTTATTTCCGTGAATGTAAATTAGATTTGTTTTATTGTAGACTTTATGGTAGAGTTGCTTTTGTTTGGTTTTAAATTTTAGCATAACACACCATCACGCCTATTCTTGAAGGGTTAGGTAGAGGTGTACAATTCACCAGTATTTAAGTACCGTAGGTTACTGCCAATATTGGTAACTACTATGTTGACATTTTCTCGCTACATCGTCACCAGCAGTAAAGAGACGAGACGGGTGGATAGTGGATAGGCAATATTCAGAAATTATTGTTTTGTGTGAATAAAAAAAATACAAAAAATAGCAATATAACATTTTAAAATAATAATAATTTGAGTCGGTAGCTTTAAAAATCTATAAAATCGTCAAAAATAAATAAATTTTGGTGTTGTTAAAAAAAGTTTAAAATAGATACAATAAAAATACTTCTACATTTATTATTTGTCATTTTACATTGTTTAATAATCTAGTCCCAAACTAAGCAGAGCTTGTACTTAGTTAGATAGACTAGACAATGGATGTAATAGGTCCTTTTTTATTTTCTTCACATAAATATTTATGTCCTGTGGAAACTGGGAATCAAACCAACCGGTGACAATGACCGGTCCGACACTCGAACCACTGGACCGCAGACGTCGTCATGTCATATTGCGTCAAATAGAACATCAACATAACAATTAATAAATTATAGTATGACAGTTAAGGTTAATTTCGCACACAATCCGTCATTACACTGGAGTAGTAAAATGCCTACACAGTTATTAACTCATTAGTCATCAGCGCCATTAATTACTACATTAATTAGCTTTAGCGATGATTGCATACCAGTCAGTTACACGTACAAGGTGGAAGGGACACCGACGCACATCCGAATACCATGAGTTCAGTACATGATTCTGGACCCCCCTGCGTTGAAATTTTCCGTAACTTTTTTCATTAATTTTTTCTTGAACGTGCAAAAAAACATTATAATCGCATTTTTAGCAATACACTGCGCGCTCAAAAATGTCAATATCTGTAATAACCGATCATTTTCTATATGAAAGACCTAGGTCATTTTATTTTTGACCTTGAGTGAAACCTTGTCACGACGTTTGTGCGTCGATATCCCTTCCACCTTGTATAATGGAGGTAAGTAGAAGTCATTTAGCTTTAGCTAAGAATTCTTACAGACGTTATAGAGCTGCAATTAACGTTTCGCCATGTTCTGATATTGAATTAATATTTCATTGTTTTAAAATTTTAAGAATGCAAATATAATAGTTGTTAACAATAGCTATTTTGTTTAAGACAAATTAACAATTAATAATATAATCTGCAGTATTTTTGATATTATTTATTTAAGATTAATTTATTATCATTTTTATGATTATTAATTAAATGTTAATATCTTAATAATCTGCTTTATTTTTGTGATAATCATTATTTAATATTACCTATATCTTACTTATTAAACATCAAATTCAAATTCAAAATATTTTATTTCAATTAGACCATATAAATAGGTACTTTTGAAACGTTAAATTAGTTGCAATCAATCAACTTGACCTTAACGATACCCGTTGACAAAATGTCAATTAAATTCCATATTAGCGGATCAGTTCCCGGCGACCGGTGAAAGCGTAATTATCGTAATTATCTGAAAACTTGATTAAAATTTGATAAGCAAACGTTACTGGAGGTGAGCTAACATCGGCCACTAATTAGTGGGATGTAATTAAATTGATTTAGCGTCGAACTGACGCCGATATAGGCTGTGAAACAATGAGGCAAATTGATACTGTTTATTTGCCAAAATCACGACAACTATCGCACCTTTAATCGCCGAAGAGTTAGACTGAGGTGAACCTATATACACTCACACCTCGCCGATATGTTAAGGTCCCATGGGGGCGAACCTATTGCCATCAACCGGGCACAAATCTGTTACTGAAACTTCACAGAAAAACCCAATAACAGTTTGTTCGAACCGGGAATAGAACCCAGGACCTCTAGCGTAGTAGTCGCGTTTGAGACCACTAGGCCAACGCAGTCAGTGCTCAATAAGCTTTAGTGCGTATTGATCTAGATATGGATACCTTTTTTCTGAGTGCGGCAAATCTTCATGTATATTTTCACGCCTGCCTCTTACGTGGGTAGGCAGAATTATTTCCAGTTACGACCCTAGCGCATAATCCAAACATTTATTTTCCCCGCAGCGGTAACAACCCGTAGGTAACAAAAACAAAACACAAAACAAAACATATAAAACAGAAATGTACTTTCTATCAATTAATGTAAACAAACGCCACTTTGCCCTGAAAGGGGATACGCTAAACAATTTTTACCGCCATCGAACAACCGCTTGAGGGCCTCCCTTTGATCCAAATATCGCCTTACATTGTAAAAAACAAATTACATGAGTCAATTTACTCGAACAAATCAATGTTTAAATTGAATTTTAGGAGTTTGTCTAAACGCGAGAACACACTAACCGTTTGGGGCGAACTGTAATGTACACATTTGGGGCGCACTGTAATGTACAGAATTGGGGCTCACTGTAACGTACAGAATTGGGACAAATTCATTAGGTATAGCTAAGCAGTGTGCGTTCTACTGCAAATTATTGCTCGGCTTCATAGATTTTTATAATTTCTGCTGAAACTCAACTGGTATAAAATTTAACACTATTCAGCACTAATTATACCCATGACATCATGTATATTTCTCCAAAAGGTTAAGTTCCATTTCTGTGTGCAGTGTCAGTCATTTTAGTTCTCGTCTGTTTACCCTCCTGAAAAATCGCAGAAACTTCAAGCATAATAATTATTTCTATAGAATATTCCATAGTGCGTTTGAAATTGTGGACTAATCCGATTTTTACTATTATCAAAAAAAAAAATTGTTGATGTGTAATACATCCGTATTCAGAAGTGTGTACAAAGCTTTATATTGGGTTTTGCGATTTATGTAAGAGGGTACCTTATGGAAAATTCTAGACTTCAGGTGGGTACAGACAGAATATTATTGGTAGGTACTATACTTTAATCTAGCTCAGATGTATGTAGGGTACCTAATTTTATTTATACGAGGCGTAGTGGCTGAGCGATTAGCTTCAGCATCACAGGCTGCGAGTTCGATTCCTTCGATGATTTATTTTCACAAAACATTTCATAAAACTTTCAACTTAATCCGTCCAGCCGTTGCAGCGTAAAGGAGTAAAAAAATACAAACACTTAAATTGGCAGAAAACAACTTGGCAGTCATGTTGTTATTCCTTTGCGTGGCAAATGACGATCAAATTTCGATTTCGATTCGTTTATGATCACAAATCGACTGTCTATCGCTGTGTTTGATAGACGTTCCATCTTTCTACGATAGCTATACAAATAGTCTTGCACATAACATTTATACGATCACGCGCCAACGTTTTGCGGTTTCCTTAATGCTATAAATTGCGTTTTCCATAAGTTAAATCCTACTTCCTACTAATATTATAAATGTGAATGTTTGTGAGGATGGATGGATGGGTGGATGTTTGTTACTCTTTCACGCAAAAACTACTGAACGGATCTGGATGAAATTTGGCACAGAGATAGATTATAGTCTGAAATAGCATATAGGCTACTTTTTATCCCGGTAAAATGTATGGTTCCCGTGGGATAGCGGGTGAAGCCGCTGGCGGAAAGCTTGTATTACATAAACTTTCCATCACGCCTTCTTGTAAGAGATAACAGTCTTCGACAGTATTTATAGTTTTATAAATGTTAGCGTCATTTGCATAGAGCAACACATGTGAGTGTTTAATATATTTGTCGACATCGTTAATAAAAAGTGAAAATAATAGTGGGCCAAGGTGAGGTGATAAATTCAAGGTATATTACCCAACGTAGCAGTGATATCGTCGGGATATAACCACTGGACTGCCAAGTCATAAGTCCCTCTGACTTTACGTAGTCACGTGCGTATTAATTAATTATAAAATCAAAATCAAAATGAAAATAGTTTTATTTTCACATAGACCTTATGAAATGTAGCAGTAGCAGGCACTTATGAAATGTCGAAACTAGGTGCACGGTTCCAAATTAGTCGTTTCCTATGAAGAAGAACCGGCAAGAAACTCCATGGTTACTCTTAACTCGCTTACAACGGTGAAGGAAAACATCGTAAGGAAACCTGCATGTCTGAGAGATCTTCTCGACGGCTTGTGAAGTCTGCCAACCCACACTATGCCAGCGTCGTGGACTATAGCCTACTGCCTCTCATTCTGAGAGGAAACCCGTGCCCAGCAGGGGGACGATTAATGGGTTGATGACGCCACTGAATCGTATTGCGCCAGCTAAATCCAGCGAGCGGTAATTTTATTGTAGACAACAACAAAAAAAAAAATTTAATTGAAAAACTTGCGCGCCCTCATTAGCAGCGCTCATAATTAATTATTTACTGTGCCCGGAGTTGGAGTAACAAATTTTTGTTTTTACTTTCGAATTGAAAAAAGTTTTTTGAAGATTGTATTTTGTTTCGCTGGCGTTTCTAAATTTAAAACGAGCGAGAGTTTTTTCTCTCTCTCAGTTTTTGCGGATAAGCAGGCTGCACTGAGGAGCTTTTAAGGGTTGGAAAAGCTTCTGGCAATGCTTATGTCTATGAGGAGTTATCTCTACTTACCAACAGGTGGCTAGTCTGCTCATTTGTCAGTCCAAAACACCGCGCTAATCTAGTGCGTGTTGGCAGATTCCGCAAACCGTCGATAACATAATATCTGAGGCATGTAGGTTTCCTCAAGGTAAGTGATAATAATCGGCGAACTTTGGTACATCTCTGCCTAACACTTCGGATAATACACGCGTTCTGGTAATGTAGGTATGTTATTGATAATGAATCTATATTATCTATACTAATATTTTTTTTGTAATGAGTAAATTTGTAATGAAGCGACAGCGTGGTCGGCCCAGACGGAGATGGCGTGACGGACTTGACTCCCACGAGAGAGATTGGATTCTCAAGTCAACAGACAGAGCGGCTTGGAAGGAGGGAGGGGAGGCCTTTGCCCAGCATGGGACAATGTGAGCTTATTAAAAAAAAAGTTAATTCAAAAACTACTGACCGGTTTCAAAAATTCTTTCACCATTTTAAAGCTACATTTTTCTAGAGCTATATATGCTATAATTTATAAAAACACGCGGGCAAAGCCGCTGGCGGAAAGCTAAGTAGTTAAAAATAACATGGCTTCAAAGTTAGAGATTTACAATGGATCATCTTGCAGTACTCACTGCTAAATAAAACAAAATACGTTTAAATTTTGTGGTACACAGTAAAATTCCCACACTGCACCGACATTTTATAAACGCCGCGTTTCACAAAATGTATTCCTGTTCCGAGTAAAATAACATTTTCCTGTGAATATGCTAACTCGCAGGTTTTAATAGGTGTAAACTTCACACGAGTGGATATTATACCGCTCGGCAAGTTGCCGGCAAGCTCGCAAGCCCTCGTGTTGTGCCCACACGCTATTATAATGCCGAGATAGAACTCTAGTGTGTTCAGGCTTTTGAAAACGGATTTAGTAAAAACATACTAACGGTATTCGGATTATACGAGTAAGTTTATGTACCTAGATATACAAGATGTGAACTTTACTTACGAAGCTTAAAACTACGGACACTGTATATCAAATACTTAATTTTTTTCGTTTGAAATTGATTGCGATTTGTATTTTTAAACGCCTTATTCACTCTTGTTGGAAGATTGATAAGTTTTCGTTTTAGTTAAGGGTCAAAAGGCACCTGTTAAAACTCATAGGTACTTTTATATAATTATAGATTAAAAGCATAGAGTAGTTTTCGCAGTACTTATTATGGTCTAAGGATTACTCTCATATTCACTAGTTAGTGTAATTTCACAGTTCTTCTTTATTAATATTCTAGTTCTAAACGTGAAGACTTGTTATTGGCTGTCAGATCACTGTTCAAGAATATAAAGTGTTTTAATTTGCTGTAAATCTTCCATGCTGTATAAATAAATAAATAAAAATATAACCACAAAAAAAAAACAATAAAAAAAACTTGTAAGACTGTTTTTTTATATTTCGAGTACCTATTTACAACATTTTGAAATATTAAATTATTAGCTAGTCGTATTAAAGTGTTTTCATAATTTTATAAGCATGAAAACCACTGCATTAATTGTTAATTTTTGATTGACGCCAAAATAGACAATTTATCGTATAAATAACGATAATCTGATATTAATTTAATATTATACCGATCGCATGACAACACTTATCAAAGGCTTAAACTTTACTGCCAAATAAATTATTTCAATAAAGCAATATATTTCACTGAACTGCATATTTGGCCTAGCAGTCGTGCGCCTACTACGTCGGTCCTGTGTTTGATTCCCAGATCCAGCAAAGTGTTATAGGGTTTTTCCTTTTCTATTACATTCTTATTTGCAACTCAGAGTTCGGGTGTATGCCCGGTTATTCGCAATAGGTTCCCCCTTATTAAATGGAGCCTAAATATACCTACGAACTGTAGGTGTACAGCAGTACACCTCTGCTTACCTTTAGGGAATACAGGTTTCATCACGCCTGGTACGGTATGTTTATTCATATTCATATTCATATTATTTATTTGCATTCCACAATGTAGACTTAGGTGGTAGATTCCTTGTAACAATCATGGACCCTGTAGGGCACAGCAAAATATAAATAACAAATTAGTATCCTTCCTTCGGAAGTTGGGTGAGGATACATAAATAGATATAATATTAAATTAATAAATGAGATCCCTGCGTATTACAATTTTTTAACATTTTTATAATTTTACACACAGATTATTATATTTTTATAATTTATAGTTCCTATTCTAACTATATTTAAAGTTTTACACATAGATTATTAAGTATATTTTATATTATTCTAATTAAATATGTATGTATGTATGTATGTATGTTTAGGTTCCATATAATAAGGGTTTCCATATAATAAGTACCATCGTATACCTAATTGATTCACTGCAAAATGTTATCATAATTATAATAATACACCCTTGTATTCCGCGAAATTTCCGCTAGTCATCGATGGTGCTCTCCGAGGCACGTGGGTATAAATGTGCTAATAATTATCACTCATCCGTTTACTGACCTCGTCAAGCGCAGCTTAAACTTAATAACTATAGTTATTACGAGCCCCGCAACTAAAATGACCATGATATTTCGCTTCAATACTCTTATCTATAAAACAAGGCACGATAAATCTGAAAAGCATTTAATATCGACCCTGGGGCTCATAAATTTGTGGATCCTCAAGGTCACGGAGCAGGAACATGCTCCTCTTCAGCGCATAAATCTCTCGGCACCACTTGATTGCACGAATGTTCTTGACCGCCGACATTGGCCTACTAATGAAGGGTGGTGCCATTGAGGTATTACCAATTCTGTAGCGCCGTAATAGAGTAGCCTCGACAGTCATTTTTGGTGTTTTAGAAAATGTTTTTTTTTTGTTTCAGACAATGTTTTAGCACTTTAGGCTATAATGTAAATGTTTCAAAATGTACTGAGCCCGCCTGTCTACCAGTCTAACTCTTGTAAAGCTTATGAGTTGTTGTTATTTATCTTAATTTTTTAGCTCATAGCATTATGTATCAGAAAATACCAATACATCATGTAAACATTTATGAAAATATTGTCTCGGACCCGACAATATTCAAGAACTGCTTTGACAGTTGTATTAGTATATGAATAGGTACTTGTCAATGTGTTATGAATGGACTTGGCATAGACCCACTCACAGGGACTTGTAGTGTAGGCGCCATAATTCATGGATCAAAAACTAGCTTTGCGGTTCTCGAATGTACATCATAACTCAATGGGCGGTACACGCAAGTTTGCATAGTGATTTATGAATTGGTAGTGATTACATGGTAGGTTAAATGACGGTTGAGGTATTAAACTTACCTAGTGGTAATATTTCTGAAGCTGATAAGGTACGTAAATTGTAGCGATTTAAAGTTACAAGGCCAGATTAGCCAGACCTGATTCAAAGTGTAATCGGTTTTACAGTTAGGAAATTTTAAGTAGCAAACTGTACAGAGTATATAAACTACAATTTTTTTTGGTACATACCCTGGCGTCTTCCCGGGTAGCAAACATCCATGAGGATTTTCCACACCTCAAAAAAGTATACCTAATAATGGTTTACCATTTAAACTCTTCTCCACTCGATCACAAAGTGTAACTTTCTCTGTAAACCGAAAATCGTCCGAACCGACCGTTCTGTTTGAAAATGTATCTATCGTCTATCATCTCAAACATTATTAAACAGATTTCGAATCATTATCACAAAACTGTACGCATGACTATTGATATATAATATCCCTGATATTAAAGTAGTATTGATTTACAATGAACATCAATTTAACAATGATATTTTATCAATAGTTTGCGGCATCTAACCACAGATTAAATAATAGTTAACGAAGTAACCACGTCTTGTGTATTAATTAACGATAGTTAAGATTCTTCAAACGTATCAAATATTCTGTATTGATGAAATCTATTGTATTAATATTGTACCTATATTTTGGTGTAAAATAATATACTATTACGCCTCTATATCTCAATGGGTTTGGCAGATGTTTACTACTGTGCATCCAGAATGTGCTACATTTTAGGAGCTTATAAATTACCAATTACCGGGCTCAAATGAGCTTGAGAATCGAATACAGGACTGTATGTTTAGTAGCTACACTTGGGACCATCATCATCATCAACCCATTTACTGTTCCAGCACTGGGCACGGGTTTCCTTTCAGAATGATAGGGCATCTCACAATCCTAAGCAGAACATGACTCGTCAAATAAATCTTAGGTTTTATCATTATGTTTTCCTTCAATACATGTAATAATACCTAACCCAACATGTAATAATACCTAATTAATTATTAACACATACAAACATTTTAACTACCGATTCCTAGGTATATAACAGTAATATCGGGACATTCGGCGACCCGGTGAAGGGAGAATCGGGCCGTGTCACCAGACCCCTAAAATTCGGGACGTCCCACGCAGAACCTGGCTACACTACCAATAAAGCAGGTTCTTTTACTTTACCATCTTAATTGATAACCACAACGTGTTTCAAACTAACGTAGTAATAAGTTTTCCTAGCACTTCGCTATTCTAATGAGTTTCTTGCGGGCGGGGTCCCAAGACTAATGCGGTGGGGATCCCAGCAAATGCCATTGTTTCGCAATTCCCATCGGGTACTCGTTAATCCTTGCGGCGCCAATTAAAATGGGATTCAAGCGATGTTTGACAGCTCACAACCGGCTTTTGTTGTACTGAATCGTTAATCTTTTTGATGTGGATGCGAAAATAGTTGTTACTACTGTCTTATTAGTGGTCGTCAATGTATCTGGTAAGTTCAAATCCTCGGTGGTTGAACCGTCATGGTCGTATTAAATGTTTTGGATACTACCGCTTGTGCCATATAGTATCTTAAATAATAAAGGAGTTAAGTTCTTAATTCATATTTTATAACTTTTTTACAATAAATGAACCAACCATGACAAGAGCAGTCTCGGTCTCAAATCTGTTAATCTATGAATTTCTCGTGTCGGCCGTCAAGTGTCATCTGTCAATGTCACCTGACAGCAGCATTAACCATACTAAAAAAACTCTTTATAAATTTATTAATATAAATAAAATCTATTTATAATATGTGTATATTACTATTAAATTGTATTTGCTATTTTGTATTGTTTATATATGTTTGATGTTTTAACACTCATATTATGTGCTGTCTTATATTATGTTTTATTTTGTTGTAGCATGGCAAATAATAGATGACATCACTACAAAGAACCGATCAATAGTCATCACAGTTTCTGTCTGTTATTGAGTACCGACCATTTTTAACATCTCGTACCTTGACATTGGCAAAATCATCGAATGTTCGTCGATGGAGCCATATCCCTTAAAAAAAAAACCATACTAAAATGACCATGACATAATATAGGACAAGGGAAGGCACGTGCGGTTTTTAGTCAGTATGAGTACGACATATCCTGTTGCTACCTGGATGGCAGGGATCCGTGATTATAAAAGATAGTTTTTCTATGATATTCTCAGTAGCAGCCCAGAGATGTGCCTAAGCTGCTACATCTATTAGCTGGCGAACTAGAGGTGCACTTTAGTACTCCTCTGACTTCCCCTTCGGGGAATACAGGTTTATATCCGTAGGAAGTTTTATTAAATGCAGGACATCAACTATGTTGGTTTACAATTCTGTCTTCATTTTAGATGTTACAATCTTATTTGGTAATCTGGTTTTTAAAGCACACTTTTCTCCTTTTTTTCAAACAATTTTGGAAAAGAAGAGATAGAAGATATATAGATACTGGGAATTCCGTATGTTTCAGGAATATAGGCACAGTCGATTCTCGTGAAAAGCTACCGGCTGCGAGTATTGAACATTTGTTTGTTCGCAAATCGGCTTCTATTTAATTTGCGCTCGAAGTTAACTCGATGCCGCTCAGAGAGAGATACGCCATTTTATTTTATTTATATCTTCGTTATATTTGAGCTATGGGATGAGTGGAATTTTAAACGCTCAGCTTCCCACGCCTATCAGTCACGAAGCACTGCAAATTCACTACAAAAGAATAAAAACAAATACATTTCAAAGTCTGAGTCACTCCACGCTGCAAGCGTAGCGATATTTTCGTGGCCGAGACTTGTGTGTAGCTTTGGGAACTAGACAAGTTGCAATTTGACATTTGAATCGACAAACGTATAGAAAGAAAATGTATGGAAATGACATTAGTGACAACCCGATTTGTCGAAAGCTTGTGTCATTTCCATACATTTTGTTTCTATTTGTTTGTCGATTCGAATGTCAAATTGCAACTTGTTCAACAGCGTGTTCGCTCCCGCTGCATCGCTTGTACAGTCAACTGCAAACGTTGCTGAACAGTACAATGTTCGATAGGATGTTAACACATTATGGGCCTGTTTTATCTTTGGATAGCCGCTACCCGACGGATAAATTAAAAAATGGAACAACATTTTGTATGATATTATCGGCCAAGTAGTTTAACGGGTACTTATCAGTAACCTATGAAACAGGCCGTAAAACAACAAAAAGCATTGTCGTGTCCATTTAATTTGTTCTATAACTTTCTCCGATAATTGTGGATCGACTTTTGGTGCTGACTGTACGTGGATTGCAAACTTTACTCAGCAGGTGGGTTGATGATAATAAATTTTAAACTTTACTTTTAGACCTGTATTACAATCCAGGCCCTTTTTAAATATATCGCTTTATTTTGCGTTTGATTTTGACACACACGGGAGACTGGGGTGTAAATTGATTACTTTGAGACTCATAAAACGTATTTTTGAATTAAATATTTTTTTTGTACTAAAGATACCTATTTAATACTACAAATTTATTTAATACTTAAAATAAAAACTAGGCCTTAGATTTTGTATTATACCAATTTTTGCATAACATGGGGTACTAAAAACCAGACGGCCGCAGCGTTTGTAGATAAAATTATTATTTTAGGACCTTTTCCAATCTCTTTCATACGTACTGTCAGTTTGACATGCCGTACAGTAACGAGCAAAGCTTTAAAAACACTTACAAAAGTGCTAAAGCGATTTTTTCATGAATAAACTATTGCAACTTTGAGATAACAGCAATGTCATTATAGTATTGGTTTATTATTAGTATTGGTTCGTAAATACATACTATGTTCTTAATACCACAATCAGTACTTTAGGAGAAAATCGCTTTTGATTTTTGCTTAGTGTATACATGTTTTTGCTCGTGGCTGTACCTATAATTTATGTGAACGGCATCTTCGAAGACTCCATAGCAAAAAAAAACTGGCGCCGCTTACATTTTTCGTTTACTTAACTCTTCTACATTAAATTACCTCTCAACTTGCCATCCTTGCCTTAACGTCTTAGGGAAAACAAGGTGTCAAACTTGTTTCATAAAATCAATTTGCTCTCGACCACATGTTGCCATTGCGGGCCCTGTAATGTGCTCTTATGGCGAAACTTGGCAGATTTGGGACCCTACTAGGAAACTGTTGGGAGGCAAGTTTTGATGTGTAATTGTTTAATTATGTTATTGTTTGGGTTAACTGTGAGAGATTAGGTTGTTTTTGTTGTTGTGATTTAATACCTTTATACATGAGAGAGATATATCCATATGAATTCATCTGTTTCTTAATGATTTCATAGTAAAAATTGTCAACTTGACAGCTATCTGCTGTCAGTGTCAGTTTCGGAATGTCAACCGAACGCCATTAAGACACATTATTATCAGTTTCATAGTAAAAACTTTGGGCTGAGTTGTATGGGCTTTTGATGATCTCTTTTTTGGGAAATCAGTTCAGCGGTTTAGGCATAAAAAGGTAACAGACAGACAAACAGACAGAAGTTTGTCGAGACTCGACCAAGAGACAACTCTCTTGGTCGAGTCTTACTCAAAATCTTGTAAGAAAAAACATATAGAGGTAAGGGCACCATTTTGTGCGTGTCAGATACAGAAGTTGTAATTAATGTAGTAACATATTTAGGATACTCGCCTGTCTGCCTTAGCGAAGGTAATTTGTGTAACAAGAAACATCTCTATGTTCTTGACTTTTTGGTATGTAAGAGCGTTGTAATATACTTATCAGTGTTGTAGGACTAAAGGTGAGTCTAATATAATTATTATATTATGTAATCGTTACTTTTAAAGTTTAGTAAGTTGTGAGTTTATAAAATATTTATTTGTGTCAAGACAATTGTAATTTCAGGACTTTTTTTATGTAGTCATTATTCTAGTGGTTGCAGGAATGAGGTCCTAGATCCGATTCTCATGGTTAGTAAACTAATTTTGGGTTTAGATATGAAACGTCTGTATCGTCGAAGGGTTAGTTAGGTAGGATTGTACTGCTGTACTCACATAGTCGTTATGTCCGTAGGGCCATCAATTGGGCACAAATCTATACTCCAAGCTGCTACCGAGAATTTCGCAGAAAAGCCCAACAACAATTTCTTTTACATTTTAATTATTTTTTATCAATGAGATGGCACCGGTATTTCATAACTGACAAACCTTTGAGAAGAAAAAAAAGTCTCTTTCAAATATGCCAATGCAGGGAAATGTCTGAAAAGATCTTTTGAAGAAAGAGCCAAAGCGGCTTTGAGTAGACCAGTCCCTGCATGAGTAGGGAGCTCAACAACCCGGTTGCCTCAGGAACTGAACCCAAGACCTCTAGCGTAACAGTCTTTTTATTGAAAATTATTTCATTTGAACAATTCGCTGCAACGATTATCTAATTCCCGGAGCAAGTACCAGGGTGCCACGAACGTGCAAGAGGTTGCGTTTAGTAAAGTTAACAAGAAACTTCATTACGACGCGGGCATCCCGTGATTAACGTTAACATTATCGCACACCGACCGCCGCTCTTGTGCTGCTAATAGAGATGTTTTATAACATTATATTTAATATCGATAGTCGATGAAAACACGCTCCTTAATTGAATTTATTACGTGCAGTTTAGTAATACTTACTTCAATTCTGTATGTGTTAATTATTCGTTTAATGAACTAAAACATACTATTAAGTCTATATTCCCCAAAGGGCTAGGCAGAGGTGTACTCACAGCAGCCTATTTCGGCCACAAATCCAGACTCCAAGCTACTGACAACCAACACCATTTGATTCGACCCGGGAATCAAACACACAACTTCTAGCGTAGCAGTCGCGTAAATTGACACAATATCATTGCACAACTAATTACTAACTTCAACTATGAATCAATCAATCAATCAAAATAGTTTTATTTTCACATAGACCTTATGCAGGCACTTATGAAATGTCGAAACTAGGTGCACGGTTCCAAATTAGTCGTTTCCCATGGAGAAGAACCGGCAAGAAACTCCATTGGTACTCTTTTAAATTTTGTTTTTTTTCAGTGACATCTGATACAATAGTTGGATACTTACACAAGTGAAAGCACTCAATTTAATCTCATAAACTCTTTCATATCTTTTCATTTAATTATTTATCGAGTCTTCGACAAGGAATATACTATACAATATATTCAACATAAATAAAGCTTTTAATCTACATAAATAAACTTGACCTTTTAGAGACCGCCAATTGCTACGGTTCTTGCGATTCTCTTCTTCTTTAGTTTCCTCCATGTTCACACATATTTTAATAAGCATTTAATCTTATACTGATTTCTGACTACGCGAATACTAGACATTGTCGGGATTAAAATAATATCAGTATAATCCGATAAAATCCGTAAAAAGTAGTTTTATTTCAACATTTAATCTTAATCATAGAAAGCCATATTTAATTTATATCGACACTAACCCACCTCTGGCAGCTGTATTCGCAATCTAGTATAACGATCGGCTATTAAGAGGCAGGTAAAAGAGGGTTGGACGTGTGAGACGTAACCGACGTCTCTAGTTACTCCACACGTACAAGTCTTAACATTAAATACCTGGAATGCTCCCGTAAATCGGAGAACAGTTTATTTTATCTCTTTGGGTCAATTTGTATTTATATTTCTACGTGGCTGTGGTAGGGTTATGTTTCATAATATATCGTAAAGGGATTTATTCTGTCTGACTGACTTGCTAACTGATTTACCAACATATTTAATAAAATAAATAAATATCCTGGGACATTTTTACACAGCACCATCTAGTCCCAAACTAAGCAGATCTTGTACTATGGGTACTAGACAATGGATATAATACTTATATACATTTTTGTAAATACATACTTATAATACATAAGATTTTTCTAAATACAGTTTCATACTCTCAGCTAGGTAGCTCAGCAACCCCGCAGTAAAGAATAATCTCTACAAGACCCTACTAAAATTTCATAAATACTCGTATTTATTTTAATGTCCTCCCCAAAATGCTTCATTCAAACCCAGCAAATAGGTAATGTTCATAATATTCTTTTCCACTGTCATTCTATGTTGTACCATTATCCTACCCTTTCATAAGAGACCCGGAGGTACTCTTCTCGTTAGACCCAGCAATTTTGACAGTAAAAAGTGCTATTAAAAATGAATCAGGGAACAGGTTCACCTATTTTAATTTTGAGGGTAGTTGTTACGGCATATTTTGATGGCCGGTCGGTAGGAAATTATTATAGCCTTCACGGAAAATAGAGGGTTATTATATTACTCGTATCAGAACTAACCATTCCGTGAGCTGCAGTCAGAAGGTGATTTGAAGGCCTAAGTTTAGCATATCTTTTCTTATATATTTTGGGCAATAGCAAATAAATTACCAAACGTAAACAAAAACCTTATGCGTTACTGTAAAAAAATATTTACAAGACAATCTTCCTTAAGTACTTTTTTTATTTTAGAAGGAGATTTTACTGTTCCCTGGGTTATTTTTTTCTAATTTCGTATGAATTTTCGAAAATCCTTTATTAGCGGGATGCCTAGGTAAGCCATAATAACTATCTATGTACCAAACAGCCAATGTAACGATTACAGGAAATCCTTTTTAATCAAAATGTATTACTTACGTTGCTTTTTTTCAGTTTGTGTGTGTGTGTGTGTCTCGATCCCTTTCCTCCTCAAAGGACGATGAATAAGAAAGTAATAAACTCCTCAATGGGGTATACCCCAATGCATTTGCGTGTTTATGTCCTCCCAATCTGTCTCGCAACTAGGTCACTTCACTGTAACGGCGGTATTGGAGGACTTGGGGTGCATACTTATGTGTTTACGACCCACCAGGGGGCGCTATCTGTCCTTATAGAGGAACAGGTACAGTTAAAGTAGCAATACCATCGAGGAGGTTTATGGTGGCTTAATGTATGGGGTAAAGTTGTTTTGTGTACTGTAATGGGAGTTCTAATTATGCTTAGTACCAACATATCATCACACCTGTGTTCTCCAGGGAGATAGGCAGAGGCGTATTGAACTACTGACGAACCGCAATTTGCAGATAAGTTTTAATATCATGTAATTGGAGGCAGGCCTTGCTATTAGAAGGGCACAAGTCCTTTATGAAAACTATCATAAAAATCATTGTCGGATTGGGTAGTTATTTACGAAATATCTTTTTAAAAAGTATCATGATATTATGGAAGATTGTGCTATGTGCTTGTAACTGTACACTTCTGCCTAACACTTCGGGGAATACAGGCGTGATAACATCACATCACATACCATCACGACCATATTTCCCGAAGGGGTAAGCAGAGGCGTACTAACGTACACCCACATTTCGCCAGTATGTTTAGGTCCCATGTAATAGGGGGCGAGCCTATTGCCACAAACCGGGCACATATCCAGACTCCGAGCTGCTATTGGGAATTTCACAGAAAACCCAACAACACTTTGCTCGACTCGGGGATCGAACCCAGGACCTCTAGCGTAGCAGTCGCTTTTGGAACCACTAGACCAACGAGGCAGACAGGCGTAATGGTATGTTATATGCGTCATTTAATGATTATGTCGTTTATTACTTTGAAATACTGCATTGATCCATGCTATAAACATAAGATAAGATAGAACATGGGTATTTCTGATAACAACAATCTTCAAAGTTATCCATGGGATTTACGTTATCATTGAATTTAGTTTATTGCAATGTATTGTAGCCTATTTATATAAATATGTATCTAAATCTAAAATTCGACTGGTCCCTCAGCCGGCTCGTTGGTCTAGGGGTATGATTTTCGCTTAGGGTGCGAGAGGTCCCGGGTTCAAATCCCGGACGAGCCCAAATCTTTTTGAAGTTTTACTCGCTATTTTTACCATAATTAATAACGTATTTGCAATTTAAAGCCAGTGATTATTTAATATTCCGTTGAAGTTTTTGAACCGAGGTATTTTTAATGATCGAAATTACTTAATAGGTTGATTTTATTGGAAAAAAGAAAAGCTGTTTGGGCTGTACGCTCATTAACAACCGTTTGCTTTTTTTTTATTTTTTGCAAATTATCGCGGTGCGAAGTTTTTTGTCAAATTAGACTTAACAATTGATTAAGATTAAGACGAGAAAGCGTGAGTTACCATTGGTGTTGCTGGCGTCTATATAGGTATATTCTTCTTTCGTTTGTTTGAACGCGTTAATCTCAGGAACTACTGGTCACTACTGATATATCATCACGCTACGACTAATAGGAACTGAGTAAAATTAAAAATGTTGCATAAAGTCGCGGCCAAAGGCTAGTCTTCTATAAGTACAAAGTAAAAAAAATGAATGACTGAATGACTGATTGATCAACACACAGCTGAAGCTGCATGACATTTTGCACGATTGTTTTTTATATGCCGTAAGTCTGCACTAAGAATGGATTTTGGGATATTCCTATGGGATAAGAAAAAAGTGGGGGAAAAAAGGGGGTTAGAACACCGCTGGGAACAGTGTATCATCTTCTATACATATATACAAATAAATAAAATTGTGGTGTTTGTTTGTAACATTAAAGTTACGGCTTTTTACGAAATGCATAATAATAAGATTGATTAAACTAATATGGAGATATTTACCAGCCATTAAGCAGATTAGCCAGAAAAACAGACAGATATACGAAAGTTTAAGAAAATTGTATTTTTTTTGTTAAGTACATTTTTCACCCACCGGTACAAAATTGCGTTATTATAATCTTAGAGTCGAGAGTTGACGACGTCTGTGGTCTAGTGGTTCGTGTACCGGACTGCTGATCACGAAGTCGTGGGTTCGATTCCCACAAGACACAAACATTTATGTGATTAACTTAGGTGTTTGTGTTTGTCTGGGTGTTTCTTATATATTGTAAGTAAGTATTTACAAAAAAAAAGTATATAAGTATTAAATCCATTGTCTAGTACCCATAGTACAAGCTCTGCTTGATTTGGGACTAGATGGTGCTGTGTAAAAATGTCCCAAAATATTTATTATTTATTATTGAAAGAATTTTCCTAGCTTCCAAATACTCAACCATGTTCACCAAAATGTGTACTCAAGCATCTTTAGTTCTCTCAAAGCCCAGCAGAGAGCGCCACTTTACATAGCGCTTCTCTATTACCCAAAATAAACATCACATTACAGTCAATGAACCCCAGGGTTGGTATAATCAGGCAAATTGCGGTGCGCAGCGGTGACAATGTTGTTATACGGTGCCCCCCCTCGCCCCTACGCACCCCAGGCCCTCTGCCAAACCTCCGTGTGAGCAAACAAAATAAAATTAAACGCCAGCGTTTTTATATGAGATGCTGCCGTGTGGTAAGTAGTGGGGTGCGCAGACGATTAGGGAAAGTATTTAAGGTGGATGCGCTCGCATTCTCAAAATTGTAGGACTTATACACAGAATGTGGATAAACTATAAGTCCAACAAAGTTAAAAATAAAACAACACAATGCCGGTTGCATGCGTGCCGTCAGTTAGGATTTATGGCTCTTTCTTCAAAAGGCCATTTCAAATTTTACCCTACATTATAAAACTATCGTTTAACTACTTTTTTAGCCGTTCATCCTCAGAGGTCGTCAGTTAGTAAATTCTGGTGCCATCTAGTATCTAATAGAAATTATTGTATTATTACAGAAATAAACATAATTTAATTATTATAGTTATTTAGTAAGGCTTTTTAAATATATTATTGTACTCGTCATCAGGCATAACTTTCAATATGTTAATGTGTCTTTATTTTACTATGGGATGAACCAACTAAACATCATACATACCTTTATCTTCACTCAACTTGATAAAATGTGCGGACAAACCGACTTTTTCCGATTTCAAGATATATTTTATAGACTACAACCACAGCTCAAACCACTGAACGGATTGGGCTGAAATTTGGCACACAGATAGATAATATGACGTAAGCATCTACTCAAAAGGATTTTGGGAAATGCCCATGGGATTGGGAAAAACAGATGAACGAAGTATCACCATGGGGAGCAGCTAGTTCTAAATAATTAACGTGCCTATTTATGCCTAATAACCCGGCCTTTTCCCTAGGGTTGTCAGTAGAATTACAGTTTGTGTTTACGAAGGGTTTGCGCCAGATCGTTTAATTAACGCAGGTAATTATTGATAAAATCGATGGATGCTGTAGTTCCGGCTCTAATAGTCTACTTTTCTCGTGGGATTTGTACAAAACTGAGTGACTCTAAGGGTTATTTTAGGAGAAATGCGGGATCTTCTCTTATCTTAGTGGTCGATTCGGACTCAGTATCTCAGTCCGATTCCTAGGTCGAGTGTTGTGTTATTGGGATTTAGTACGAAGTTTCAGTAGCAGATTTTTGGCCGGTTCATGGCAATTAGGCTCGCCCTCTATTACATGGGATCTAAAACATAGCGGGGAACTGTGGTGTATATTAGTATACTTCTGCCTAACCTTTAAGGGAATGCGTGATGGTGTATCGTGTTAAAAAGCGGGATGTATTCATGGAATATACATACAGGTCTCATATTTTTACGCCAGGTTCCGTAGGCAAACGCTTTAAATTTCCACTTGCTATGTTCCTGCCACACCATTTATTGCTTGATCTACGTTCATAAACTGCTTCATTTCGTTGGCAGACTCTTTAATATCATCATCTCTGTCTTTATAAGCTTTAATTAAGTATTAGTTACTTAATTAAAGCTTATAAAGACAAAAAAAAATTCTATCTAATTTTTAATATCTAATATTAATGTCTTTATACAGTAACATACCACATCGCAACCGGAGTTTGTGTGAAAATTGAATTGTTTTGTTTAACGCCCCCAAAAGGGGGAGCTCACAAATACGGAACCCCTTCAAAGCCATATACATAATACATTATGTATTTATGTGTCAAGTTATTTCAATTCCGATCGGGGATTGGGAAAAAATACTGTCTGTATTATTACATAACATTTTTAAAGCTACATGAACATACTAGCTTTTGCCCGTGACTTTAAAATTATCGGGATTAAAATGTTGCCTATGTCCTAATCCTAGGTATAAGCCATCACCATTTCAACTTTCAGCCAAATCGGTCTAGCCGTTTTGCCGTGAAAGAGCAACAAACATCAAAAGATGGTGAATTTTTTAAATCACTCCAGTAGTTTTTAAGTTTACTCTTTACAAAAATACAAAATATTTACTTTTTATAATATTAATAGAGATTGCTAAATTGCTTCCCTAGATAAAAAAATATCTTTAATATCTTACTCCAATAATAATATAGTCTAGACAGGCTAGACAAGTTGCAATTTGACATTCGAATCGAAAAACGAATAGAAACAAAATGTATGGAAATGACACAAGCTTTCGACAAATCGGGCTGTCACTAATGTCATTTCCATACATTTTCTTTCTATTCGTTTATCGATTCGAATGTCAAATTGCAACTTGTCTAGGCCCCATAATATATTATCTTAAATGAGCATTATTTTGAGCAGATCATTTTTCGTCTTGATATTTTTGCAAAGATTTTATCAATAGAATACCTTTTTAATCTCGTAAGACATTTCATGCGCGCTATTTCCTTTGAGTCCCTAACTACACCAAATACTCGACCTTAAAATAGTTTTACCGAAATAATCAAAGTGGTTCCTTTTCCCTTTCATGTAAAAGGTTACCTCCCCTCTCTAATTTCCTCGGCTGAGTTAAATTCCTTTTTGCTATAAGTGGGACGATCGCTTCCTTCTTTTTCAGTAGTAAAAAGTATGAAAATAGTTTCTTTAGTTATGAGCTGTTAAACCTTTAGCGGCTTTTAACGACTTATGATCTTTTATGGGTATTTTAATTGCCACTTTAAAACTTTTTGTTTGTTTTTAATTACTTATTTTTAGTTACTTTCATGTGACTTTGTCAGCAAGACTTAGAAACTTGTTGACAAGTTTAATAGTAAGTTTAAGAAAGACTGCAGATGGAATACAATGTACAGTGCAACTAGTTTGACAATTCAAAAATGCCTATTTATATGATTAAATTGAAATAAAATATTTTGAATGTTGAATTGAATGTTGAATGCATGAACAACGATTTATTAAAAACAAATTTATTTTTTAATAGTCATTATTGTAACAATTGGTTAAGTTTGTGGGACTTACAAACAGGAAAAGAAATTATAATGATACCTAATCAGATCTTATAATACCTACCACAGAAACCAACCCATCCGTAAAGAAAAATGGACCCACAACAAAACAAAAGCATCTAAGGGACTATTTCACCACTTCTCGATAGCCGCTACTCGCCGGATAAATTCAAAACAAGAACAATATTTGTAAGAAATTATCTGCCAAGTAATTTAACGGGAACTTTATCTGAATTCGACAGTTACTCTGGTATTTCAATTTTATCAGAATGATCGTCCAATGACAGATTTAAAAGATAAAACTGTCAAATGACAACAATCCTAAAGTCATTAAATAACGACTGTAAAGATGGTAAAATAGCAGAATTTTGGGCCAGATTGTTTTCCAATATTTCAATGAAACAATTCCCTAATAAATATCCTCAAATTTTCGATATTGAAGAGGACGCGAAGACATTTCGTTTTATGGCATCAAATAGGTCATTATGTCACTAGTAAGGAGAGTGTGAAGGGTTGCAGCCAGAGGGAAAACACAGGAACAGTTCTGATAGGATTTATTGATGAAATTCGTTTGAGTTAGGGGCGTGAGTTGAATTTTGTTCTGTACAAAAATGTGTGTGGGTTTTGTTATTTTGTCTAACCTCGGATTGTTCTAGGATTATACAGTATTGTATCTATTTGAATACAGATTCAATTACTTCAGGACTTCCTATTCAAGAAATCACTGACTTCCTAGAACACAGGTATATAATAGGTACAGTTTTGGAGTCAGGGATCACAACTATTACTGTACTTTACAAAATTATGTAGGTAAGAAAATTAAAAGAACGGACTCCTTCTAGAGTCTTGCAAAAATGATTATTTTTCTTTAATGTGTAAATTGTTCCTAAGTGACATAAGAGCTTGATGAGTACAGACTCATGGAAGGGTTAGCAGGGGAAGGCAGAGGCGTCAGTATGTTTAGGTGCCATGTAATAGGGGGCGAGCCTATTGCCAATTCCATTAACCGTACAAAATACCGACTGGGAATTTCCTATTTACCTTCCTAATCATAAATACAATTTTTTAATGTATAAAATTCACGACCGTATAACAAATAAGACAGCGTCTAAAGTTAATTTTACTCCTTATAACATATTGGTTCCCAAAATACGCCATCGAACAAACAAAGGGTGAGCTCTCGAAATCTAATTTGGATGCCAATAAACGTATCTATTAACCTAATTCCGGTTTTGATTTTCTACCGAATGCTTTAAAGGTAGGTAAATTTGTACTTATTTGAACCAATATTGATTAAACGGTTACATTATAATGCCTGTCATGTATGTCTGTGATGTCGATTTTTGCTTCTATCTTCTTATTACGTCTTTGACGTCTGACGTCACCTAAAAGACGTAATAAGAAGGTGGAAGGTTCGACGTCACAAGTAATGACCTCATTAGCTTAGTTGGCTAAAGCATACGGTGTACGCTGTGCTAGCGAACCCTGTCTCAAATCGTATTTTTCTAGGTCTAGGTCGTCCCCTTCTAGCGTATACACTAACATTCGCCTTATAAAACCCTTTTGTAAATTAATTGGGTATGTTTCGTATCCAGTGCCTCGACCATGAGTTTTTCTCACTACACTCGCTAGCGACGCCGTAAAATATTTGTATGAAAAACCCTCGCAGCGCCTCTAGAGGTTACGTAAGGAATTAAAATCTGCTATGAGATTACAGCGTTTCGATGCGTAAAAAACCGTTCAAAAGCCATTCGATAGAACTCATGGTTGACGTACTGATGTCACAGCATTATGCTGAGATATCCTAGAGAGATCCTCTTTTGGCCTTGTCCTGTACAAGGCCAATCGCATTCTTTTTATATATTTTTATTCCTGTATAATCTTTGTATTTTGTTCTGTGTGTTCTTTTGTCAGTCCCCGTTCATCCATTTTCTTGACATTGCCCAGCTAGAAGATAATATAAACAAGAGTAAAAAAAAAGATTTGTACTACATTCTGTGTACTAAATTGTTTGCAACAAAGTTTCCAAAACAGAACAAAGATACATGTAACTCCATTGTATTTGTATCGTAGTGTGAAACAAACTTGTGTATTTCAATTACAAAGAAAACAATATCCGACGCTTACTCAATCAATGGGCTAGGTTCAAATCGCTAGTCGTTAACGAGAGTGCCGACAATGTTTCCAATTTAATAGATTACTCAAATTTAAATTCGCGGTTGGATCGAAATAAATAGGAATTGTTTGGCGAAGTTTTGGCAAGATTTCTTGTAATTACAACCAGTTTTAGATTGGAGGAGTGGCGATTAACAAAATCTAAGTAGGTTTATAAATGAAATGAGTTTGTAAGTTTTACTTGGTAGTATCACATAAGACATATTGTTTCTTTCAGTATATAACCCCTAATGCTAAATATTTTCAAAGATATTATTTTTTTATTATAAACAATAGGTATTTATATTTGCAAATAAATATTTTGCAGACACTTTTACATTT
The DNA here is from genome assembly GCA_946251955.1 of Acronicta psi. Taxonomy (NCBI): domain Eukaryota; kingdom Metazoa; phylum Arthropoda; class Insecta; order Lepidoptera; family Noctuidae; genus Acronicta; species Acronicta psi. The sequence goes on from OX276481.1 coordinate 13,225,466, forward strand.
AATGTATTTTTTTAACTACCGAAATTCGCCCGACATTTTCTAGCTGAAGACCTCTGAGAAGAAACACCGAAATAATCTCTAGAATCTTTCGAAATCGATCTCTCGACCGAATTGGTCAAGATTCGAAGAAGCGTCCTCAAGCAATGTAGCCACCTTAGTGAGCGAAATCTATGTTTCCGTTTGATAAATATAGAATGAAAATTGAAATCCATTACGAAAATCTTTCGCCAAGTTCAGACAGCTGACATCTGTAAAGCGTCTACTTCAACGCTGTATTAATACCAAGATTACTGAACACAGATTTATTTATGGCTAGAAAAGCAATAAGTAATATGTATTGCTCTCTTATTTTTTGTGACGCCAAAAATGAAATATGGTTGTCTTTTTTTGTCTGTCATTAATATAAGTGGCGGAACTTGCAGACGATATATTTAATTCAGCCATTTCTATAATGGTTTTTACTAGGTTTTAGGAAAAGAAAATCTTGTCTCGCTACATTACTGGAAACAACACTGTAAAAGAACAGCATGGCCTAGAATGAAAGCCTATTTAGCGCGGCCGCGAGGCACACATTAATATGCCATTGAGTGGGTATAATTTAAATATCATATTATTTTTCTTTTCTTTGTTGTTTTTGTTGTATTTATTATTTTAAATGTGTGTCTTGTGCTGTGTTAAATAATTTTTATCTTTCTTTCTTTCAAAACAGTGCCCTGAAAGCTGAAGCCACAGAATAATTGAAATACTTGGCCGAGATACCTGTAGACAAGTCTAGGCTTTCTCATGAGTCCCATGTAATAGGTAGAGATCCTATTGCCTTTAACCGGGCATAACTCCAAATTCCAAGTTGCTACTGAGAATTTCATAGAATAACTTTCTGTTTTTATTAGTTACTAGCTTCCCGCCAGCGGCTTCGCCCGCTAGGTCTAATAATTTTTCCCCCGTTTTTGCAACATTTTTCATAACTACTCCGCTCCTATTAGTCGTAGCGTGATGATATATAGCCTATAGCCTTCCCCGATAAATGGGCTATCTAACATGGAAAGAATTTTTCAAATCGGTCCAGTACTTTTTGAGTTTATTCGTTACATACAAAAATACAAATCTTTCCTCTTTATAATATTAGTATAGATGGTTACCGTTTTAGCTTGTTTAGCCGTAAGTCAGCTGTAATAGATATACATATAAGAACCCATATCCTGATGCATGATTTGAAAAATGTATTGTGTGTATATTGTTAATGTACCTTAAAATAAATAAATAAATAAGTCTTCCATATAAATTAAATAAATAACCCCAAAACACTTTGCTTATACTAGGAATCGAGTTCAGGACAGTAGTAGTCGTGTTTAGTCCCACTATACGTAAAACTATACATGTTCCACCCAAATCTTCTGGTAACATGTAACTCAATAGTAATTGGGTCATGCCAGTTAAGTATAATCGCCGAATTAAACCTTGTTTAATTGCAATCTTGCCGAAATGCCAACAAGACAGATTACGAACGTAAACTTGACGTTAGGATTTGAATTGGTAATTGGTACTGTTTCATTGTTTAAATTATTCATTTTGTAAGATAAAGACTTCCGCGTTATGGTTTAGACCTTGTTTGGTTAAACTGTTTAGTGTTAGATGTATGTAAACTGTGTGTCAATCCGTTTAAGCTGTAAACGGTCTGCTAAACTAAGTTTAACGAGAGAGCGAGGGATCGGTTGTCTAAATGTATTTGGAGCATTTTGAATGGTTACAAACCATGGTTTATAATAATTATTATATAAATGACTAGCTTTCCACCAGTGGCTTCGCCCGCGTGGTCTTATAAATAATAGCCTATGTTACTCGGAAATATGTAGCTTTTTAATGGTGAAAGAATTTTTGAAATCGGCCCAGTAGTTATTGAGTTTACTCGTTACAAATATACAAAAATACTATTAATGAAAAATGTATTATTTATTTCACAATTTTGTTAAAAGTAATTTAGAAAATAATGCATAATAATATTATTTCTTTGTGCCTGACTTAGCGGGGGCACCACGATAAACATCAGCAAAATAATAATATCGTTATACTAAAATCAAGATACTTCCATCTTATAACGAAACCGAAATAGGCGAAATAGGCGATATGTAAGCAAAATTTTGTCCCTAAGGCGTATTGCAATGTACACAGTGTTGATCGAGTATGCCTCAAGACTTAAATGGATATTACTGGGATCGATCATGGATCCATTACCCACACCACGCTTACGGTTGGAAATATACGGGGGCATTGTGGCGACGGACGCGCTGCGTTGTCCTTAAGACATTCAAGTCGGGAAATTTTCGTTAATGGATTTGTGGTGGGAGCGTGTCACGACTAATATATGTTGTTTATTGTCCATTACACTAGTTACAAGGAGAGCCTGTTTTACAGCTTACTGATAAGTTCCCTCTAAATTACCCGGCATATAATTTCATGCAAATTTTGTTTCATTTTTGAAGTTATCAGGCGGCTAGCAATTATCTAGAGCTGGTTAAACACGCCCAGAAGAAAATAAGATACGTTGTACTTGTTTAAAAAAAAACAAACAACATTATTTTTCTTCCTTCTACTTTTAAACGAATGATAGATTATTTATTTAACACACATAGTAAGTGAAACTAGCTTTGCAATATTATATTATGAAGAATATTTGAGATGAAGGGCTGTCTGAAATGCTTGCATTCTGAAAGGCTTAATGTGGTGTACTACCTACTCCCAATATAATATGTATCATCCTCTTTACTCATATTACGCAAATAAATAAAAATTTGAATTTGAAATGTACAAATGACATTCAAACAAGGTAGCATTGTTGAATTGGATGTCATTTTATGTCAGTCAGTAGTCTATCTTTTATTATTTTGAAAAAAATATTTTGACATAGACCTTCAACTGAACGGACCACGGTCATAGTACAGGATATTACACTGTGGTTATATTAGGTTATTTACTCGGTGTATTAGGACAATAGCTTCTCATAAACTGTCATGAAAACATTATAACGGTATAAATTAAGTACCTATACTTAATTTATACCTTAATTTAATAAAATCGCAACGTTCTCGCCAACAAATTTTTATCCCGTAAGTATATCACCAAACTGTGCGTCTATGATCGTAATAACAATTCGAGAACGGAACAGTAAATGAAAAAAAAACGTCTCAAATACATCGAAATAGCATAAAGAAGGATTTTATGTTCTCACTGAAAGCATAGATACAAGTTGTGAGTGAAAGTGATTACTTAACATTTTGTTAGAAGCGATAAAATATGGAGGGAGCCAGCTGCATCGCTTTCTGGATAAGTAATGAGTGTGGGTACCAAAGAAATGGTGAAATGATAAGTTCAAACAATAAAAATATATGTGTTTGAAGTCAACATTTCTATTTAAATTACTCCATCAAATAAATAGGCGGTTTTGAAAGGTCAAACAAGTTAAACGGTTCCAAAAAGTGGGACTTATGTAAAACAGCCGGTAAGAAACTCCATAGATCTTTAAAAAGAAGTTTGGTAACAGTATTATTTGTTGTGAATAGTATTGAGGATGATGCAGCTTGATGTGTAAGATCAAAGAGTAGCTATAAGGATTAAAGAGATTATAAAGAGGAAAGATTTGATGTTTCTTTGTTTATATTGAATAGGCTCCGAAACTACTGGACCGATTTGAAAAATTATTTCTTTGTTAGATAGCCCATTTATCGGGGAAGGCTAAGGCATCATTTCCCTTTAGGATGACTCATAATAAGTTTTCCAATTCGCGGTCAAAGGACTCGTATGCTCTAACAGCTTGCTTCGGCAAACATGGCGCCGGAACGGCAACTTATAACTTCTTAAGTACACACAAGTTTTAAGTCAAATGTGTTTGTACGTACAGTAGGACTGGCCTGGTCCTATCATATAGTGGAAACTTACTGAATATACCTTAGCCTAAATTAATGAGATGTTTATAATTTATGAAATGAAATGATACCTATTTATTTCTAAAAATAGATCCTGTTTTTTTTAATACAATAAAATTAAAATAGTTTTATTTTCACTTAGGCCTTATGCCTAGTTTCGACATTTCATAAGTGCCTACTTATGAAATGTCGAAACTAGGTGCACGGTTCCAAATAAGTCGTTCCTATGGAGAAGAACCGACAAGAAACTCCATGGTTACTCTTTTATTAATAATACTTTTTTCAATAGTGGATGACGCTGGAAATAAACTCAAGTCTCTTTTATAGTACAGACAATCGAAGTCTAGTTGTAAATGTATACGGTTATTCACTAAATCAAATAATTAACTTAAAATATTCATGTTGATGAGCTAGATAAAGCAAAAGTGGTGTACCAGGATCGTAGCAAGTGAAATCTATAGTCTCTGCCTAACCTGTGGGAATTCTTAATAGTAGGTCAGAGTTTGACTTTGTGCCCGGTTGATGGAAATAGGCTTGCCCTCTATTAGTACATGGGACCTAAACATATTAGCGAAATGTGGGTGTACATTAGTACACCTCTGCCTAACACTTCGGGGAATACAGGCGTGATAATATTATGTAAAATAATTAGTAGCATACATTGATGGTGGACATATTTTTTTCTTAAAATAAAATTGTTTGATACGCAAATAAATATGGTATCGGCATGGAAGACTTTCAACTGTCACATAGCGAAATGAAAATTGAGTAAGAATGACAGTTAACAGACGTTATTGCCGTTTCTTGGAATCAAGAAACAAAAAAGAAATTCTATGCGTTCTATTTTTTACGGGCTTGGATAGATGTCCTTTAAGCCTTCTTACTTATAAACAACATGAGAAAAATATCTACAATTTACTTACATTTTTAATAATAATTTGAAGGGGTAACCACTATCGCCAGTTAGATTACTGGGCAAATGAGGTTAAAGAATAAAATGAGGTCTTAAGATGACAACGAGCTAGTTATCATAACGCCTGTTATCCCCAAAGGGTTAGGCAGCGCTGTACTGCTGTACATCTAAGTACAATTCGCCGGTATATTTAAGTCCCATGTAATAGGGGGTGAGCCTATTTAGCCTATCTAGGATTTTCACAGAAAAACCTAACAACACTGCCCGACCCGAGAATCGAAGCCAAGACCACTACTTAACCGTAGTAGTCGCCCTAACGACGAATGAGGCAATCAGCAGACAGGTTTATTGTACATAAATAAGGCAATATAAACGAGAAAAATGATAAAAATACGGAAATGTAGCTTGATATATTACATCTGAGCGACCTGCTACATTCTTAAAACTAAAAAGGCGTAAAATAAAGAAGATTGAGGGGATGTGATTCAAACTTATAGCGACAATACAAAAATACACACGTACAGCGGCGCGCGGCTAAGCAGGATTTATGACGTCATGTGTCGTTACGAGAGCCGCCAGCGAATCAGGGCTGCCCCTCAAATAAAGCGGAATATTTTTACTAAAAATTAAGGATATTATGCTTCAAACATTACTTGTAAACTCTACAGATTAAAAAACTAAAATGTATTCAAATGCTTGCTCCTTTGGTAAGGAATTTGGATTTCACGCAGGACTAACAGAATTTATAAATGATTAAAAAACATACATTACAATGTATCTAATTACTTAATTAAAAATCTATTTCTAAATATAAGTAAAATAAAATAATAATAAAATAACTATTTACAATAAGGCATCAAAAAACTCCTCCGCATCGCTATCAGCTATAAGCTGATTTTTTTTTATTAAAAAATCGCATTAAAAAAACCCAGGAACTAAAAAGCAATAAATAATACTCACAACAACCCATCAATAATTTAGTTTTAATAACTAATTTTGAGCCAATGCCAAACAAATTTAATTAAATATATTATCTTAAGTGATTGATTGTTTAGCATTATAATGTTACACCAATTATGTAAGTACACTTAGGATGCAATAAATCTTTGAATCTTAAATGCACTTCGCGCGCACAACCCTACCGAGTCCGTAAAGCGTGACTTATCTGGCCTAGAAGCGAACTCCAAGCAAACAGGCTGTTGGCCTCACGTTCAACTCAGGCCTGGCTCATTGTTGCTACACTTATTGCTCAGATATGTGCCTTTGACTCGCTTTGATTGTGTTAGCTAATTCCATTACCTATGCAAATTCGATTCTGTGAGAAATTATGCATTTAGTTTGCCATACATTTTACGAATCTTTTATTTAGCAGCTGTTTGAGTAATTTCTTTTAAGTAACTAAAAAAAATGAAGCTAAAAACTGAAACTTGGTTTCAAGTTTTTTGAATGTTTTAGCTATACAAACCAACAAGTAAAGTACAAATACAGCCGACTGGCTTCCGTGGTGGACTCTGAGGCTAGTAAGCGTAAAGTAATGCTTCCGTATGTCAAATAAGTATTACAATTTGACATACGGAAGTCTAAGTTTATGCTTAGCATCGAGAGGAGGCCCGTGCCCAGAAGTGGGACAGTTGTAAGGTGATAATGATGATAAGAAAAGAGAACAAAATTGCAAACCTATTGTGGAACTCGCTGCCGGAATCCTTATTCCCCGAGACTTACAATTTGGGTGTCTTCAAGACGAGAATGAATCTTCTTCTAGACAAGCGCGCTCCATCGTAGACCACATCGTTGCTTAATTTAAGGCGGGTTTTTGTCAAGCGCAAGCCTATCATTGTACTTGAACTTTTACATCATTTATTTTATATAGAGATAGAGATAACTATATACAAATATATTTACATAATGCACCTATAAATTCAATAAAAAAAAAAGAAAAACCGCGTCAAAATACTCCCACGCTGTCATCTGGTAACGTGCCCAGAAGACTGGCAGAATTGCCACTTTAAATGGCAATGGTCTATAGACGTCAACAATACCAATGGTATCATTCGCGCATCGTCATAGTGAGACCACAGTTACTTAATACGTCTCATTTTAATAGTAATAGTAGTAGTAAGTAGTAGTAATTTCACTGGCATGTAACCCGTAAAAAAAGTGTCAAGAACTTGGCAAGAACTGTTCCGTCAATGTAATGTACTTCACTTAAGTATTACATTTTACTGGTCACAGTAATTTATTCGTACGTTACTAATAAAATTACTGAAACCAGTAACATTTCTGCGAAAGTACCCTTTTCTACGTAATACTCCCTGTCCATTCTTGTATGCGTAATTGGCAATGTACGTAAGTTTATCGCTAGATAGCTAGCTACTGTAATGAAGCGATATAATATCGCACGCCGCTCCACCGAAACGAAGTACGTTGTTGACACGATTCGAAGGCTCTCGACGCATAATAATACCGTGCTCGAGCTAAAAATGTGAAGCCTTGAAATATTGGAGAACAATGTAAATACATACCTGGGTGGTTCCCTACGATGTTACTCATCTTCATAAAAATTTTCCCAATCCTTTATGTATTGCCTATTATAAATCCAAACTCAATTCAATTCAATTCTTTATTGCATTCCATAATGTATACAGGTGTTGGTAAGTTACAGTAAGTTAATTGCCAACAATTAACAAAAATGTAGGGTAGCTGTTAGTAATTGAAACGTCAAGACGCCTACCACCTTAGTCACTCGTGACCATGGACGCTGTAAAGGGTCCGAAACGTCGGGATTAAAATAATATCAATATAACGCGATAAAATCCGTAAAAAGTAGTTTTATTTCAAAGTTACAGTAAGTGTCAATTATGGACCCTGTCGGGCACAGCAAAGTATTAGTAAAGTAGAAGAGAGGTGGAGCGTTTCTTTTTTGAAAATTAATTAAAACTTGATGGAGGATGTTATATTTATAACTCCAAATTGCTACTGGGAATTTCTTAGAAAAACACTGCGACCTTAGAATCGAACCCAGGTAGCCAGTCGCGTTTGAGACCACTAGACCAACAAGCCGATCATTAGGAAATTTCCCAAAATCCTTTCTTAGTGGATGCCTACGTCATAATATCTATCTGTGTGCCAATTTTCAGCCCAATCCGTTCAGTGGTTTGTGCTGTACATTGATACATTCAGACAATTAGTCACCTTTTTCCAAGTTTTACTGTGACTGAGATAACGATGATAAGTAGTCATAGACACCCAAAGGAGTCACTGACGCGGTGCCGACCATTAAGAGGACGGAGATACATAATTACACCTCTGCCCACCCCATTGGATTGGATGCGTAATGTTATTCATCGAGTATGTAGTCATCTCAAGTCAAATCGAAGCCCGATTTCAAAGTTTTGTTGTTCCAAGGAGTCAAGGAATTTAGTAATAATTTAGTAGTAAATCTATTTCCAATTACAATGCACAATTTCGGTTCCTCGATTCCCAAACATCTGTAATTCTAATCGAAGTGATTCGGTAACTAAAATAATAACCACTTTATGTAAACGAAGCGGTTACTGAGCATAACAGTGCGCTGAAATAATTTTATTGTTGAACTTCAGTTGTTTTTGGGCCCTCTGTAACTAGCTCAAGGACCCGACAACATTTACTTTATTGGTCCCAAGGTGTTTGAATTTGTGTTTTGAATATAAGAATGTTTTACAACAAGTTGTGCTTTTACTAAAAACAACTGCCTCGTTAGCCTAGTGGTAGTGAGACGCTCGAGGTCGTGTGTTTGATTTCCAGGTTGCGTAAAATATAATTGGGTCTTTAGAAGAATAAAGAAAGAAAAGAAAAAAAGAAAATGAGTTTATTTTCGTCTAAAACGACGCACGACATAATTATAGTAAAAACACACAAAATTTTTTGTTAAACATAAGTAAAACAGCTTCAATCAAAAGCATACAACAAAAAAAAATAAAATAAAAACATGCTTAAATCATGCTTCTGACAACACAGAGGTGTATTTAATTTAATTAATTAATTAATTCTTAATAATATTCTCTTGGTAATTTAATTTATTCTTATCCAAAAACGACGCACGAAAATTTTATGATACTAAGCCAACAAGGTCATATTATATTATATATCTATGGGTCATACATACATCATTATTTTAAAACGACCAAAAACACAAAAAAAAAACAGGTAACAACATAAGAAAATTATTAATAGCACTGACAACACCGAGTGACAAGTGACAGCTAACTGCCAAGTGCCAACATAATAATAAAAATGACAGTGGTTTAAAGCTTGAAGTTTAGATTTGTACCTTGTTAATGGCATTAGGCTCACCACTTCTTACATAGGACCCAAAAACACCAGTGAACTATAGGTATACATTAATAACCTAACTCTTTTGGGTATATAAGCATGATGGTATGTAAATGCAACTAAGCTAACTAAAACAAATCAAGTTAAATAATGAAAATATAGAATTGGCCCTTTTTAGTTTGTAAATAAGGTTCATAACAGTTTGTACGTCTTGCCAGGTACTTGTCTCTTTTTGGCTATCATTTTATTAGGTAACTTATCACAATATACAAATAGTCCATTTTGCAATACCACTAAATGTAACTTCGACAAAGCTTAAACGAACAACAAAACCATCACAAACTTAGTCACCATCTTATCACAACACTTGGACAAACAACATTAAATAAATGTATCAACACAACAACAACAGAATTGTGTACTTTAGACATAAAAGTATTAGACAATCAAACTAGCTTACCTGTAAGCGCCGTTCGATTGATATTATTCCTGTTGTTGTCTCGTCCGAAGATGATGAAGAAGTTTACTAATGTAGTATATTTCCTGGCTACTTGAGGGCGTCACATACAGTTTAAATCTCGAAACGAAAAATAGTTTGATATCGTTACGCATCTGTTATCCGCTCCGTGATCTGTGTATAATCTGTGGACTTCATTTAGTTATAAGCCAAAAAACAAAATAAATACTTAACTGATTGTAACAACCATTGGGGGTTCCCCTAGGGTGGGTGGGATTCATCATCTTCGGACGAGACAACAACAGGAATAATATCAATCGAACGGCGCTTACAGGTAAGCTAGTTTGATTGTCTAATTATACCTGTTGTTGTCTCGTCCTCGATGATGAAGAAGTTTACTAATGTAGATGTTCAAAGACGGTTGTGCAATCAGTATTTATTTTTGATTAATTCTTACTTAGTACCTTACATGTACCCATGTATCCATTCATCATTCATCATATCCATTTGGTACAATTATTAAACAAAAAATATAAAACAACATAATATTACGCCTGTATACCTTAACAAAAAATAATTGGCGGGTGGCGGTGTTACACACATGCAAACAAAACTGAAATATATAGTAACAATAGGATTTGTATAGGTATACATAGTTGGACTATTATAACATCTATTAATTATGATATTTTACCCTTAAATATTTTGTGAAAAAATTGCTTCAGTAAAGCTTTCACACTGTACAGGTCGGTTATAAAACCTGGCAAAACAACTTGAGTTGTCAGTCCAACCAGCCGTTCTTCGGATCTCGTCTATTGAGACTCCTCTCTGGAGTGCCGCGGATGTAGACGCATGTCGCGTGCTGTGTGCCGAGAATGTGGTAATATCTATGCCACTTTCTTGTAACACTGATTTTATCCAACGGCTGATTGAGCTGACTGTAACAGGTTTATAAGGTTTTCTGTAAGATAAAAACAGGTTCTTATTATTCCCTCTGATATTTTTAGTGATATTAATGTAATCAACCACAGCCTTTGCTGGACATATGTGTGGCCGGTTTTTAAAAAACGGCAGCCTAATAAAAGGTTGGACCCTATTAGGTGCAGATGTTTTAAGTAATTTTTCTACTCGAATAAGTACAACATCAGATTCTATCTTAATATTATCTATATCAATAGCACATATTGTTTGAGCCCTTTGGCCTGTAGCTAAAACTAAAAGAGTTACAGTCTTTTTAGAGCTTACTTCTAAATTATCACAGGCTGCAAATTTGGTTTCTACATAGTTTAATACTTTAGATACATCCCATGTATAATTATATTTGGGTTTACTTGGCCTTAACTTATAAAAACCTCTAAACAGTCTTTTAATGTTACAATCTGTACCAACATGTGAGCCTAACATCAATGACAGCGCTGACCTTGTTGAGTTCAGGCTACCATATGATAAACCTTCTCTAAATTTATCTGTTAGATAAGTAACTATTTCTGGTATGCTAGGCTTTAATGTACTTATCTGTTTTGTGTAGCAATATGTAATCCAATCCTTTATGCAAGGCGAATATTGTTTGAGAGTATTATCAGAGATGGAACTAATCATTATGTTTATTGATTCTTCTTCTAAACCTGCTTTGAGAAAACTGCGCCTGAGAGCTGTCCTACCATCAATGTCAGGCTTCCATGTAATGGGTGAAGTGTCCTGGAATTACATAGTTTGAGTAAGTCTTTGTCAGGTTTAAATAACAATGGTTTATTTGTTAATAACTTTTGAAAGAGGGGGTACCATGGTTGTGTAGGCCAATCTGGTACAACCATGATACCTGTGCCTTTATCTATTATTATCTTTTCAATGGTTTTTGAAACCATCGAAAAAGGAGGGAAAGCGTAGAAGTACAAGTTTGACCAAGAAAATGTAAATGCATCAATTCTAAATGCATCCGGGTCTGGATGCCATGACACATATTTTTTGCATTTTGTGTTTGTGCGTGATGCAAATAAATCTATTTCAGGGTTACCAAAATTGTTAACAATTCTTTTAAAATATTTATTGCTAAGTTCCCATTCTGTGTGTCCTAAACTTTTCCGTGATTGAAAATCTGCAACAAAATTATCCTTAGTGTTAATGTAAGAAGCATAAATCCATATGTTATGTGATTCACAATATTGCCATATTAATTTTGTAATTCTGTTCAGATTAGGATATTGAATTCCACCTAAACGATTTATGTAAGATATTGCAGTGGTATTGTCAATTTTCAATAATATTTCACAATTAAATATGGTTTTAGAAAAGGTTTTTAACCCTAAAAAAGCTGCATGAAGTTCTAATGTGTTGATATGGAGCTTTGCTTCTTCTTGGGTCCATGACCCACTAGTGCTTTTGTTACCACACCTTGCTCCCCACCCAGTAAGGGATGCATCCGTTTCAATTTCTAAAGAAAATATATTTTTCCTTATGGGGCACACCGCTGATTTTAGATTAGTGAGCCACCATTCTATATCTTCTTGGCAACTATCAGGTAAAGCTATCATGGTTTCAAAATTATCATTATTTGACAAAAGTGATAAATATTTGAGTCTCTCTAATTGTTTGGTATATAACATGCCATATTTAATGGCTGGGCACACTGAAACTAATGTTCCTAAGACTTGAGCTAAATATCTAATTGAAAATGTATGTTTTAATTTTGAAATTAATTCTAAGCATTTATGTCTCTTGACTTGATCTATTGAAATAGTCATGCTTTTGCTATTAAAAATAAAGCCTAAAAACTTGCATTCTTTTTTAGGTATAGTGCTGCATTTTTTGTAATTTACTAAAAAACCCAAGCTCTCAAAAAGGCTAAGTATATAATTTGTTTGATTTTTACATTCCAAATAAGAGTCTGCAATAATACAAGTATCATCAAGGTATTGTACTAGTCTTATTCCTCTTTTTCTAATAACAGAAAGTATAGGTTTGAATATTTTTGTAAATAGAAGAGGTGCAGTACAAAGGCCAAAAGGCAGAACTGTAAATTCATATAATTTATGCTCAAAATAAAAACGAAGGTATTTTCTGGACGTAGGTTGTATGTTAATCATATAATAAGCATTCTTTAAATCAATGGTTGCTAAGTAATCATTGTTTTGTATTAGCTTACAAACTGTGCGGTAGTCCTCTAACTTAAAATGGTCAGGTAACATAAATTTATTTAGTCTTTTAAGGTTTAGAATGAAGCGATAGTTTCCATCTGGTTTCTTTACTAAGAATATGGATGAGCAAAATTGATTATTGGTTGGTGTGCAATTTTTAATAGCCTTCATTCTGAGCAATTCATTAATTTCTTTCTTAATAAGCATTATCTCAGATTGAGAAAAGTTATTATTTAGAGGTGTATCCCTCTGAGAAGGTGTTTTAAAGAAATCAAGGGAATATCCAGACACCCATGATAAGATTACAGGGTCATCTGTAATTGATTGCCATACTTCACTGAAATAAGGTAATCTGCCTACCTCCCCGTGTTGGATTACTTGCGTCGGTTGTAGCTCCGGTCCTGTCGTTGCCGGGGTGTCTGTCGCGCCTTGGAGTTCTTTGCATTGTAGGAGCCTTTCTTCCCCCCTCCACCATGTTGATGCTCGCTCTTCCTGTTGATCCCTGGGCGTTTGAACCTTGGTTGAGGAGGGGCCCGCGAGTTTAAAGTCTTTTGATGGGTTAGTGGCTTGGTTACAGCGACTCTTGTTAAGTCCTGTGCAGACTTTTGTACTGCTTTTGTAACTCTTATCCTGTCTGTAAGATTAGCACCAAACAGGAATTCATCAGGATCTCCCTGCAAGGAGTCTTTCAGTTCTTTATTTATAACCACTTGAATTAATGATCTTCTACTCTCAGTTTCATTGTGGACTATCTCGCATAGAATTTTTGCTGCATCATTAATTTTTCTAATTCCATCAACCTTGCTTCCTTTTGTTAGGAAACATTCTAGTCCGGAGCCAATGGCTGCTAATGCGGCAGCAACACTTTTCTGTCGGTATTCTATTATTGTGTCCCGTTTTTTAACTTGTTCTGAAACAGCTGCAGCCAATTCCGGGTTTAACTTGGGAGGTACCATCGCTGGTATATTATTAAAAGGTGTGTATTCTTTTAGAAGAAGAACTTTTTCTTCCTTTTTCAGTCCCTTTGTTAGTATAGGTCCCCAGCGTTGTGCAATTTCACTGTGTGCTGGAGGTCCAATAATTACCTCTTCCTCCACGCTTCCCATGGCTGCTAGAATCTCTGCATCAATAATAATCTGCTCACTTGCCTCCTGTTCTGTAGGCAGTATTGTTTCACTTGGTGGAGTTGTTTCTGGTGGAGCCTCCAACACCTGAGTATTCGGGGATTGTTGTACCGATTGTGAATGAGAATCAGCATGTGATCGGGAGCGAGAGCGAGCCAGTGGTGATCGGGAGCGAGAGCGAGCCGGTGGTGATCGGGAGTGTGACCGAGCCAGTGGTGATCGGGAACGAGAATATGGCGATCGACTCCTTGAGGACCCTGTGTCCAACATTATAATAATTTAGCAAGGTCGTGACTTGTTGTTCGATACTCTGCCAGTATAGCAACAACGTTAATGTGCCTTACATGTAGGGGGTTGTTCGATACTCTGACAGTATAGCAACAACAGAAAAACATGTTGGTAATAATATCACTTAAGTATTATAGCGATTATGACTTGTTGTTCGATACTCTGCCAGTATAGCAACAACACTGTGATTTTGTTGTAGGGGGTTGTTCGATACTCTAAAAGTATAGCAACAACGTATTTTATCAAATCCTAACCGGAGTGTACCGGTTAGTTGTTCGATAAGCTCATAACTTTGCATTTATTATAATTTCGCAACAGTATAAAGGAGAAAATATAATAAAAACTGAAAAAATAAATTAAGTAGTGGGTAAGCGGCGTCATGTCGCTTGAACTAACCTTTGGTTTTTTCCTCTAGTTTTTTAATCTTTTTTCTCAATCTTGATAGCTCCTTATCCAAATGATCTCTTTTCTTCTTGTGTTTTCCCATAATTTCGTTTGTAGAACACAAAAACACTAATTAAAATAAAAAAATTGGCGGAAAAAGCGACGCCTCCAAGTGACATAAGAAACGAATGGAGTCCACAGATTATACACAGATCACGGAGCGGATAACAGATGCGTAACGATATCAAACTATTTTTCGTTTCGAGATTTAAACTGTATGTGACGCCCTCAAGTAGCCAGGAAATATACTACATTAGTAAACTTCTTCATCATCGAGGACGAGACAACAACAGGTATAATTGACGACAATTCACACAATGCCAGTACATTGTTCAACTTATATAAGATTCAACAAAAGGACCTTCTCAAGGCGTAAGAACGCCTTGCATACTCCCTTTGCTTCGTCTACCTCATACATATTTCTACTGCTGGGCACGGGTCTCCTCTCAGTATGAGAGGGGTTAGGCTATATTCCACCACGCTGACCTAGTGCGGGTTGGTAGACTTAATTTCCAATCTATCATCACAGGATGCAATCTGGGATACAATAGGATGCACAATATAAAATAGGAGTATTATCGTTAGGTTAGGTTAGGTTCGGTCTGTGGCCCTTTATGGAGCACCGGTGTGGTCACATCGGCTATCAGGTGTCCGGCGTTGTAGAGCTAAATTCTACAGTTTGCAGCGCAAAGCGGCTATTAGGATCGCACGAGGGTACCGGACGATATCCTTTGAGGCGGCAACTATCCTAGCGCGGTTCCCGCCGTTGGACATTTTGGCGGATATGGATGCGAGAGTTTATAACGGAATCCGCGCCATCCGCCAAAGCGACGAAAGTGCTCCGTCACAGGTGTTCGAAGTGCTTCGGCGGCAGGAGCGACGGCACGCACTTGAGAGATGGCGGGAACGGCTTGAAGGCCAATAATACTCTCAAAAGCGCGTCGTTCAAGCCATCCTGCCATGTTTTGAGGCCTGGTTAAAGAGGGGTGAGCGTGTCACTTACCGGCTTACTCAGGTATTCACCGGACATGGTTGTTTCGGTGAATACCTAAACAGGATCGGACGAGAGCGGTCGGCAAATTGCCATCATTGTGATGGTAGCCAGGACTCCGCACAACATACGCTCGCCGAGTGCCCAGCATGGGAGCCCGAGCGGCAAGTCCTGTTTGGTCTGATTGGGCAGGACTTGTCATTGCCGAAGGTAGTGCAAGCAATGGTAACAGAACCAGTAATATGGAAGGCCGTAGTCTCCTTCTGCGAAAGCGTCATGCTCCAGAAGGAGGCAGCAGAGCGGGATCGGGAGAGGGCTGATCCCGCTCGGAGACAAAGGCGCCGGCGATGTAATCGCCTTGGTTAAGCACCAAGTCCAACTACAACTAGACGCCTGTCATTCCCTGCCAATGCAGCAGAGGATACTATTAGGGTCGCGCGTGTCTTGTATTATTTAAGACTAGCTTCCCGCCAGCGGCTTCGCCCGCGTGGTCTTATAATTTTTTCCCCGTTTTTGCTACATTTTTCATTACTACTCCGCTCCTATTAGTCGTAGCGTGATGATATATAGCCTATGTTACTCGGGGATAATGTAGCTTTCCAAAGGTGAAAGAATTTTTGAAATCGGTCCAGTAGTTTCGGAGCCTATTCATTACAAACAAACAAACAAACAAACAAATCTTTCCTCTTTATAATATTAGTATAGATATCCGTATCCCGGGACGAGGGCAGTACAGCAAGCTGCAATTTAGTGTCGTGCCAAAAGCAAAGCACAGAAGGGGCACCGGTGCGTTCACCAGAGATCCCGGAGCCCCCTTCACAGAGTGCTAGAGACGGCCGTGTGTTTTTAGTCGGTAAGAGTCCGACATAACTCTCTGACTTTTCTTTCTGAAGAGTCGGAGGGTATCCATGAGGATTTTCACACGAAAAAAAAAAAAAAAAAAAGGTTAGGTTAGGTTATCCAGCTTGATAAGCGAAAAAAAAATGCTTTGATGGATCGACTGTCAGATTTCTTCTCCACTCACCATCATCATCAACTATTTAGTCTAGTGGTTCGAGTACCGGACTGCTGATCACGAGGTCGTGGGTTCGATTACCACAAGACACAAACACTTTTGTGATGAACTTAGGTGTTTCTTATATATTATAAGTATGTATTTACAAAAAAATAAAGTATGTAAGTATTATATCCATTGTCTAGTACCCATAGTACAAGCTCTGCTTAGTTTGGGACTCGATGGTGCTGTGTAAAAATGTCCCCAAAATATTGATTTATTATTTATTTATTTATTATTATTATTATTTATTTTGAGGCTGAATGTCCCACGACGAGGGTATTCTCTCAGAATGAGAGCGATTTGGATTTCGTCTGCCACGAGTGATGAGTGTCACATGTCACAGTGCCTCAGGCATGCAGGTTTCCTCACGATGTTTTCCTTTACCGTTGTAAGCGAGTTATAATTAGTTATTAATACGCACATGATTATGAAAAGTCAGAGGTGCGTTGGATTCAAACTCAAGACAAGACTTGGCAGTCCAGTGGTCATATCTCTAGGCTATCACTGCATACTTCATCACAGCATAATTGTATTTATGTACAAAAACTCAAGCATGCCACTGTGGAAACACCTTTTTCAAATCAAATAGGGGACCATAAGCACCCCTTGTTTATCCAGCCGAGTAAACTGCGAGCTATTTATAACGGGTCCTATTTTTCTTTCTAAACAAGAAACGTAGTTGTATGCTGTAACAAGAAAATATAAACAAATTGGGAATAACAGACTTAAGTTTTAAACGCAATTAGGTTTTTGCTTGACCTGGTTATCTAATGGAGCATCTTACGATGATCAGCTAGCTATACTGGCATCCACAACACTTAAGTAATAAACATCATGATTGTATATGTCAACATATTATTTTGTATAGGTATAGGTATATACCTATTACCCTTTTAATGACCTTTTCATTTTGCTAGTAGGAAAGTTCAGTTCCCATCTAGATAAATATACTACTACCATGGTAGTGGTAGGTATTTCTGACCCTCTGAACGTAGGGCCATAAAAGGCAAATTCGATTTTTAGTCGATTTATATCCGTACATGCCTTCTCTCGCCTCCCTAGGTGGCAGACGGCGAAAAAAAAAGAAATACAATGGGAAACAATTCCAAAATCTCATATCAAAAGTTTTAGAGAGCCTCTCAACATTTTTTGTATTTTTGCAAATTAAATATTACATTTGGCATAAGCACAACAGTAAACAAGCAAACAGATACCAAATTGTTTCTCAAAGTTGTTACCTGTTTGTATAATCAGACATTTTTAACTCGGCACAACACTTCGGGCATACATATGCAATAACACAAAGTTGTCAAATAACACGGAACAACAGAGTTGCAACTTTTCTGGAATCTGTTATTAAATTTCTTGACGAAGTATTTTTTATTGGCGCGAATACTTTGTGCAACGTTTTACGTAGAGGATATGGCGGCCATCTTAGTTATTTTGTATCTTTATAGGTTGGGTAGAAATTAATAATTATTATGATTATGGACATTTTTATGGATCAGGTGAGCCACCTGATGGTAGTCAATGCCACTCATGGATAACTGCAACACCAGGTGTTGCTGGTTTAAAGATTATTTGTTATTCGATTAAGGTTTTATTATTTGTGTCATATGTTATGCCAGAAAACAACATAACAACAAATAAGTTGTTTCGAAACAATCACAAAACATGTTCTAAGAAACACTGTATGCAATTCTTTTCGAACAACAAATACACAATTCTAATCTGGGAACAAACATTACACGTGAATCTGTAAACAAAATGTTTCACAACAAAGTTGTAAACTTTTAATTATTTCAGCATTCATAATTCATACTTGTCGGAGTTTACTTAAGTTGTAAGCAAGGAGTTGGACATTGTTTTATACTTTGTTATTAAATAATTATGGGTGTGAAGCAAATATGCTGATATGCGAATTATTTTATAAAGCATGTTTGTATTTTGGAAAGGTGTTATTTTGTATGGACATCTTTGTAAAGGAGGTCATCAAAATCTGCCCAAATGATGGTAAACTTATAAGAAAAAATACCCTGTATTACGCTGGTTAAAACTAGTACTCTTTTATGTTTATTAGGGGATGAGAAAAAATTTCTTTTAACTAGCTTTCCGCCAGCGGCTTCGCCCTCTATCCCACGGGAACTATACATTTTACCCGGATAAAAAGTAGCCTATGTGCTATTCCAGACTATAATCTATCTCTGTGCCAAATTTCATCCAGATCCGTTCAGTAGTTTTTGCGTGAAAGAGTAACAAACATCCATCCATCCATCCTCACAAACTTTCACATTCATAATATTAGTAGGAAGTAGGAAGTAGGATAGGATAGGATTTGAAAAAACGCACGCCATTTTGACGCACTATTAACAGTTTCGTAGTGTTGTTTTAGTAAAAAGTGTCAACTTGACAGCTGTCATTTACCTCGGGTACAAATTTGTGCTGAGTTGTATGGGCTTTTGATAACCTCCTTTGGGATGAATATTGCATCACGACAATCATAGATAATAGATAGCGCTTTACCAACTATGTTGAAGTCTTGTTCTAGTCTAATAAGACACTGATGAGTATAAGTATTTTATTGTACTAAGTATACGGAACGACCTCCATCGGACCTCGGCAAGTCTTAACGATCACAACATTCGCAGTTTAAATTTGTACCCATGGGTTATTACATGGGGTCTAAATATACCGGTGAACTGTCGGGGTACAGCGCACTTCTGCCTAATCTTTGGGCTAAGGCTACAGGCGTGATGGTATGTTATATTATATTTGTCTCTGCTGATGGAATGTGTCAAGAATCGAACTAAAAGAATTGAAATTATGGATCAGTTACATGTAAACCGTCTGGATGTCGGCATTATTCAAAGTATTTTGGCTGTGCCGACATCGAAACGAGCTATGAGATTATATGATCTAGCACTTTGTCGTTGTAATATTTAATTTGTTGCTGTTCTACATGTTAAGGCCTAATGGGACTGACATATGCTTATAGAATAAAAGTCCCTTTTAAAATAAAGAGAAAAAAAAAAAATTGCCTCATATTTTTCTTTCATCCCACAAGTTAAGTCCAAGTCTGTAAGGAATAAGCACTTCTTTTAATTTTCTAACTAGCTTCTATGTTAACTTAAGGAACGAATCGACGGGGAAATTAAATTTTACTTCTTTTCTTTCTGATTTTATGAACTTAGACGAGATGGCTTGGATGAAAGAAAAAATAACTCTGGTGCCAGGGGAAATCTGCCACAGTGGTGCTGTAAGGCAATGAAGGGGAAGGGGGTGATTGTAATAACATACGAGTCGAGAATTGCAACTATCCGTAGAATTGCAATCGTGTTTGACATGTAATACAGACTTCTTTTTTTTGCATTTTCCATACTAAGATTATGAGTTATTTTATTTGCGTCTGTTATATGTAACCAGAACACCCAGGTTTAAATCCTGCTCGTCAGTCGTTTTTCGTTTATTAATTTATATCTTTACTTCTATACTAATACTTTAAAGAGGAAAGATTTGATTGATTGTTAATTGTTTGTTTGTATTGAATAGGCTCCGAAACTACTGAACTGATTTGAAAAATTCTTTGAGTGGTAGATAGCCCATTAATCGGGGAAGGCTATAGGCTATATACCATCACGCTACGACTAATAGGAGCGGAGTAGCAATGAAAAATGTTGCAAAAACGGGGGAAAAAGTTATAAGACCACGCGGGCGCATATGTAATACGGAGTCATGGCTGTGTTCAAATTATTGTAACCCTAAATGACTATAGGGAATTCATTTAGGGTTACACGCGGTCTTTATAAATATTTAGATGGGCTGATTTCATTGACTTCCTTATTATAAAAACTTAAGTTAAATACCTGACGAAATAACAAAAAGTGGTAGTTTACTTAAATTCAAAAAGAGCCTAGAAAATTACGTTAGGGAAAAATATTGATACCTTACCCTTACCTTATCTTTAATTTATCCATGTTTTCGATCACAGAGGTACTCATATACTTGTATAATTATGTTAGTACATTTCTCAATATGTAAGTGAACTGTAATGTTCTTTTTTTGAGAAATAAATGTCTTTAAACCGAAGTTACAAATTAAAAAAAATAATAATTAATAAAATATAATTTACTGACGTCAAAATTATGATAACAACTTGCTCATTATTTTAATTGGTTTTTCTGGCGTCTAAGGCTGCTGTTGCCGCTTACTTATGCTTGTTTTTTCATTTTTATACAAAGAACAAACTATCTATCTATATTTACAAAAAAAAAGTATATAAGTATTATATCCATTGTCTAGTACCCATAGTACAAGCTCTGCTTAGTTTGGGACTAGATGATGCTGTGTAAAAATGTCCCCAAATATTTATTATTATTATTTATCCAAAAGGGCGTAAAATGTTTAGGTAACCATCAAATCTACTACTACTACAAGAAAAGGTTGTTACATATATACAAACTACCATCTCTTTCCATTAAAAATATAACGACAGAAAACACGTCATTTTCACAAAGAAAACAAAAGTTCAATTCAAGCATTCATAATATTACCCTCCCAAATAAAAAGGTCGTATAATGTCCTCTTTTGAAAAAAAATAACGTACCATGTAGTATTATTACTTATCTCCACATGCGTCATCAAAAACTAAATAAAACGACTTTATGACTCATCAGGCTTTTATATTGCAAATTAACTCTGAAAAGATCTAAAAAATAATAAATAATATTACATACATTCAACCGTGGAGAAGTCATTTCCGCATTTTTCGGATACTTAAATTTTATTGTCGAAAATATCGCGAATAAAGGCCTTCGCGGACAAGTCACTTAATTTTATCCGTGAGAGTCCGCAAAACTACACTCAGTGCGTAATAATTACGTATTCGTGTTCGTATGCGTGTGTGCGGACAAAATAATAATATTACTTACATTATCTGATTAAACCTACGGAGAGCGAATCATTCGTGACTTTATCCTTTTCTTTATAAGAAATAACTTGTTCTATTGTATTTTTTATCTATAATAATATTACAAAGAGAACAGATTAGTATTTTTTACACAGATTTTTTTGACAGATTTTAAAAATTCTTTCGCCATTAGAATGGTACACCTAACACGCGGGCGAAGCCGCTGACAGAAAGCTAGTGTTTACATAAAATATTTTTCCATGTCTCAGGCATCACGATACCGATGTAAATAGACCGACAAACTTGCATTTATTATGTTAGTATCGATGTGTATAATTTATACACACGTAGACACAAAGATACAGTAGGTATATACATAGCTACACATAGCTTTTATGAGTCATCAAAGTTTATACAGCGAATTAACTCAGTGGAACGTAAAAAAACATAAAAGGCAATGTTAGCTATGTACTTGTGACGCATATTTTGAGTTTAATCGTGTCATAAAGTCGCTGTTTCATTATACTTTGTGTGATATGAGCCCTAAGGGGGTAAGTACAGTTTATGGTAATCAACGAGTACCAACACATACCCAGCCGTTGGTAGTTAAAATTAAAGGAATGGTTTGCATAAACGATTACGTTAAACAAAGACAGATTACTAATTCAGTAGAAAAACATTGGGACGATTTTTATTAGAGCCTCCGCAGACGACGCTCTTTATCCGCAAAAGTCCGCCAAATGTACTCCGATTCTTGCGGATAAAAGTCCCTTACCGTTCGGCCGTAATAAGGTGTAGTGTAATATTTATTTTGACATTCTTATTTTAATCAGTACAAAATCTAAATTAAAAACAAAGGAAAAGTATTGTAAATTAATTAAATATTATCAAGTGCTTATAAGATAAGTTTGTCGTCCAACTTGAACAACACTATTAATAATATTGATAAGACAGACAATAGGCATACTTTTGCAGCTCTACTCGAAAACGACACGAGCGAAGTTACGGTCATAAGCTAGTATAGCAATAAAATTTAATTATTTGGCCAGTGCGTAAAGTAAAATATTGTTATAACTTTACTCCTGTTCCTACCTCATTCTTGCTAAGTCATAACCTCCCTTAGTCCCTTATTTCATATGAGCTGTTAAAATGTTAACAATAAAAAAGATAATAAGACCTTATGCGTAGAACCTTCTTCACTTTTGTTAAGAGGTCATAATATTATTATGAACAAATTTATCATAAAGTTTTATTTACACATATTTTTTTTGCATCATAAGTAATAAACATAAACTATTAAAAAATACAGACAATTTAGCAAATTTTGCAAACGTTTATGTTAATTTTTGTTGGTATCTACATTTTTATTTTTTGCAATAACAAAGTTAGGTTGAGTTAAATTTAAAGAGGTACAATTTCAGACTAAACGTTTCAGTTGTAATAAAATTACAGAATTTTATTGTGGAAATTAGCTTAAAAATAAGCTAATTTGTGAAATTAAGATTTTAAACGAAATAAAAGCGAAAAAAAATTATAAAAAGCCCCGAGGTATATAATTAAACTGTTAATTTTATTACCTGTTTAACCCAGAATTTTCTCTATATAAAATCTTTTTGGAAAAAATACATTACACCAATACAGAAACAAAATATTTCTAGGTATTCAACCCTTCACGGCTTGTTTTCAATTCAGTTCGCATGAATGCAGTGAAACCAATTATTAAGGTCTGAGCACACAGATGCTTCTGGTACGTTTAATATGGTGCAATCTCACCTCTGTACAAATAAAGCGATGGAGGTCGTCACACCAGCTTATACAGCAAACGTAGGGTTGCAAGCAAAAAAATTACAGATATCTGTGTGATATTTAATATGGTGTGTGTAAATAATACTGGCTAGATAATGAAGCAGTTGGACTGGTTGGCAGATTAAAGGTTTTAATAACTACATTAATAGTCTAGTTATTAGATTTGGAGCATGAAGTTTTGAATTGGAATCCTTTCAGTTTCCGAAATCATGGGCAAAGTACTTGTTAAGTGGTGTTCGGCCAGTGTTCGAAATTCGAACAGTAAAAAAAATGTTTCAATTGTTTTTTATATAAATTTTATCTTTTTGTACTCCTTCATTCTATTCAAAATAATCAAATCTCATACCGTAGGAGTATGCATGTGAGCAATGTGCTTATTTAAAATGGGGTCCAAAGTTTTTCTTCACGTAAATAATACCTAATTGTAAAGATACGTGAAGTAATAAAGAAAATTAGTTTTATTTTTACATCGCCTGTGTTTAGTCTTCTTACACTAGACCATTGGATTTCGATCCATTGGAACTAAAAAATAAATAATCAAATAAAATGTAGGTATAAATAGTAGCTATAACGTTTCGTCACCACATTTGAAACCCACTATACCAAGTACTTCAATTCCACCCCTAATTAATCCGTCTGAGACCCTATACATGATTTTACGTGTGTATTTAACCCTCCACTGCTCACTTTCAATTAAATCGCTTTCATTGCACCAAAACCAATTAATTGTCTTAGCAATCAAATGAGACAGTAGCGGGACATTTAATATACCGTCGCAATCGCTCTGGATGTACATTTTATTGCATCCATTGAACTTAATGCAGTGAATGGAGCTATAATTGTTGGAAAGCGCCTTCATGATTTAATGTTCTTAAATTATTTCGTTTGAGATTGTGTAATAATTATCGGCATGATTTTGTTCTACGCCTAATACTGTTTCATAACAATTATAGGTAGGTATTATATTTTTTTTATCTGCAATTTAATATATGCTTGATGTAGTCAGTCTGGAATGGAAGACCAATATTTTTCTGTGTCTTGGAAAACATCCATATGGCAATTGCTAAAAAGACTACTTACTATCTATAAAAAATGAAATAGTAAACCCTAAAAGCCTGACAAACTGACAACAGCTTATCCTCACGATATTGCCTACTTCTCGTAAAATAATGATATTTAACTACATTTGACTTACAGGAAACCGGCAGCAACATACTTATGAAAGTACAATGGAGTTGTTATGTCCTGAATGAAAACTCCAAAAACAGATGATATATAAATTATAAAACAGGTTAGGAAAATGCTTGATGACCTAAATTAAATTTTAATGACCCAACTTTACAACATCAATTGGGTTGAAATTTTCCATTTAGGTAAGTAGAATTTAGCTCAGTATTTTATCCAAAGCAAAAAAATTGGTACTTTAATCAAGTAAAATTTATCAAAGCTTCAAAAACATAAATAAAAAAAGAAAACAAACCCAATTCCACATTGCTCACACATTTCTTTGAACTCATTCCAATTCATTGACTCCAATATATGCTTCACTACTAAACAAACAAAAACACAAAAAAACTATCTACAAAGTCTGCTAGTGAAAATAAAAAACATATTTTTCTCTTTGCAGGTAAGCATTGACTTTCAGAAAAATCCCGTAACGCATTTAGGTGAGTTAACTTCATTATTTTCAAGGTAAATCAAATTTGTGATATAGATCGTATCGAAGACTCGCGACAAATCGTGAGGTGTATCTTTGTAACCCAATAAAAAACGGCGAAGCGTATCGTGCGTCCTCCGAAATTCGATAACGCGTATCTTGGGTACAATTATTGTGTTATGACGGTATTTTCGACCCATATGTCGCGTTCGGAGGGTTATTTTTTGGGAAAAGGATATAATATGTGCTGGAATGGGTTGCTGAACGTGTGTGAACGTGAGATTTGATTATGTAATATCTAGGTGCGTATTTGCAAGATGACTGTTGTTATGTAGTTACATACACATAGTATATAATTATTATTTAATTTCAACATTGATCAATTTTGGGAAAAAAGATTCTTTATCTTAAAGAAGTCTTCTTTCTTCCTATTAAATTATTATATTATTTGACAGATCACCTTAAATTAAAAAGAAATGTTCTAAGTTCAGATTACAACCACGCAGGCCATTCAATTTAAGTTTTAATACTTTTTTCTTGTTGTAATATTTTTGGTCAGCGTACACCTCTACCTTTTCAACAATATTAAGCATTTATTAATGCAAAAATACAAATAAAATAATATGAAAATCTAAATACATAATATAATTATATTAAACTATTTTTATGTAATAAAACCTATAGTCTCGGATACTGTGTAACTCAATACACACAATACAGCATATAGTACAAAATGAGAAATAAATCAAATTTGAATGAAAGGGTAGGTAACGTACCCTTTAAGGAAAATAAACCTACCATTTCTCACATATTCCGATCAACATCGAAAAAGGCGCCTATAAATTTTGGAAACAAACACGACACGCCCCTTGTTCAACCGTAAATAAATCTAACCACAGCTCACCGATTTTCCGACAAAAAAAGAAAATAATAGCGATTAAAAAAAGTCGCAACAGCTACGTACCGCGTGAAATCTGTCAGTCGCATAAAGTCGTGTTTTCGCGTCGGAATTTTGTCTGCGGGTAGGATATCTCTCAGCGATTGACGTGTTTGATGTTACAACCGTATTTTAGTATTTAAAAAAATACAAATTCTTTTTCGTGTACCAACATACATATCTAAATAAATTGCCTTTTATTTCACCGGACTGCCGATATTTTTGTCCTGTAAAAGGTGTTTCGATCTGCAACTACCGTTTTGGATATTTGCACTGGAAAAATATCCTTTATAAAAAACGAATTCTGTTGAACATGGATTTGGTGACAGTGTGACACAATTGGATGAAAAAAAAACCATTTAGTGTCGCTTGTATAGAAGATAACATGAGAACGGTTTTTTTGTCTTCGTAGTTGTGAGAACAAGGTTTTTAAGAAAGTTTTTGCTATGGTAGATACATTTATAAAACAGAAACTGCAAAACGCAGACACATTCTTCGCACCTACACATATTTGAATTGTTTTAACCTCAAAAGACGTTCTGTACATTTAAAATAATGAATGTCTTTATGTTTAACAAAAACTTACGTAAAATATGTAATGAAATAAAGTAAGACTTAGATTACTTTTTAAGGAAATAAAGTAAATATAGTAAATAAAGACGACGTCTGTGGTCTAATGGTTCGAGTACCGGACTGCTGATCACGAGGTCGTGGGTTTGATTCCCACAAGACACTAATATTTATGTGATGAATATAAATGTTTGTGTTTGTCTGGGTGTTTCTTATGTATTATAAGTATGTATTTACAACAAAAAAAAGTATATAAGTATTATTATCCATTGTCTAGTATAGTACAAGCTCTGCTTAGTTTGGGACTAGATGGTGCTGTGTAAAATGTCCCAGAATATTAAAAAAAATAAAAAAATAAAATAAAATAATGAATGTCTTTATGTTTAACAAAAACTTACGTAAAATATGTAATGAAATAAAGTAAGACTTAGATTACTTTTTAAGGAAATAAAGTTCTCGAATCAAAACAAAATCAAAAGCGACAGTATCAAATAGGATAACACTATAAGAATCCAGCGCTTGAAGCTTTACGATTTCGCTTTCAACACATTATTTTCGCTCTCGGTCGGCGTCGTGCTCACAGTCCGGTCACGTTACTACGCTTGTGACAGCGCGACCGCTTACCGGGGACCGTGATGTCGGATTATGTCTGACAGTGAGTGCGCTGCTTTATGTGAGCTTACGCTTTAAGTGTGCTTTAACTTTCGTTGGTTTATTTAAGATATTTTTGGGTTTTGTTGAATATTTATTTTGAATTTATAGCAGTGATAGTCCAGGGGTATGACCATGGATTGGCAAGTCAAAGGTCTTGAGTTTGAATCCAAGACACGCACCTCTGACTTTTCGAAATAATGTGCGTATTTATCACTCGCTTTAACAGTGAAGAAAAATAATGTGAGGAAATCTGCATCCCTGAGAGATTTTCTTGACAGCATGTGAAGTCTGCCAACCAGCATTGGGCTAGCGTGGTGGACGATAGCCTAATCCCTCTCATACTGAGTGGAGACCCGTGCCCAGCAGTGGGATAGTATATGGGTTGATGATAAGAATCAGTCTGTTGAGAGGTATCGCTTCGTGTTGAATACTGATATACAGTCGCATCTGGTTAGACTGGAAGCCGACCCCAATATCGTTATGAAAAGGCTTGGAAGATGAAGAATGACAATATTATGATTATATAGTTACCTATTCAAGTTGGATTGGTATCATCATAATCATCATCAAACCATTTATCAACCGTCTAACTGTTATCTATAAGGTCTCCTCTTAGAAAGAGAGGGGTTAATTTTTAGTCATCCACGCTGGCATGGTGTGGGTTGGAGACTTCATACGATGTCGAGACAATCTTTCAAGACTATCATCACAACTTCGTGTTGACTGTTGACTGAACTTCAGTCTGATGTTAAAATTAAAAATTCCAACATGACTTCTGGAAATTAATTGTTACTAAGCATGCGCACAACATTTATAAACAAATATTTCTCAGTGTTCTTTTCATAACTAGAATTGTATTATATTCTTACACATTGAACACAAAATAACAACAGAAAAACTGGTTCTCTTTGTGTGCCCTACCGTCTATTTCACGGAGAGTGCTCCGAAGAACTGTTTGTCCTGGTGCGATCTTCACCGTTTTATCACCGCACCACTCGACACCGCAGTAGAGTCCACCCGTATTACCTGAAACCGATCTCATCCAGCACAGTCCACTTCCAAAGATCATTCGTACCCCGTACTATCAAGCTCTGGAATGAACTACGTGCTGCGGTGTTTCCCGTGTGCTATGACATGTTCTTCTTCAAACGAAGCCTAAAAAGAGGTCTCTACCATACACAGTAGGTGGCGGCTCAGCTTTGCTCCTGACGTTGCTGATGTCCATGAGCGGTAGTTACCACTTAAGATCATCACCTGCAAAAAAAAGGAAGAAACTTAAACAGAGCTCGGTTTTTTAAAGCCTTTCAAATTCTCAATTATAATATTCCTCCAATACATTTTACAACGACCCATTTTATGAGAGGATTTTATGTTTTCCAATGCAATTTATATCGATAGCACCTTTTACTCAATTTATGTATTAAAAGGGCCCCATATGTTTTCAGAACATACCCTTATAAAATTTCCCATAATTTTGCTAACAACATAATTAGGTTAGCTCACCCTTCGATCAATCGTAAAAAAATGCAATCAGAAAGTCGAATCGTAAATAAAAAAAATAAAAGCAAATCGCTGGGAAGAGTCGATAAATTATATCGAGAATCGTCGTTTAGTGATGGTCTATAAACATGGACGTTTAAGTGCCGGGTACACGCTATAAATTCACGCTTACTGCAATAGGGGCCGGCAGATTTAAATTTGATGACGATTGGGAAGTGGTGGAATTTATGGAAGCAAGCGACAGGCGTGTTTTTGGAGGCTGATGAGCTAATAGGTTTGTTTTCATAATGGAGTTGTTTTTCATATCAGGTTGGGTTGATATTTTGCTTGATTTACATTATGCACTCTATTACATACAGTTCGCGCCAAACTTATTGTCCGGGTTAAAGTTAGCTAGCGCCAACTTCAACCGGACAATAAGTTTGGCGTGAACTGTACTTAGGACCTGAAAACGAACCAGCGAACTTAGGGCTTAATGAGCCTATTAGTGTTAATTAGGAACCTATTTTCCGATTTGCTTCTAAAATTTCCTAATCGTAAAAAACGAATATATTTTGCTGAACCTGAGAATCGAATCCAGAACTTTTGGGCTTAGCAGCAGTGCCACCCACTACACCAATGTGACAATAAAATAAATCTCCATAATATTTCAGTTCAATAGCTTTTACGTGAAGCGCGTGCAAATAGACTTGTCTGGCTTATCTTTACGCCCGTATTGTTTTATTGGGTGAGCATAACTCCAAGTATTGGTTGAAAGATTGGAGATAAGATGTAAAGAACAGTGAAAGGAATTGAGGACACTTCAATAGAACTTTTGGGTCACTTGGAAGGAGTATCTACTTGTTTTTTTTTTGTTGTTTTTTCCTGTTGTGATTGATGGAGTGATGGGGTACTCGAGATATGTGTGTTTCCAGTTACGTGTAACCTGGAATATGAGAAAGTTGAATAATGTACCGTCAAACTGTGTATGGACAGTAAGAGGGCATAAGTCTATTATCATATCAAGGATCGTATTTGCCTGCACGTTACTGAGCGTAGACATAAACATATACTTAGTGATTTGAAATTTAATTGCACTATCTACGCCGTCGCGACATCACAGCACTGAATGATCATGACATCGCTCTCTTTCCGACTAGATAATTATGAAAGAGTACGATATACGAGATCATCTATGAATGCAAAATGTTTGTTATAGAAAAAGGTCGTAAGCGAAACTTGTTTCATGCGATAGACTTGTAAAAATGGTAATGGACTTATGGCCTCTTACTGTACATCTCTGCCTAACCTCTCAGGGTATACAGACGTAAGGGTATATTATGTTATCAATAATATGTGTGTATATGTAAAAAAACTGTTTGCAAAACCGACCAATGTAGAGGCATTACTTGGGTGGCGACCGTATTTCAAGCTTATCTTCAACTACATAAAACCACATACTCTTAGGTCGTAGCAATCTCTTTGTAAGCTCCTCAAATAGAGATATGTATCCTTAAAAATTCTACTGCATTTAAAATGTGAATAATTTCTGTTACCGGAGTAAAGAAAATTCTTTACAAAGAATGGATTTTTTAATCAAATACTTTCGTTGAAACGTTGATGATCAAATTACTGCATAACTATTTAGATAACTTAAGTAAAATATATTTAATAAAAAATTCCTTTAGAAACTCAGTGGAGATAAAAGTGCAAAGAAAATGTATTCGCAACTCGAAAATGGAGGCATATACAAGAAAACTTGAATAAAATATCATAACCTAGTTTGCCGCACGTGTAGGTACGTGTAAGCCAGCTGATCATTAAATACATATACCTATATATTTTATGTTACAAAAGTTCCAAGTGTCAAATAAATTAAACTATCGGTACACGCGACAGCAGTGCCACACGTCCGCGTGTGTTGAATACTAAGCAAGTAATGGCACATGAGTTTGAAAAAGAATTCGCGCTTTTTTTTTTCTTGCGGCGCAAATGAGTTACTATGTTGGTACATGAAAAAGTACTGCTAATGGCCCAGGAGATAAATTGGAATAAAAATGAAAAAGACCCAGTTTCATGAAATAAATTACATTACTGGTCATAATAAAGGAATGAACGTGTTTTTTTTTATTTATGTAAAAAGGTTTTTTTAATATCTTTGACTGCACGTTTGGAGATGCGGTTAAGTTGGTCATCGATGGGCCGAGAGTCGAGGAATTGATTCCCATCTGAGTTAAATATTGGCGTGGTCTAAAGATAACATATTAATTTGTTTCTAGTCGGGGATGTAATTTATTTAATTGCATCCGTTAAAAGTCCCCCTGCGACATGCGGTTCGTGTGTTGCAGTCAAAGCAATTAAATATTTGTGTATATTAGACACAGCACCATCTAGTCCCAAACTAAGCAGAGCTTGTAGGTACTAGACAATGGATTTATTACTTATAATGATATATTTTCAAAATACTTACATAATAATATCACAAAGGTAATATATCCATAGCCTTAGTAACCCCCCGGACCAACTCAAACACCAAATTAATTTTATCATGCATGAAACTTGTTACGTAATATAAATTCGGCTGTAGTGTTCATTATATAAATATTTGTGTCCTGTGAGAATCGAACCAATTGAACCAATTCAAACAATAGTCTAGATAGACCTGGGATCCAAGCCAATAACGTGACATCACGATCGGCAGCCGTACAAACAACTTCTAGACTAAGTGGCATTCAAAGTTATTTCTTCCAATTTCATAATTTGATCAAATCCTAAAGCATATCAATATTCTAATATATTTCTACAGTCACAACCAACCGTCACAAAACAGATGGGCCTATCAATACACGCCAAAAACCATAACAACAATATCCATTACACAAGTTTCGTTTTTACGAAAGCTTTGTGTCTTTATATATCTTTTGTGGGACAAAAATAATTACTGCGCTCCATTGAATGGCCCGAATATCGAATATCAGACATCAAAGTATGTCTGAATGTGTTTCGTTTAGATACGTCATTAGTTTCTTGGTTGTAGTTTATGTTATTTTGATATTCGGGGCATTCGGGCTCCTGAATGGCCGGACGGGATATTCAATGTCCCGGTTTGTTGGTTTCCAATCTATTTATAGTCATTTGCGCTGTATGGCGACCCAGGCTAGGTACCCAGGCTTGTAAGCATGTCTTCGAATATGACTTGAACACTGAAATTACTCTGAAATTCGGTTTATACTCTAATATAACGTGGTAATTAGATTTTTTACTTTAATTAACTATTACTATTATAAAGTTTTTTATTTATTTATTTTAATAGGTGCAGTAACAGATAACATATTACTTCATGTTATGAGAACTTTACAGTAAGTATACAATATTCAATTCTGAAATCCAATATCTGTTATCTTTTTTATAGCGTTATCTGCTTTATTATCTGTTTGAGGACCAGAACCAAGAGTTGGTTTCATTCGTATGAAAACCAAGCAAGGCATACCAGTTTTGGACACGAAATCTCAGTATTTTCGTCAAAAAGATGTCAGTCAAATGTTTTATTTCAATTAGACCATATCAATAGGTACTTTGGAAAAGTCAAACTATGCTGATGATGCTATGATGGTGCTTCCAATTTTAGAAAATTAAGGACGTGTTGTGGTGTTTTTATACCTTTTTGTCATTGTTAGTCACAGTCCTGTCAGGAGAGAAAATAGTAATACTTATAGTCATAAATAAAATATTTTTTACCTGGAGTTGACTTCCAGTCTAAAGTGATGCGATAGAATTTGTTCAAAACGAAGCAATTGCCATGAGACCTCCGCAATCAATTTAACAGACAACCAAAAAATATAACAAATATACAGAATTTTTCAGTTTTCAAATATCCATTCTATTTTATGGAATTCCAGCAGTCGATAACAAAACGTTCATACAATATTCACTTTGTAAATACTCATTCGTCCTGTCACAAGCACAAGCAGCGCTTCATTCTGCCAGCATCTGCTTCGATTGTATTCTGTTTGAACTTATCTGTCGTAAAAATGATACGAAACGTTTTATGAAGCCCTCCTCAAACAGATGTACTATCTCGTGCCTTGTTGTGACAGTAAAATTGATGTATAAAGTCGGTATTAAAAGCAAAGAGGAGAAATTCGACAGTGTAGGCACTGAGCTTAGTTGGCTAAAACGTTTGGTTTAGGGACCTAACTGGAAAACCTTTGAATTTAATCTGACTATTTTTTTTTCCTTATTGGGACATAAAACAGTTAAATATTATGTTTTAACCATATTACATAATTTATTAAACTTAGTAAACATGTAACCCACACCAATGTCGTCGAAGTAATTTTTAAAGAAACAGTTTCGAAAGCATACAAGGGTACTGAAGATGTTTACAAACTTTTTGATAATTCGGTTGTAGCCATCTTTTTTAATTGAATGTGTGAGAGTGCGAATATGTCGAGGTCTATCAGGTGTGTGTTATACGTTTCTAGCACGCGGCGGAGAGGTGCCCGTGCACCGGCATTAGAAGTCAAGTTTAGACATGTAGACAGTCAAATAAGAATAAAATAAAGGAGATATTATAAGTAATAGAAGTGATATTTATCCTATATCTAATACTTATATTATAAAGAAGAAAGATTTCGCATTGAACAGGCTCCGAAACTGCTGGACCGATTTGAAAAATTCTTTCATCATTAGAAATCTTCATTTTTACCGAGTAATATAGGCTATAATATATAATAAATACCCAGACCAGTCGAAGCCGTTGGCGGAAAGCTAGTTTTTATATTTTTATTTGACTTGGATCTTTATGTTTGAACTACCTCGTTAAACTAGTGGTCGTAAGCGTGACTGGTACGATCGAGGTGCTAGGTTCGATTCTCAGGTCGAGCAAAGTAATGGGTGTTTTTATGAAATTTTCAGTAGCAGCTCGTAGTGCCCGGTTAACGACAATAGGCTCGCCCTATTACATCGGACCTAAACATACCGATGAACTGTAGGAGTTTTAGTACGCTCTGCCTAACCCTTAGAGAACAGGCGTGATAAAATTTGTGTATAACATCAAATGATCCCACTTCATTTCTGATCCGTATTAATCCTACAAAGGCGAGTCGATTTGGCGGCCATTTGTAACTGAGATCCTTTGTAAATGATACCACTGTTACAATGCTCCAATTCAGTTAAAAAAGACCTTTACAAATTAAATCGCTAAAGATTTTTGATGCTTTTTAATTCAGTTTTGAGACTTTAGATGTTTTTGTAACAAAAGATATTGCGGATACAAACATACCATCACGCCTGTATTCCCCGGAGAGTTAGGCAGTGGTGTATACCCGTAGTTACTTAACAGAATGCCAGCGATATGTATATTACATTATACTAGCTCTCCGCCAGCGGCCTTGCCCGTTATCCCAAGGGAACCATACATTTTAACGAGATAAAAAGTAGTCTATGTGCTTTTCCAGACTATGTTCTATCTCTGTGCCAAGTTTCATTCAGATCCGTAAAGTAGTTTTTGCGTAAAAGAGTAACAAACATCCATCCATCCGTACATACAAAGTTTCACATTTATAATATTAGAAGGATTTAAAATATTGACTGAATGTCTTTATACTGAATATACTATTTTCAGATAAATATATAAAATAGTTTACAGAAATACACTCACACCCTTCTTGTCTTAGGGGTAAGCAGAAAGTACAGAACGCCACTAGCGTCGATACTTGTATACTTTTGCTTCGTCTTTTTTTTTTAAAAGGCTCACCAACAACTACGTATACCATCCTAATAATAAAAATACACAAACATACTGGGGGGCTAGACAAGTTGCATTTTGACATTCGAATCGACAAACAAAATGTATGGAAATGACACAAGCTTTAGACAAATCGGGCTGTCACTAATGTCATTTCCATACATTTTGTTTGTCGATTCGAATGTCAAAATGCAACTTGTCTAGCCCCCCATTATGATTAACCGATTAAATAAACTAATTAAATTAAAATACCCTTTAAGTATATCTTTTACACAATAGTCACAAAAATTTGCAAAGGAATATAAATATCATTCCGTTTATATCTCTACCCGCAATAATTCTCGTAACAAATTTGAATATAATACCATTGTACTACATAAATAATACTGATATACGATACTCGGTTCACATAACTTGTTATAGTCTAAAACTTTATGCAACTCGTTCTAGCTCCGAGCCAAAGTATGTCTGCGAGACGAAATATGAAGTTACAACTTTGATTTGTACTAGCTCGTACATTGCCAAATATCTATTACAATATCGCACCTTTAGAATTATAGAGACCTAACTAAAAAAAGTAGTTTTTTTGGAAAACAGCGATTAAAGTTTCATACATTGGTCCACTTTATAATAAAAGTTTGATTATTCGAATGTATATTAAAAAAACCGTGGTATTTTAATTTGATATCATACTCAACTTGTTTATTTACATGATTTAGCCATAAAAATTATTAATAATATTTTATTTTTAATTAATTTAAAACTAGTACCATTCTGGGTCTATACTTGACTGAACCCGTATTTTTTTAAAAGGCCTATTATTAATTGAGTCTATCCAATTCCGAAAAAGTATTCAACATTCCGTTTTATTTCTAAATAAATCATTGTTATAATTATAAATCTGATTTTATTTATTTTATCTAATAAAATATATTCTACTGTTACAGAATAAATTTTAATGACTTAGATACATAATGTTTTATAAAACGTATAAGGTACTAATGTTAACAAAATAATAAATAAAAACCAAAATTTCCGCATATTTCCAATTTAAATCTGATTGTTTTAGGGTATTTTTTATGTTTAATACAAAAAAAAACATCGTTTATGAAAATAAAAACTTTTTAATAGGAGAGTAAACACAGCATAGAACGCGAACAGCACAGCGGCATAGAACAGACGCGTGGTGGTGCTTTTCTTCAAAAAAGGCGATAACACCTTATTGAGGAACCTATCTCGCTTCTGAGTCAGGCCTACAAGTTGTTTTGAAGGGTCATCACGAATCGTCCCGAGCGCAGGTTTGATGACTTCTAGCCTTCGGAACAAGCCGTTATCGAAAAGGTTTTAGTACCATAGACCACTTCCATACGCTTCGGCATATTTACAGAAGACCGAGGAGTGTAATCAGGCACTTTGCTTAGCGTTTGTGGAATATGAGAAAGCCTTCGATTGAAACTTGGGCGATGCTGCAATCTCTGCAGCGGTGCCACATTGACTATCGGTATATCGAAGCGTTCTTCTTCTTCGTGTCGAAGGTATGACTTTTTTAAATCCCAAAACTTCGCTACTTCCACACTATCGTCAGTTGCTGCGCAGAGGTGCCTTTGATTGCATGTTGTGGGGCACAAAGGACAGGATAGGAGGTGCACCATTGTTTGCGGCACAGTTCCACAACCACACCCTGCAGCCGTTTCATTGAGATATCCCCACTTTATCATCATCGTCATATCAGCCTACAGAGGTTCACTGCTGAACAAAGGCCTCCCCCATTGACTTCCACAAGAACCGGTTATATGCCACCTGTATCCAACGACTTCCAGCGACCTTTATCAGGTCATACGTCCATCTCGTTGGGGGCCGTCCTACGCTTCGCTTTCCGGTGCGTGGTCTCCACTCGAGAACCTTTCTGCCCCAGCGGCCATCAATTCTACAAGCTATGTGCCCCGCCCACTGACACTTCAGTTAGCTTATCCTTTGAGCTATGTCGGCAACGTTGTTTTTCTACGGATCTCCTCATTTTTGATTCGATCGCGTAGTGAAATACCAAGCATAGCACTTTCCATAGCTCGCTGAGTGACCTTGAGCTTTCTTATGAGGCCCATAGTAAGCGACCACGTCTCTGTGCCATATGTCATCACTGGTAGTACACACTGGTTAAAGACTTTTGTCTTGAGGCATTGTGGTATAAGTTGACGAAAAGACGTCATCGTCACGACGACGTCACTTAACCAGATTTGAATTACACGTCCCCGCTTGGGTTCTGAGTCGGTTTAGTGACTTCCAAATGTGCCATA
The DNA here is from genome assembly GCA_946251955.1 of Acronicta psi. Taxonomy (NCBI): domain Eukaryota; kingdom Metazoa; phylum Arthropoda; class Insecta; order Lepidoptera; family Noctuidae; genus Acronicta; species Acronicta psi. The sequence continues at coordinate 13,262,157 of OX276481.1, forward strand.
GAAGGTTACATCCGGGGGAAAGGTGCTCGCTTGGTGGTAGGTAATAAGTAGGCGGGGAAGATATCTCCAACCACAGTTTGAAGCGTTAAAGTGCTTATACAAAGACGCCATTATGTCGGTCCGAGTACAGCAACAGTGTACGGGGGCAATTCCATTGCAAAAGGGTGTTAGCCAGGAAGATGTCAAATCCCCGAAACTATTCACCACCGCAATGGAAGATGCCTTCAAGTTACTGACGTGGAAAGGATTTGGCATCAACATCAATAGCGAGTATATCACTCATCTTCAATTTACCGACGATATCGATATCGCAAAATCGCTTCATGAGCTCAGCACAATACTCAATTACCTCAACAGTTTCCTAGCAGGTGGGTCTTAAAAGAACATGGGCAAGACGAAATTTATGTCAAACGCTCATGTCGTGCCCATCCCAATATCCGTTGGGAGCAATGCTCTCAAAGTTGTTGATGAGTATGTCTATCTAAGACAAACCGTCCAGCTAGGCAGGTCCAACTTCGAGAAAGAGGTCACTCTTCGAATCCGACTCGGCTGGGCAGCGTTTGCGAAACTTCGCAACGTCTTTTCGTCAACTATACCACAATGCTTTAAGACAAAAGTCTTCAACCAGTGTGTGTTACCAGTGATGACATATGGCACAGAGACGTGGTCACTCACGATGGGCCAAAGCTCAAGGTCACTCAGCGAGCTATGCTTGGTATTTCTCTACGCTACCAAATCAGAAATGAGGAGATCCGTAGAAGAACCAAATGACCGATATAGCCGAAAGGATTGGCAAGTTGAAGTGGCAGTGGGTGGAGCACATAGCTCGTAGAACTGATGGCTGCTGGGGTAGAATGGTTCTGGAATCGAGACCACGCGCCGGAAAGCGCAACGTGGGACGGCCTCCAACGAGATAACCGGAGACATGGTAAAGGTCGCTACAAGTCGTTGGATGCAGACTACATACAACCGGTCCCTGTGAAAGTCAATGGAGGTCTTTGTTCAGCAGTGGACCTCTTTTGGCTGATATGATGATGATGATGTTGTAATATGTTGTTTTTTCTAAAACTAGAAGGTAATAAAGCCTGAATTGTCTTTCTTCTCTTTAAAATCTAACTCAAAAGTACTGACGCCGATTTCACGCCGGTTACGCCGCCGCCGCCGGCAAAATTTTGCCATCACGCCGCCGCCGACGAAAATTAAATCGGCGCACACCTCTAATAGATACCTTGATATTTATAAATATATGATTTTGTTACCGTTAAGCACCTTTAGTTTTTCTAAAATATAATCGACTCTTCTCTTCATTTTCCTCTGACTTCCTTGTACTTTATGTCAATAAATAGTAATAGGTAAATCTGAAACATGCAAAGAAGTGATAATATAGTTATGACCTATTTAAAAGATGAATAAAATTATTTTATAAATAGACAGACTCGTATCTTATAAAGTCTCTGAAAATAAATCATATTTATTACAATAAAGGCGTATTTATTAATAAGTTTTCATAATTAACATTAGTTTCTTAAAAGCATAGACCTAGTAATGATTGCATCATTAATTCAAACATATTTTCAGTCAAAGAGTGACTTAATGACGAATTGGTCACAGCTGCATACAGCAAGTTCAGTATAAAATAGACCCAATTATTAAATAAGTCTCTACTTTACTAAAAGCTTTAACATTCACTTACCTTAATTTTCAGTCTTGTATTGGCCTAATACGGTTTAGGTCTCCATAATAATAATCATGCTGTTGACACGAACGGCACACTACTGTTTGCGCCTAGCTCAAACTAAACAAACGTGGAGGGACGGGACGGAGTGAATACGACCGAAGTATACGATTGTACCTTTCTAAGCTAATTTCGGTCTTTCTTTTATTAAGGGTCGCTGAGTTTGGTCGTCCTAGGTTCATTTTCGACTAAAAGTCGAAATCCAAAAATTTCGAAATGGGTCCCTATAATTCTAAAGGTGCGATATGTATTTTGTGAAGATTACGGTTTTGATATTTCAATATTGTATCCAATATTATTCCAATATTATATTGTAACAAGTATTGTGCATGGATTGCTTACTAATCTAGTTGAGTACTTACATTTCTTATGTCAACGTACCTAGTATTTAAGAATAACTTGTATTTCTCATAATAAGTGAATTGTATTCTTTTTGAGGAATAAATATCTTAAACCGTAATATTTGTGGAATATTATAGCGGCTGCGCCCCCGTGGTCTAGGTATTTAATCTATTCCTCGGGAACCATAACCACAACCATTGTACCGAGATAAAAAAGTAGCCCATGTGCTATTCCAGACTATAGTTTAATCTCTGTGCCAGAGTTTATCCAGATCCGTTCAGCAGTTTTTGCGTGAAAGGGTAACGAACATTCATCCATCATTCATTTATCCTCATTGGTCTAGCGGTCCCAAGCGCGACTGCTACGCTAGAGGTCCTGGGTTGAGCAAAGTGTTGTTGGGTTTTTCTGTGAAATTCCCAGTAGCATTTGAATTCAGACTCAATAGCAGAAGGCCTAGCCCCGCCGAACTGTGGGTGTACATTAGTACACCTCTCTGCCTCACCCTTAGTACATACACGTACATACACGTACATACAGGCGTGATGGTATGTTTTGTTCTTATATAATGAATCTTTTGGATTATGAACCTGGATGAGAATACTTTAACTTACTATTATTGAAAATAATATATAAAATGATAAGAAAATACTACCTTTTTGTATTTTTTAAGCATTTTCCATTCTAAGATTACAAGTTACGTCACCATAAGACGTAAGTTTAGAATGTGAAGGAAGATCTCGGGGCTCGCAATAGCTTAGCGGTCAAAGCGTCTGGTGTACTGAACTAGAAGACGCAGGTTAGAATCCTGCTCGCCAGCCGATTTTTCCTTCATTCAAAATAACTGATAAGAAAAGATAAAATAATTTGTTACAAACATAACATCACCATAAATATCTTAAACTTACATAAACATCTCAAATCTGTTTATAACGCCAATAGGAACCACACAGGTATTTTAGATATCCAGTTAAAATTTCTACTTAGACCTTTCGAAAACCTTAGCAAAACTTCAATAGAATTCCCTGTCTTCGCAAACACTTTTTAAAACTGTCCATTTCAACTTTTAACCTATTTTGCGTTCGTCTTTTTGGCTCGGAATTGAACCCGGAAGCTATATTCGAAGACAGAAATTGGCGGGCGTGCCAACAAGTTTCAAATAGTTCCTGAAAAAACATTTTCATTGAAATGAAGTACCCAGAATCAAATGACCCTTCAGTGTAAGGAAAGAACGTAATAAAAAGTACTAAATGTTGTACTTTATAAGAGGTCTTTACAAATTGGACGTTAAAACCAGTGTAAAATGAGCTGCCGGTACATTATAGTAGCTGAAGTGTGGAGGTCTAGGTGCTTTGGTGGTAATAATGCTAAGCAATAATTTGGATCGTTCCTTGGATTGTTGGATTCAATTAGGTGTATTCTGTGTTTTGTTTTAGTATCGCAGTTTGTATAATAGTCTTGTAATGAATATCATTGTCTTAGTAGTGGATAGAATATTAAAGAAACGGCGAAAGCATTATTTTATCTTAGAAAATGGACTGATTATCGTAGAAACTGTTTCAGAGATAAAAACCTTCTATTTATACACAAACATACCATCACGACTGTATTTCACCGTTTTGGTCCTAAAACGAAAAAATCCTTAATTGAAAGTTGAAATCTAACGTTATTACGTAAATTATAGGAGGTCATCAAAATCTGCCCTCTATGATCGGTTTCATAGTGTTTTTATAGTAAAAACTGTCAACTCGACAGCTGTCTGCTGTCAGTGTCAGTTTCGGAATGTCAAATGCACGCCAATAAGGCACATGATTAACAATTTCATTGTGATTTCATGGTAAAAACTGTGAACTTGACAGTTGTCATGTACCTCGGGTACAAATTTGGGCTGAGTTGGCATGGGCTTTTGGTGACCTCCTTTAAAAATATAGCGATTTTTAATTGTGTCTACGTTACACCTCTGCCTAAACCTTCGGAGAATACAGGCGTGATGGTATGTTATGATAATAACTTGTTCCTTTTTTGAACTTCGCTCTAAAACAATCAATTATTATTAATCCACCAGGAAAACTCTTATATACCCAAGCATACAATATACCGGCTCACATTACTACTCAAGTTTTTTACCATAATACGGCTCTCAGACATAATACTTAAAACAACATAGTATCTTTTTGCGGAATACAGTCGCAGTGAACACGAAATCCAGCAATTATCTTAATGTACGATAGTTTTAAGCTTACCGGCACTCCGCTAAAACGATTCTTCGTTCACATTAAGACTATTGAACATCTAGTTTTAGTATAAAATTATTAGTTTAGTTTAGTTTTAGTATTTAGGAAATGCCCACAGGATCACAGGATTGAGAGATTTTATTTTACGAAATTTTTAAATTTTTTATATAATCTACGGACTCAATTTTTTACTAGGTGCGGAAATTTTTATTGAATTACATTATGTAGATATTTTTGTGTAAAGCTAATTATTTACATTAATTTTTAATTGATACCAAATATATTTTTTACTTATTTTTCTTCTTTAAAATGACTTTCGTAAAAATGATACCTCGATAATTTTTATCACAAAACAGTCTACGTAAAAATTGTCTACGAGAAAATAAGCAGTATACTACCTACCTAACCTACCTACCTAACCTACCTGTAATAAGGAGCGAGCCACAAAACAGGCATAAATCCAGACTACGTACAGAACGATTGATTTCACAATTTATTGTATCCTGAAGAAGGTCACACTCAAAAAGTCCTTAAGGTCTGAGTGAAACCGCAGCCAATAGCTAGATATTTTCTAAAAACAATATTTTTTAAGGTTTGCAAATGTTTCTGCGGAGCTAAATCTTTTAGTTACTTCGTAGCAGGCGATTTAAGTACCGCTACGCTAGCTACGAGCTCGTAGCAGATGTGCTACGATCTCGTAGCAGATTGTGCTACGCCTCATGTCCTTATCCCTACCCCTACATCGGTATAACAACAATAATACAACTCATTACTGATTCACAGCAAAAGGAGAATTTCCCATTAAATTCCCATAGTCACAGTCTCTACGACATTCCACGGTGTGCTATGGTGTCAAACATCTCGATATTAAGCCCCACCTGCGTCACGTTCGTGGGGGAGTAGAATTAATGGTGTTTTAAACACCATTAATCTTTGGCTCTACGGGAAGTAAAGACGTGTTTTATGTTTTATGGGTTTTTGTGAAATTTACCTTTTTGGTGATATAAACACGCAATTTAACATCGCACTTGCATAGCGTGAATGGTTAGACAGAGTTGTACAGTCACGAATAAAAACATGTATATCTACACCAACAAAAGTGTTAAGGCCGCCCATTGTACCTACTACATGAACAAGGAGGAAGGACATTGACGCATAAATGTCGTGACAAGGTTTCACTCAAGGTCAAAAATAAAATGACCTAAGTCATTCATGTAGATAACGGTTATTACAGATATTGACATTTTTGAGCGCGCAGTGTATTGCGAAAACCGCGATCATAACGCTCCGCGGTGGATGTTATCGCGCGTGCGATCCGAAATAAATGATTTTTTAATTATAAATCTAATTTGGATAGATAGAAATAATGTTTTTTAGACGTTCAAGTAAAAAAAAACTGCAGAAATAATTGAAAAATAGATTGAAAAGTTACCGAAAATTTCAACGCAAGGGGGTTCAGAATCATGTACTGAACTCATGGTAGTCGGTGTGTGCGTCGATGTCCCACCTTGTTTTAGGAAATGTCGTATTTTTTTGTGAAAATTGGTGTACAATAAAGAATATATTATTATTATTATTAAAGTGCTAAACCGATTTCTTCATAAATGAACGACTGGATCTTTGAGGTTACACCAATGTCACTATAGTATTCTTTTTTCCTAGCCTTTTCCCAAACATGTTGGGGTCGGCTTCCAGTCTAACCAGGATGCGGCTGAATATCAGTATTTTACACGAAGCGACCGCCATCAGACCTCCGCAACCCAATTTCTGGGCAATACCGATATTCGAATGGTTGTCAGGCTTTTTAGGTTTCTGACTACCACTTACGATTGTCATAGATGTTCGTATGACACCCGTGACTGACGACTTCAAGAGACTGACCGCGGCAAGTGTAGCTTATCTTGAAGATCGGTTGATCAGCGTAGTAGGCCTGACCCGCATTTGACCGGTTTTAATTCTTCTAAACGTTATTCCCTCTTCAATGGTTCATTCACCATCGAAGCCTTAATCGATAAATACTTTGCGGAAATAATACTTTTCCTTAATGCCTCGGCTTATGGGCGAAGCCAGGCCCCTGATTACCTTCTCCTGTCATTTTTAAGCTGCCTGGATATAACTGAAGGTAAGTGAAGGTAATACTCGCTAGGAAGCTTATTATAATTATTATTTGTCCTGTAATGTGTTGGTTGGGTAAATGGTTAATTAATTACAAGTTATTGTGCATAAAAAAACAAGCAGATATCTTAATCTTATCTGTAATGTCCTAAAATATTTATTTAAAAAAAACGACATCTATGGTGTAATGGTTCGAGCACCGGACTAGTGATCATGAGGTCATGGGTTTGATTCACATAGGGACAAATATTTATGTGATTTATAAAACTGTTTACAGATAGACATAGTTTTTAGATAGACATTATATTTCAAGCCTAGCTGTGTTTTATTTCCTTAAAAAATTATTCTGTATTAGATTTTGCAAATGTTTCTAGATTGTTTTCTCATACTTGTGTATCCTTAAACTATTGTATCAGATGTCACTGTAAAAAAACAAAATTTAAAAGAGTAACTATCGAGTTTCTTGCCGGTTCTTCTCCATAGGAAACGACTAATTTGGAACCGTGCACCTAGTTTCGACATTCCATAAGTGCCTGCATAAGGTCTATGTGAAAATAAAACTATTTAGATTTTTATTTTGTTTGTGTTGGTTCCAAAAAAAGAGTATTATATCCATTGTCTTAGTACCCATATTACAAGCTCTGCTTAGTTTGGGAATAGAGAGTGTTGTGTAAAATGTCTAAACATATTTATATATACACAACAAAGATAATATTTCCCAAGCGATTCCGTCACACTCTAGATCACACCAATCCATTAAGTACACATCCTAGGTTGCACAAAAGCTTGCAACATATTACAAATCATAAGTACACACATCGCCACAACACAAGAAGATAAATGGTCCTCTTCTAGCTCAAGTGGCGTGCACTTTAGATCAAAGTTAAGAACTAGTTCGTTGTGCGAAATATCTTAAATGGCTTGTTCCGAACGGATGCGTGGCTTGATTGCGCGGCCGATAGGGATGGCACGCGAATCGATAACCATTATTATATTTAGGTACGCGGTGCCGACCGTTAAAATTTCGGAACTCGATATCGGGTTGAAAAGTCATATCCTATCGTAGTCCTGTCATATGTGATAATACAAGAATAATATATCTCTAATCCAAATTTAAGCTAGCTTCGTTTGGCCGTTTCAGCGTGATGGAGTACTAAATATTGAAATATACAAAACGTTTACTGACGCTACGGTATTCTTCTGTATCGTGGGTTACAATCACAAATTTTCACATGCACATACACCCAGAACCGGAAATCTACCTTTGGTCACACTGAACATAATATTCTAATGCTGAACATAATGATGAAATTATAAAATAAAAAGTTTGGAGGGAAATTATTGACAATTACTCAACTAGAGCTTCAAAATAACAGTATTGCTGTTGTATAGACTGCGGTTACCGATACCATCAAGTGTCCCGTATTATTTTATGTCATTTAATTACAATAAAAATATTTACACATAATAATATTAAACATGTCCAAAAACTTCTGTGTGCCAGCCCTGAGCGGCCGCGGCGCCCGTTCCGCATTTGCCGCCTTTGTTCAAATTCCTTTTCAACCACTGAAAGAACCTTTATCTTGCGTCTTCTGAAATTTCTGCACGTGACACAGTTTCAGCCTGAAGAGATGCTTTGTTGATTGGCTTGATGCGATTGTGTCTAATTTAATTAAATACTGTTTTGTGGCGATTTATGTCAGAAAGGTTTTAGAGAAAACATTGTAACGAAGTAGCGTAGATATCGAAGGATTTATAGATTATATTCTTATTTTTTTTTAGACTAAAATAATAATAAACTTTATTAGCGAGTTTACTATTTAACCTGTATTAAGGATTACAGTGCCGATACCCAACGAAATAATGTATTTTTCTTGGCATTAAGTTAAAACTGTAGGTACATGACTGTCTCATCAGTCTAGCTAGTAGTTGTCAGTGTAACTAAAGGTTCTAAGCATTGAAATAAAACTACTTTTTACGAATCCGTAAAAAGGAGTTTTATTTCAATGTCTAGTATTCGCGTAAGTGTCAGAAATCAGTATAAAGGTTCTAAGGTTCGATTTCCTCGTCAAGTAAATTATTATTTGGTTTTCGTATAAAATTCTCTCTAGCAGAGTTTGGACTTGTACCCGGCCAATGACAATAGGCTCACCCCAAGGGACTTAAACATTCCAGTGAATTGTAGGTGTAAATTGACACTGCCGCAAAAAAAAAAACAAATAACAACAGTTTAATTTTCAGGAAACAAAGAAACGTAATTTGCTCAAAAAAGCTCTAAATTCGGCCAATTAGATATTTTGCATAAAATATAACTTTATAATTGCCGCGTACACCTCATAAATAATTCCCTTAAATAAAAACATCGACCGTTCCTTAATTAGAGCTAATTTAAATAAATAAGCAATAAACGCCCGCCATTTTGTGTGGCGGCCATCTTAGCGACAATGTGACACTAGAAATGAGGGTCGAATTTTATGTGCAATCCCAAAAATTCCTGATAATATGAAATTAAATTAAAGCAATAATAGTAAAATTTTATAAGCTTATGGAACTTTGTTTTTAGACCAGCTTATTAAGAACGCTATCAATTCGTCTAAGTATATTTTTAGTATTTTCCAGCTTAGCTATCTTCTGAATTTTCTCAACTGATTTAAATTAACCAATCTTTTTTCAATTAGGAAAGGTTTTTTGAGAAAATCCTTTAAAGCAAAGACTGGCAATTTAAAACGTGAATATTATCATTAATTGAAAGTTATTTTTTTAACATAAAAGTTTGTAGTTCTGTGTTAATATTTAGGCACTTTTTAATCACTTTTCACTCTACATTTTAGAGTTACCTTAGGGATTACATTAATCAAACTTTATTCATATGTAACACCGACCTTATTTTAGTTAATTAATCACTAACGAATGGCACGGTGACCAGACGGTCTGCATTAAGTGATGCAGGTACGATTCCTTCGCGAAATAAAATTTATAATGGTACTTATTTCAGGTCTGTATGTCGGTGTATGTAAGAATTTGTATTTGTAAGCACATTATTGCAATTTATAAGCTAATATGACGACGATCAGACCTTAGGAGTCAGGCAGGCAGTCGCTTGCCATCAAATTGGAAGGTTGGAAGCTGTTCTGAGATACTTGGAAATTTAAGGTGCGATTAACTAGTCTGATTTGCAAATTATTCTGCTTATTAGAAAAACCCGACTGCGTAAAAAGTACTAACTAAGCTATTGGTTCACTCTAAAACAAAATTGTTTCTTTGCTTGTCCCGCCTGCAATACATTTTCCAAAATCACATAGCTTATTTTGAGATTTTTAGTTACCTAGTACTTTTTACGCAGTCGGGTTTTTTATTTCAAATAATAATTTATTTATTTCGTACTATTTAGTTTGTTTCATAGAATCACAAGATTCTAAATGATAATTTAAAATGAAAATTGATACAACTAAAGATCATTTTCAAAATCAGCTCGCACATTAAACCGTATAAAATCCGCCATTTTGATACTTTTTAAATTTCACCCAGTGACACCCGTGCGAATTTAATGAGGTATCATTTATCTAAATCGGTTGAGCCGTTGAGTAGTTACGAGCGGACATACATACATAAATACATATACATCAAACACATAACCCTCCCCCGTAGACTAGACGTAGACTCTCAGAGTATTGATAACAGGCAGTATTTTAAGGGCACCACAAACCTAGGATAGAATAGGCAACTTGAGTCGTAATGAATGTAAAAGATTTTATATTTTGTTAGAGAATCTTTGTACTACAATTTGTAATTACACCTTATTATTAGTATGCAAAATTTTAACTCACACAAAACAAACTTACTTATTAATTACATTGAAGAATGATTGTGTAGATAATAAAGTGTTGAAGGAATTCTTTAAATTGGTTTAAATTTTGATAATGAAGTGTTTAAAAGCTAGTTTAATTTCGCAAATAGAATTCAAAGTTTCTAATGATATCATTTTTAATTACACTCACGGCTCAAGTACGCATATAAACGAGATTAAATCTCCGTAAGTTGAGCGCAAATAGTTAAAATTAAATGTATTATTTGAGTACAAATACGAGATCTTAATGTCTCAAGTTGTGTGTTTTAATTAATTTTATTAATTTGTTTACACAGAATGTGTAGTTTTAATTGCTAAAGTTTAAATATATGTGTTTTACGTGCATCTAAAAGGAGTTCTTGAGATAAAATTTAGGGTTGTTCCTCAGAATTATAATCTATGTATTTCTTGCCAAATTTCTTTAGCTAGGTAGTTAGGTGCGAACAAGGAGGTAACATTCACATAAATAAATAGAGTTACTTAAGCATTTTTTGCGTTTTTGGCCGTTTCGTTACCGTCACATCATGGGCGTTAGGTGACAAATTTATTCATTGTTCATTATTTTTCTGATATAAGATAGTTCTTGTAGTAACGAAAACGGCTCAGCCACATATATTTTGACTGAGGTGTAGGGTTTGTGAAGTTAGGGCTTGTAGAGTTTGGGCGTGAAGAGTTAGAAGTTTGGCACATGAGAACTGATAACTTTTTGATAGTGCGAGCCATAATATTATGGCTATGGCTATTATGCCTCGTCTTGGCAACATTTTACATGAAAATGTTTTTTGTGGGATTCATTTATTCTGGGAAGAATGTACGATAAGATATATGAACACGGAGGAAGCTAAAGAAGTATACAAGAATCATAGCAAGTGTCGGTCTCTAGTTTTTGCCTACCCCTTCTGTGAAAGAAGGCGTGAGTGTATGTATGTAGAATATGGGAACCTTCTCATCATGATCCTGGTCTTTAATCAACAATAATGTGTTGAGATCAGCTCCAATATAACCAGATGCAGCTGAATATCAATCTGTCTTTTACACGAAAAAACTGCCTTCAGATATAAAAACCCAATTTTTGGGCAATCCATTATATACATAGTATTGGTAGTCCCGCTTTTCAGGCTTCTGAATACCAGTTTCCTGGAAAAATCTTAAATTATACCAGTGTAAAAAGCCGTGAGAATCAAGTACTTGTTAAAAAGCATCGCTAAAAATAAATAACCTTCAATGAAACCTCATTAACATCAGCGCCCAGCACCCGAGCGATTTATTTTCGGAAATATCGATAATTAGTCCCAAAAACAAAGCTCACGACAAATAAGTTCGTGAAAAGTTGACCCTTATCACATGGCCCCCTGTCACACACATAATGCTTCGCGTAATCGAATTAATTACGGCAAATAAAGCCGGACATTCATGACGCGACACGCACGACAGTGAATCGCGACACGCCCTACAGCTACATTATTCATCACGCATTGTGATATTGACAATTACTTGTATAGAGTCGGGTTCTATTCACTCTGTATCGGTTTTCAATGCCTGTGAATGGGATCGTGTTCGGGGTTTCGTCTGGGCGACTCGGGTATATGTTTTTATGACATAGGACGCTTAGGTAACTAATGGTCGTTTATTGAAACATAAGATTCTATTGAGATCATTGACTTATATGGCGGACCGCATGACACAATGACACCCCCGAACTTGGTCGCAAAATGGTCTTCTCTAAACCGAAGTGAACTAATCCGCGATCGGCTAAAAAACAAACGCCAAGCGATACTAACAAAGATGGCGTTAGTGTTTCTGTTTATGTTGAACGCTCTCGAATGTTCAAATGAACGTCTCTCAAATGTTCGGATGTCCTTATCTTTAGTATTTATATCGATGATTTGACGTTTTTTTTCGTTTTATATTCATTGTTTTTACGTAGACTAACTTTCAGTCAAACTTTTGATGATTTACTTTAAAACATTGAACACGATTGTCGTTACATTATATTGCATACTATCACGCCTGTATTCCTCAAATGATTAGGCAGAAATATACTTACATAGTTTACTTGGAAGTTTTGGATCCTACGTAATATAGAAAGAAAGAAGTTAAGAAACAAAGAAAGAACGGAAGATATTTATTCTCATGTTGACCTCTCTCAATGTGAGCCCACCTTATTGTCATTACCGGAATCATTTAAAACTCCTGCTACTTAGAAGTTCCTAACGAAAAACTCCAATAACACTTTGCTTGACCCGGATATCGAACATAAAACTCTAAACTCAGCATCTGCTCTTCGATCACTATACTAGACCGATGGGAAATTAACCTATTCCCATTTCAAATTAAGCTTTCACACACAGTAAGATAACATTTTGACGTCACATTCACTAGACGTCCAATTACCTAAGTATTACCTAACTTGTTATTTTGTAAAATAAAGCTTATTTCTTTCCGCCTTTCTTTCTTTCTTTATGTAGGTATTTAAAGTCGCATCCAAGTCGCACATTTATCAGAATCCGTTTAACAAAGCGTCGGATTTCGTAGGAACTCATAAATCCTTTTATTTGCAGGTAATAAAAGGTGAGAATAATTGGATTGTACGGAAACAGAGTTATCTGAAAATTTGGATCTATTAGATGGTACCTGTTTAGGTGAAACCTTCTTGAATACGTAAATACGTTTTGTGAAAGATCTGTTTACTATTAAGGAGGAAAAATACTGGATTTTATAAGAGTTTTTTTGGTATTACCCAGTGAGTTAGACAGATAATTACTAATGTATACCCACGGTTTGCATGTAACTCCAAACTTAATTATACTATTAAGAATTTCACTATAAAAATCAATAACACTTTACTCGACATGCGAATCGAACCCAGGGCCTGTATAATAGTCGCGCTTAGGAACACTAGACTTGGTACATTTTTATGGTTATTAACATGCTAAGGTACAACATAACTATAATTGCCATTATACGCTTAAGGTACACGTGTGACTGTATAAACACAAAAGTGCTCAAGCGATTTTTTCTTGAATAAACGATTGCAACTTTGTAATAACACCAGTATCACTATGGTATTGGTTCGTAAATACTATGTTCGTAATGCCACAAAATTTCTATCAGTACTTTAAGAGAAAACCGCTATTGAATTTTGCTTAGTACTGTGGAGGCTCTTGTCCTCCACGGTACCCGGGTTAGGGTATTGATAACTTAAAAGATTATTTATTGTTAACTTTGTTTATTGGAAGCACTGAATCAAGATAACATGTCATGATGTCCGTGACACAACTGCTTCTAGAACAATCTTTTTTTTTTTTTTTTTTTTGACGGATGTAGATTCTAGCTCAGGAGCTTTAGAATCTTAACCGGGCTTGGTGGCGAGGCACCTTTTGTGCCTCCAGCCATGGACACTTATAAACTAAGCAACCGCAGCTAAGGGCGTCCCCTAACGGGACTCGGACCTCGGCTTAGGGCGTTGCTGGGGGGACAGCTAGGGACAGCTGGATCTGGGTTGAAATTATTTAGGGACGAATTTAAAACTACTGGCTCGGCGCGGGCCGGCTCGAGCAAGGGACGGGGAGGGGTACCGTTTCGGGGTCTTCGCGACGGGCCTCGCCGGCGAGGACGGTAAATCGGATGGCGTCGAGCCTGTTTGAGTGCTTCTTGTGCTACGGTAATCGGGTCGTCAGGGTAAGTGAGTGCATGCCTTGGGCGGCGCACTCTACTTATCAGGGAGGGTTTGTAGTCTACGCTACTGACTACTAGGCGGTTTGGGTGGAGGGGGGCCTGATCGAAATAACGCTTGGAGGCGCGTTTCATGTACTGCTTGATGGTAGGCAGTTTTAGGTCGAGGTGGAGGTCCCTATTGCGCACGAACCACGGGGCGCCCGTGGCTTTGCGCATAAAACGGTTTTGGAGGGTCTGCATCCTATGGATTGCGGGACTTTCAATGTGAGCGAATACGACGCTCGCATAGGTCATGATGGGGCGAATACACATCAAGTAAATTCTCACCTTGTAATTAAGGGAGAGTTTACTGCGCGCATTGAGTATGCCGTGCAGGCGGCCGAGAGCGAAAGCGGCGCGCGAGCGCACCGTCTTTATGTGCTCTCGGAACGAGAGTCGGTGATCGAGAATCACGCCCAGGTATTTGGCTTTCGGTTCCCAAGGGATCCGTTGGCCGAATAGCGAGATGGGTTGGACTTGAGTGGAAAGATTGGAACTCTTGTGGAAGAGAACCGCTGCACTCTTGGAGGGATTCACCTCAATTCTCCATTTCCTGAACCACTTTCCGAGGGCAGTGACCGAGGCTTGGAGGACTTTGGTGATATTTGTTAGGCTAATGCCGGAATAATAGATGGCCGTATCGTCAGCGAATAGGGCCAGCTGTGACTTTGAGCTCTTGGGAATATCGCTGGTGTACAGCGTGAAAAGGAGCGGAGAGAGCACGGAGCCTTGAGGGACCCCGGCTCGGATAGGATGAGGGGACGATAGCGTACCACCCTCAATGCGATAGCGAAAGGTGCGGTTTGACAAGAAGTCTCGAATGATGAGCACGAGACGATCCGGCACATTGAAGGAATACAGCTTGTATATCAAGCCATTGTGCCAGACTTTGTCAAAGGCTTTCGCCACGTCGAAGAAAAGCATGCCAGTCGTCAAACCGCGTTGGAAACCAGCGCTGATATGTTCGACTATGCGATGCACTTGGTGGATGCAAGAGTGTTTGGTTCGAAAGCCAAACTGCTCGTCGGGAATGAGATTGTGGGATTCGGCAAAGTCCTTTAGTCGGGCATAGCCTAGAACAATCTACGTCATTCTTATTTTTATATGAATGCTTGCTAACCTGCCAGTTGTATACCAAATATTGGGAGCGACCTTTATGGTCTCTACAGTACATATTGATTGCTCGTGATTTTACTATTAATTATCACTACGAAGTACGAATGGAAGAGTTGGAAGGGGCCGACCTCGGCGAACGTATCACAACTAGATTGCGGACGTTCTCAAAAAAGGCAAGGTTAAGAGCACCCTAAACCGACGAGCATGCATGGAGAGGTTAATGAACATAGACGAAGCGAAAGTGGTGTGCCAGGATCGTAGCAAGTGGAAATCTATAGTCTCTGCCTACCCCTATGGGAAACAGGCGTGAAGCTATGTATGTATGTATGTATGTATTATCACTATGGATTATAACTAACCTTCAAACCGACTATTTAACACCGAAGTTAATGTTAAGTTTATGCAAAAAATTCAAAAAGTTCATTGAAATTAATATCATCACTATTAAATTAAAATCAACAGGTAGTGTCATAATTTTAGCGAAGGTAGGTACTCATGAAATGATTTTCTTTGTTGATTTTCAATGACAAATTGATACAATTAACTCAGTGACACGATTTCTGTTTGTTTAAAACATCACTTGTTTGTAGAATTGGAACATTGTTTATGCAAACTTTGGTACAGTTTTATTTATTTATTGCACTAAGTTTTGCACAGGATACTAATATAACTATAGCCTATGTTACTAAGACATAATGTAGCATTCTAATAGTGAAAGAATTATTGAAATCGGACAAGTACTTTTTGATTTATTCGTTACAAGCAAACAAAAATATGCTACTACGCCGGTTCACCCGGCCACAATCTCTATTGTGGCCGGGTTCGATTCCCGGTTACTGACAATAAGCTAGCCCCCTATTACATAGGACCTAAACATACCGGCTAACTGTGGGTGAACATTAGTAGTCCGCTACCTAACCCTGCTTGAAATACAGGTGTATGGTATGTATGTAATAAGAAATACATTTTATTAAATGGTACTAACATTTCGAAACTAGAATTTTCTACGTATAAGAAATAAATAAATAAATATCATGGGACATTTTTACACAGCACCATCTAGTCCCAAACTAAGCAGAGCTTGTACTTTGGGTACTAGACAATGGATATAATACTTATATACTTTTTTTTTGTAAATACATACTTGTAATATTGTATATGAAACACCCAGACAAACACAAACACCTAAGTTCATCACATAAATGTTTGTGTCATGTGGGAATTGAACCCATGACCTCGTGATCAGCAGTCCGATACTCAAACCACTAGACTACGAACGTCGTCGTAGAAATCTCCAATCCGAAATTAATATGGAACAATAAAAAGTCTTAATTTATTAAAGTGGTTTCGTAATTAATACAGCGAGGTCTTGCCGGGAGCTAATTTAGTAGCTATCTGTAAGAAATTTACATTTTTACTAAGAGTCGGTAAAAAACGGCATTTATTACCATGGCAGATGATTCAAGCCATTTCTAGAAAAAAAAAGTACTTAAGTCTTTCTTCTACTTTTCTATTTTATATTAATTGAACCCATTTCTCGCCTCCTATTACATGGTACCTTAACATACCAGCGAACAAATACAATACACAAAAATAAATAAATATTTAGGGCAATCCAGTAAATGAACCATGTTTTGGTCTGAGGTACGACTACACTCGCACTGAGTGATGAAATAATCTATAAATCCCCATTTACGAAATGGGGGGAATATAGATTAAATCTAAATTAAAGACTTTACCGCCCATATCTTTACCTAGTAATAAAACAAAGTCGCTACCAATGTTTGTACGCTTAGATCTTTTCAACTACGCAACGGATTTTAATGCAGTTTTCAGAAATAGATAGAGCGATTCAAGAGGAAGGTTTGACGATGTCTGTGGTCTAGTGGCTCGAGTACGAGGTCGTAGATTCGATTCCCACAAGACACAAATCGATACCTTAATTGGCAAACCAGCTAACTCCATACAAGCAAATTTTTCAGGAGACACTAAAATGCTATAAAATTTTTTGTAGACTACTTATGAAAAAATTTTAAGTACCGCTAGTAGATGTTATATTATTATATATTATATTTTGCAAATCACGCCGAATTAAGGTTGCGTGAAATCTGATTTAAAAAAGTATTTTGACGAAAAGTGGAGTTGGCTGGTTTGCCAATTAAGGTATCGAAATATTTATGTGATGAATATAAATGTTTGTGTTTGTCTAAGTATTTCCTATGTATTATAAGTATGTATTTACAAAAAAAAGTATATAAGTAATAAATTTATTGTCTACTACCCATAGTAAAAGCTCTGCTTAGTTTGGGTGCTGTGTAAAATGTCCCAGGATAATTATTTATTTATTTATATTTATTTCTGTAGTATACATAGGTACGTTTATGCATATAATAGTAGAGGGAAGCAAAGCGATAAATTCAAACCCATGCGATGCAGGGGCGGGTCACTAGTATATATTACAATTTACCTACCCACCCTGCAAAATGTCATGTCAGTTGTGCGAAAGAAATATAGTGTAATTAGCGACATCTCCTTTAAGTCGGGTTGGCTGGCTTCGTTATGGAAATTACGAGAGCTTTGAGTATGAATTACAACAAAGGTAATACTTAATTTATTTATTCGGTTGATTTTAATGTGTTTGTTAGTTACTGTAATTGATTGTTACCCCATTGTAGTTCATTAAATAAATAAGACTCACTCACGACGATTAACCACAAATCGAACAAAACAACTTATCTTCAAATTTAGACATGTAAAATGTAGGTTGTATGTTGGTTGCGTATGAAGACATTTTATTTTGTATTGGCACACAGATAAACTATTTAAAAAGTTTAGGTAGCCAGGTAATTATTACATAATTAAAGTTTGCCCTGTAATAGTTAGTAGAAATGCACAACTTTCCAATATGTTAACGTCGTCAAAATTTGTCAGTCTCAAAAGTCAAAATCTTAATTTATAAAAAAAATTACAAAATATAAATATAAGTGTTATATTTTTTATAAATTAAGATTTTGACTTTTTTACGGTGAAATTAAAAGTTATAAAATCTTACAAACTGATAAAATTGAATTGAATTGATCGAGGATCAAACCAGGGGCAGTTCAGCCATAGCCATAGAAACTTTCAGCTTGTCTTATTCATACTCAAACATAACAACTCAGTAACGCAGGGACCGTTTTGTAATTTTATGGCGGTGTTAATATATTAAACAGGGTCATGGCTTAGGTTTGCAAGGGTATTATATACTCTGGGGGTATTATGCGACTAAAATATGTGGCTTAAAGCTAAGCTTGCGCAATTTTACATAACGATTTAAAGATAACAGATTAAGACATAGATTAAGCTTAATCGATTTATTAGATTTTCGTAATCACTAACTGCTGTTAGCCCAGTGGTCGTAAGCGTGACTGCTATGCTCGAGGACCTAGGTTCGAATCCTAGGTCAAGCAAAGTGTTATTGGTTTATTCTATGAAATTCTCAGTAGCAGCTTGGAGTTTGGTTTTATGCCCCGTTATTGGCAATAGGCTCGGCACCTATTACATGGGACCTAAACGTGGGAAGAAATATGCATATACAATAGTACGCCTCTGCCTAACCCTTTGGGAAATACAGGCGTGATGTGTGTGTTAATGTTTTAAATCTACGGCCGATGTCGCGTGAATATAATAGTATTGACGATAGCGCCATCTTACAACCATAATCGCAATCAATTAATCCAATAACACTTTCCTTTAATCACACTGAATCAGTGCTGACTTAATTACAGGATAAATTAATTGAACTAATTGAACATGCAATTTGTAGGGCATAACTATTCAATTAATTGAATACGCTGATTTCCGATGGCGGCAGTATAATCAATGCTGTAATGGTGATTGTTAAGGAGTATAAATAATATATATAAATATCCTGGGACATTTTCACAGCACCATCTAGTCCCAAACTCAGCAGAGTTTGTACTATGGGTACTAGACAATGGATGTAATAGTTATATACTTTTTTTCTGTAAATACATACTTATAATAAACTAGCTTCTTGGCCAGCGGCTTCGCCCGCGTGGTCTTATAATTTTTTCCCCCGTTTTTGCAACATTTTTCATTACTACTCCGCTCCTATTAGTCGTAGCGTGATGATATATAGCCTATAGCCTTCCCCGATAAATGGGCTATCTAACAAGGAAGAATTTTTCAAATCGGTCCAGTACTTTTTAGTTTATTCGTTACATACAAAAATACAAATCTTTCCTCTTTATAATATTAGTGTAGAAGTGTAGATAAGAAACATCCAGAAAAACACAAACACTTAAGTTTATCACATAAATATTGGTGTCCTGTGAGAATCGCACCCACAACCTCGTGATCAGCAGTCGGGTATTCGAACCACTAGACCACAGACGTCATAATATGTGTGAATATCGTTTATAACTAATACTTTACAAACATCTTTGAATGCAATATACATTAAATACATTACAATATCTGTATGTGACAGTCTTTACCCAAGCTTTTGTTTCACACATCACAGCTCGGCACATCGATATGACCGTCCTCCGTCACCCAACGACGGTAGCACCCGTTTCGCGTCAGTTTGACGGAGGTAAGTGTCATAACTCAATGACGTCACAGTAATAAGGTATAATCCGATTTGTCTCGAATGTGTAGTGTAATGTATTGATGTTGAGTGAGGAAGGATAATCATGACAACAACTTTCACCGTTGCGTGGACAATTGAGGAACTACTGGCGCTAGTGTTGCGTTTTTCTGCGACTTTATTTGGTTAACTAGTTGATGCTTGCGGTTTCACTTACTTCCTTTCATTTTGCTCGGCTCCAAACAGTCGTAGCGTGATGTTAAATAGTCTAAAACATTCGTCAAGAAATGGGCTATCAAATTCAAAAAGAATTTTTCAAATCCCATTGTTAGTTCCAGAGATTAGCGCGTTTAAACAAATAAACTGTTCAGCTCATTATAATATTGTATACCTAGATGTATAATGTATTCATGGATTTTACGTTTTCGTCCCCATTTATTGTCCAGCATTTTGAGTTTATATTTGTGCCCAATTGGCAATTGGCTGGATCCCTATAATATGGAAGTTATGGAACCTAAAATCACACCGGCGAGCTGTATATACACCGACACACCTCTGCCCAACCCTTCGGAGATGGTGTAATCTATACTAATATTACAAAACTGAAGAATATGTTTGATTGAACTGAAATTGAATTTGTTTGGTTTAACGCGCTAATCTCAGGAACTACTGGTCTGATTTGAAAAAATCTTTCAGTGTTAGAAAGCCCGTTTACTGAGAAGGCAATATATCATTACGCTGGGACCAATAGGAGCGAAGTATCAATTACACATGTTGCAAAAACGGGGGAAAACAATCAAGTTCTATGGGAATGAAGTCTAGTTGTATATAAAAATCATTAACATCCAAATATTGACACGTCTGAACTATTTATCGTCACTTATAATTCTCGCTTCGTCACTGGTAACCTTGTAACCATAATTACTCACATAAAAAACATTAAAAAATAAAATGTAAAATCTCATTAAAAGTCACGCAATATCATAACAGAGCCATTAAAAATTCTGTTTGTCACTGTTTAGTAATGCAAGCTTTAGGTCCTAGGTATTAAAGCATACGTTAAAATGTTGCGATCTAATTATACCCGGGATGTTGTACATTAGCCGAAAAGAATACGCTTATACCCGGGGTAGGGTGAGGTTACGTTAGTGACAGAAAAGCGGGATACCGTTGCGTGGCTCGGAGTTCGACTAACTGCCTTGTTAGCCTGGTGGACGTAAGTGCGACTGTTACAATCGAGTTTTTTTAGGTTGTCACTAAGGTGGCAAACAAGCATACGGCCCGCCTGCTGCAACCGTAAGCGGTTACCGTAGCCTATGGACGATTGCAACACCAGAGGTGTCACTCGCTCGTCAGTCGCCCATTGGACAAGGTCCTCGGGGAGGATTTGTAAGTGGACGTCCGCGGTGGGATAGCGAAGCATACGAGAGTGATTCCCGTGCCACTAAGCGGAAAGCTTCTAGTGGTGGTTTTAATCGGTATGCTGGTTACCAGGCCGGAGAAGCTGACATAACTGTCCCGCATCTCCGAGCGGGGAGCATATGGAGTTTTCTCCACCCAATAAAAAAGGAGGTATCGCGCGTTGCTGACCCTGTAATTTTTTTTTCTTATTTTTACTGGACTGGACGCTGCTAAGAAGGGGGAGGGGGTGTCTGTATTGTAATAACTGCCTGTATCTTTGGCTAAGAAGCGTATCTATTTGTGTACACCAACTTTGTCGCTATATATTAAGTCACATAATTCCTCCTGGGCACAAATTCAAACTTGCCACCTTACCCCGCTCCTCTACCCGCTTACTCTCATGCTAATGTCCTCTCCTTTATCAAGAATTAGGGTGCTCTAATTGACTTACCCGGGGCACGACCCCGCGCGGTTACACTTACGTTTCAAACAGAAATTAATGTTTAATTGAACCTACTTGACAATCACGTAATTTTGTTATGTTTTGATGCTATATAATACCCTTTTCTTTATAGAGATAGGAAGAAACAATGGCTAAAGGCAAGATAATTAAAAGAAATACGTTGCAAGACCTGAGAATCGAAGCCGACGGTCAGTAACAGAGCTTTTAACCACTAACAAGAGATATTCTGAATATTACTTCAGGAATCTTAGTTATTAACATTCTAGCACATTCTATTAAGTCTAATGGATATCAAATACTTAACGACCTAAAAATGAAGTCCTAAAATTGTAGAATGAAATGTTAAAACATCAGAACTATTGCAAATTGAATGAAAGAGGGCAAAAAAACCGAAGTGACTCGTCGGCGACGCCCTGGGCGACAAAGTGAGCCAATTAGCGGCCGGCCCGTAATTCCGTCTGTCTACAGTGTGTACCTACCCACAGGCTCACTCGACTGGTAAATGCAGCTGTGTAATGTGTAATTAACAATGATGGGTTTAGGTTACATCTATATGATTCAATGCCTTCTTTAAAGCCTAATCATTGTAAATAATAATTGGTTACCGGTTCCTGACACTTACGCGAATTTGAGACATTTAAATAAAACTAGTTTTTATGGATTTTATCGTGTTATCCTTACTATCCTGACTAATATTAAAATAATAATAATCAACCCATATACTGTCCCACTGCTGGGCACGGGTCAGCTCTCAGTATAAGAGGGATTAGGCTATAGTCCAGTAGTTACTAATATTATAAATACGAAAGTAACTTTGTCTGTTTGTCTGTCTCGCTTTCACACCGAAACCACTGAACCGAATTAAATTTGGTTCACAGACAGTCGAGAGCCAATAGGCAATGGCAAAGAGACAATAGGCTACTTTTTTATGCGAAAAAAGGGCTGTAAGGGGTGGAAATAGGGGATGAACGTTACAAGAAATATCCAGACCACGCGAGCGAAGCCACTAGCGGAAAGCTAGTATTATTACAATTTAAATCCCGACGTTTTGGCCTTTTACAGCGTCCATCGTCACAGGCAGACTAATGGCCCGTCTAATATAACGCGATAAAATCCGTGAAAAGTAGTTTTATTTCAGAAATACTTTGTTACTTTACTATTTACTTTGTAATACTTATACGTTCTTTTTTCTTTTTATTAAAGACTAGCTTTCCGCCAGCGGCTTCGCCCGCGTGGTCATATAATTTTTCCCCCATTTTTGCAACATTTTTCATTACTACTCTTTTCTTAACTATTCGTAGCGTGATGATATATTATTATATAGCTTATAGACTTCCCTGATAAATGGGCTATCTAACACTGAAAGAATTTTTCAAATAGGTCCAGTAGTTTCGGAGCCTGTTCAACACAAACAAATAATCAAATCTTTCCTCTTTATAATATTATTATAATATAGATTGATTAATCTGATTCTCCATCTGTATTACACGAAGGGTTAAGCAGAGGTTTAGTGAAGTGACGTTAGTCGGGCACAAATGTTTCTGCCCGACTAACGGCAATATTACTTCAGGAATCTTTTTTAGGTTTAAGAACAACTTTATACCTCAGTGAGAATTGCATACATAATTCACTTACTGAGAAACAATCTTTAAAAGTAGGCAAGTAAAGAGCGCACAAAGAACAAAGGTACGTTAATAAAAAATATGAAATACTAAAAAGTGTGTAAACACATACCAAACGGGAGACTCTTTTGTAGATACGTTAACCAAGTAAGTATCCATATATTATTGTAGCAGATATTGTAAAAAACCAAAATTTAAAAGATTAACCATGGAGTTTCTTGCCTGTTTTTCTCCATAGGAAACGACTAATTTGGAACCGTGCACCTAGTTTCGACATTTCATAAGTGCCTGCATAAGGTCTCTGTGAAAATAAAACTGTTTTGATTTGATTTCAAGCAGAACATGGATGCATAAATTGATTTTTACTGGATGGATCTTAGCTAACAAAATTCTAGCACATTCTATTAAATCTAATGGATATAGAATACTTATCGATCTAACAATGAAGTCCTAAAATTGTAGAATGAAATGTTAAAACACCAGAACTATTGCAAATTGAATGAAAGAGGGCAAAAAATCCGAAGTGCACTTATCCAAACTCTGATCTGGTACTGAGAAAATCCCAAAACTCTTTGCTTGACCTGGGAGTAAGTAACCTATGGGAAGTAACCCACGACCCCGAGTGTAGCAGTTACGCTTAAGTCTGTGCTTGAGGACGTTTATGACCCCGCAGCAAGTCCTTCTGCTTCTCTTCTGACTCAAGTTTAGAGTAAATATTGGACCTCAACAATTTCCTGGTCGAGCATGTGCAATGAAATTCTCAGTATCAGCTCAAGTTTGATTTTGTGCCCGGTTAATGGTTAGGCTCTCGCCCTATTACATAGGACGTAAATATACCGGCGAATTGCATACCTCACTGCCTAACCTTTCGGGCAGTACAGGCATGTTATAAACTTTTAAGGTAAATAAAAAAAGCAGAGAAATTAATATTTCAACTGTAAAATTTCTCCAGGCTACGAAATTTTAAATGAGCCACACAACAGGTGGCCGACAGGTGGTTTAAATGCCGGCTTATAAAGCTTCCTTGTGTACTTTAAAACACAGTGTTTGTGGCTTTGTGTACTTAAAGAACATGTTGTGTACTTTTGTTGTTGCTGGGAAAATTGAGGGCATACGTGTGCTTAGTTTATTTTATATTCTACTGCAATGCAGTGTATTGCAAATCAAAAATATAATTTAGGTACATTTCAAATTGCTTTATCATTCCAGTGATCGTAATGGAGCTACGCTCTTAGGTTTGATTGCCAGGTTAAGCAAAGACTTAATTGAGTTTTCTTTAGAATTCTTAGGATCTCGGAGTTTAGATTTGTGCCCGGTTAATGGCAACGGGCTAAAGAAAGATAGTTGACCCATTACGGGCAATCAGCCTCGCTATTTATCATCTTTCTGAGCAGATAGTTGATACATAAAAACATACCATCACGCCTGTATTCCCCGAAGGGTTAGGCGGTGTCGTACTTACGTATACAATGCACCAGTATGTATAAACCTGGGAATTGAACCCCTCAAGCGTAGCAATCGGACTTAAGACTTCTATATCGTAGAAGCCGTAGGTGCAATTGCTACGCTAACGCATGTTGCATTTTTTTGTATAATATTTATATATAGGACTAGCTTTCCGCCCGCGGATTTGCCCGCTATCCCACGGGAACCATACATTTTACCTGGATAAAAAGTAGCCTATGTGCTATTCCAGACTATAATCTATCTCTGTGCCAAATTTCATCCAGATCCCTTTAGTAGTTTTTGCGTGAAAGAGTAACAAACATCCATCCATCCATCCATCCATCCATCCATCCATCCTCACAAACTTTCACATTTATAATATTAGTAGGATGACGATAGCCGTTCCCTTAATCGTCAGTCAGGCTAGCATTACACTCAAGATTCAAAGATTTATTGCATACCAAGTGTACATATAGGTGTTTTATAAAGTGTTTTATATATTTACCAAGTGTACATATAAAGTATTTGTGTGCTTACAACTTAGCGGCCTTTTACTAGCATTGCAATGCGGATGTGGAAGGCTTTAATTAATTACTCAATATTTTATATTCATTTAAATTATTCATGTTAATAACCGTTGTGTCTATTAAAAATCTATTAAATTATGATGATGATGTATAAATACTACAATAATAAATAATTCTTTCGGCATTACAAAATAAATGAGTTATTTAAAATTAGTTATTATTTCCATAATTTCCATATACTCTCGTAGATATCAACTAAATTCTGATTTAATTTGTTACAGGTAAGGATGAATGAACACCCACATCCAAGAAAAAAATCGAGTCAAAATGAACAAAATTTATTAGACTGATATCAGGTATTTTATCAACCTATTGGTATATTCCTTTTAATACTTATTGATTTATCTTAGCAAAAGAGCAGACAAGCCACCTGATGTTAAGTAGGGAGGGACATTATGCGTGATTTTTGTTAAAAAATAAATAACATTCTGAATTCTGACACTTAATTTAATGTATAAATAAAAAAGAAAGCTAATAACCTAGCTAAGAATAAGTCGTAGGCTTTCGTTTTAATCCAAAATGTGGGCAAAATATTTTCTATTATTCCTCTTTTTCTATAAAAACATACACAACTAATCCCATTAAAAACAGCACAGAGCATTCCTCACACGCCCAGTGAAACTGAGTCCGCTTCCTGAGCTCGCACAAAGGCAGCAGGAAATTGCACGGCGTCCGCTCCCAGCGCACTTGTTGGTATACCGTCAACAATATTGTGGCGACACTAAACGTGTGTTAGAATAACGTTTAGGAATTATT
Organism: Acronicta psi; assembly: GCA_946251955.1. Classification (NCBI taxonomy): domain Eukaryota; kingdom Metazoa; phylum Arthropoda; class Insecta; order Lepidoptera; family Noctuidae; genus Acronicta; species Acronicta psi. Next base: position 13,288,126 of record OX276481.1, read on the forward strand.
TCTGTTTTTTTTTTATAATATACACTGACATTTCACCGGTTCTGTTACTACTCAAATGAGTCTACTTAAGTTGCGTAATTAATAAGATTAAATACATTTAAAATATAATTATAATGTAAGTGTATAAATGTGTACGTATAGTTATTATATAATTATCTTATCTGTTATAGCATTGAGGGCCTATTTCACAACCTCTTAGGCTAATATTCAGACGACTCTAAGCGTAAACTTACGTTTCCCTATGTCAAACTGTAATACAAAGGAGTTCATCCAAAGCCCATACAACTCAGCCCAAATTTGTACCGGAGGTACATGACAGCTGTCAAGTTGATAGTTTTACTGGTTTTAACCATGAAATCAGAAACTGCTATTAATCTGCCGTAATAGCATGCGTTTGACATTCCCAAACTGATACTGACAGTTTTCCTATGAAATCATTACGAAACAGAAGTGCCAAAATTTTTCTCAAATTCTCAAAAGTTTATTTTCTCATCCACCAGTCATCATTAAAAAAAGTACGACTAGAGTTTTAACCAGCGTAACACAATGTATTTTTTCCAGTAAGTGTACCATCGGTACATAATTTGGGCCGATTTCGATGACCTCCTTTGACATGCGAAAGCGTTATTTTACGTTTAGCGTCGTCTCTGAATATTAGCCTTAGTAGGTACCTACCTAAGTTCCCGTTAAATTACTTGGCAGATAGTTTTATACCATGTTCTTTTTTTTTTATAAACCCGTTGGTTAGTGACTATCCAGAGGTGGTGAAAAAGGCTCTGACACTAGTTAAAAAAAAATTTGCCTAGGAAACATACATTATTTTATACCTTTGAGATGAAAACAGTGATAACATAACCTTAACCATAGCATAACCTTATGTGCTAGTGTACATAAAAGTATAAATAAATAAATAACATTTTAAAATCAATTCGAAAGAAATAATATTCAAAATGCACAAATTTTAGTAGTTTCTGCTCTTGGTGAAAATACTTTTAATTTAAAACTAAAGAGTATTCTACGCCATAAATAATCCAAAAAAAAATAATGACGTTTGTAAAAATTCCCAATCCAATGCGAGGATTTATTTGATTTGCTGATATGAGTGGCAGGTGTTGGCGTGATCTACTCAGCCAAATTGACATCCACGGACAGTTACATTTTTTTATAAAGTCGAAAAATATAATCTAACGTTTATTTTTTTATACCTACCTAAACTTATTAGGTATTTTAATAATTAGGAATGTAGATTTTAGATCTCATGTTAAATAGCATACAGAAGATTAATAAAAGGTTTAATGTGTATCCGAACATAAATAATTAGTTCAAGAAACTCCGATGACGGCGGCGCCACTATTGCGATTTCTGTTGCCATTAAATAAAATAAATTTCCCAAAAAATATGATTACTAACAAACCGTGAAAAAAGTTCCAAGCTTACATAACTAAGTACATAATTAAGTATTACTATATTCGGATAAATTATATTTCACGCTACATTTTATTTTAATGCCAGTTTTGCAATCAAACATTCGAAAATGGAATAATGCATAACTGACATTATTAAAATAGCTACTTTCAAAGTTTAATTAGTACCAATTACGGTCACCGGCTTAGGCAAGTTGGTTGCACTGTACAAGTAGACGTAATAAACGTATAAATGTTGCAATACTTAAAAATAAAAATATTAATGCGAATGCGGGTAGAAGTACATTGATAATAATAAACGAATAACGTTTTAGTGCATTTATGTGATTTCGTGCTAAAATTGAGAGAAAACTGTGAACAATTTTGTTGTTTAATATTTTATTCGATATATATTATGGAATAAAAATGAAAGTGCCTGTTGAGGTGAGTACAATTTCTTTTTATTATAAGTCTAAGAACTGTATAATTATAGTTTTCTAAAGGAAGCTATTTGACGGTTAGATATTACTTGAGACCTGATGATGTTGATACAAAAAGATCAAATTGATCAAAGTGTTTAAAACGTTTATTGAAATTTAATTCAGAGAATCGAGGACGTTTGTGATACACGTATCGTAAGCAATTTTGTTATTATATATTGATGATATTTGCATAGTGTGCGAAATTGTAATTTCGAATTCTTTTTACTTTAACGACTAATTACTTACGTCAAAACTGTTTTACTGAACTTTAAAATCTATTCTCTGGTTAAATTATGATGAATATCAGTATTATTATGACCGATCAGTCTGTCATCCCTTGTCATAAGTTAACAGTAAACTAAAGTAAAATCGTTTTTTTTACTGTCCATCATACAGGTATTTGTCTAGTACCTACTGGTCCATAATATACAGGTACCTATTTCTTTAGTGTGTACTGGGCAGTCTTGATAAGTTTAATAATGCAGTACTTTTTTCATAAGTAGAACGTGACGAAGCCTAAAACCCGGCCTAAATATGAACAAATTAAACTTTCATTCCCTGCTATAAGGATACTACGAAATAAATTGCTTATGCATATTTAACGCGACAATTTCCGGCACAACGCTTTACAGCAAAAAAAGGAATGAAAAAAGCATTGGAAGTTAATCTTAATTGCATCTGTATAGTCTCGTTCAGTCGAGTGATCCCGTGGGAATAGCCCCATCCGGAGCCCCGGAACATCGGTATGGACATCACTAGTTAGTTATTAATCTACTATCGATTGGAAATTGATGGATACGCGTAAAATACGTAGGGTTGGGCTCGATTAACTTCAAAACTTGGTTTTATTTTAAGTCATAAAATTATGTAATAGGTACCTACTACAGCCGATTAAAATTGATAGATAATCACAGTCTCTGAGATCCATAGTTTAGAATAAAACAAATTAGAAAAAGATAAAGAAAGAAAAGAAAGAAATAGGAAACTTTAATGTCTAATAATATCCATAGGTTAGTTACTTTAACAGTTTATGTAAATACCTACTTAGCATTTTTTTTTAATAGAAGTAATCTTTCTTTATTTATTTGTTTACATTTTTTAAATATTTTATGAAAAAACAGTAAAATAAAAACATTTTAAACATCCTAAAAACACAACAAAAATATAAAAAATAGTAGCCCATCGGTATTATTATTTTATTTAATACTTTTTTTTTAATATTAGGATGCTAGTATGACTTTGAAGTAAATAAACTGCAGTTGTACGTTTCCTATGAATAGTGAAACTTTATTTCATCTTATCCACGCGCAGTATGAAGTTGGTGATATTTTCTAAGCTAGACGTCCGTCTTGATTTTTAAATTTCAGAAAACTTATCTACATAATATCAATAATTAAACATTCTAGTACACACACACATAATACCTACATACACCCTACACGAAGTCCTTACGTCACCTGTTAACCCCCTTACTTTTATACCTACCTCTCAACACGAACACACCCATTTCCAATATGAATAGGTGTTTGATCCCCGCCGAGACATTCGGTGACAACGTGTCAAAGCATTTACGGATTACCTACTTACGTTCACTGAGAGGCAAAAAGGGTTAGGATGAAGACAGTATTTACTTTGCCATTTATTTCTTATGAATTTATGTAGTATTACCTGCCCGAGGTCGTGCCGTTTTCTTTCTTTCCAAAATGACTTTTAGAAATAATTGAGCCTATGTTCTTCATCATCAAGATGCAATCTGATTGTGAAATTTTATCGAAATCTATTCAGTAGTGTATCTACTAAGTTTATTGAGTATAATTAATATAGGTTTGGTTTAAGAAGTATAAATAAGGTGTATGAAATCTTAAAAAATAATTAACAAGGCAGAACTATTATTTATTTTTTAATATTAAGTATGGAAAAACAAATAATATTTTTTGAACAGTAATGTTAATTATAGTAGGTATTATGTGTCAAATAACTGCGTCGTTGGTTCTATTGTGTAAGGTCGCGGGTTCGGGTACCAAATCAAGCAGTGTTTTTGTGTTAAGCTCGGAATTTGGACGATCAGATCAGATGCAGCAACCTAAAAGTTTTTTTTTTATTTAAAAATTATGTTTAAACATTATAGCACGCAATAGATTGGATTTGATTTGAAATAAAAACCGATGTACCTACTGTTAATGCACATCAGCTCTGCTTAATATTTCGAGGTTATAGCAAGAATAATATTATATTAGGGCTTGTATAACATACCCTAATTCAGTACAAATATCGTGTTCACACAACAAAATCACACTATTCCCCAAACACAGCACAGACTAACACATAGGTACGTGAGTATTCCTCTCCGTTTTGCCTAACCTTGGCCGCGTGTAGAACACATTCGGTCGGTAATGCGGTTGGGTCGTACACGCTTTCGCTTTTTGCTAAGCCTGTCCCGGCACGTACCGGAGTTTGGAGTTATGCGCCTCGGAAATGTACTTAGGAATACGTTGACTTTGTTGGACTTTGCCAACTTGGTATGGTGTTGAGTCTTGTGATCTTAAAATGCTATTTTGAGAGATTTAATGTTGTGTTCTGGTTTAGCATAATGTAGCCAGTGAAATGACAAGACAAATAAGATTTAGCAACTTAATCAATCAATCCAAACTTCAAAACGTCTACAAACGAGAATTTCATAGAAAACCCAATAACAACACATTGCACGACCTTATAATTGAACCGCGTATTTGAAAAGCCGCACTTGCAACCACTAGACCAATGAGATACTTAAAGGCTGAGATTCAGAGAAGAGACTCAGCATGAACCTACGCTTCCGTATGTCAATTTGTCATATCATACAAATTTGACATACGGAAGCATATGTTCATGTTGAGTCTCGTTTCTGAATATCAGCCAAAGATGTTTTACTTTAAATTCGTATATTTTTATGCACAACGTTTTTTAAATTATGCACACTTCCAAAAACCCAGAGACAGTAGAAGCAATCGTGACACAAATCACTCGTTCCTGTACCAAATGATCGAGGATTACTAGCAGGCTGTTAGCAATCAGGTCAACAAGGCAATCAGAACTGCAAACACATGCAGACGATGCGGCTTCTAATTACTGAGTGATAAGGAAATTGTTGCCGTAGTTAGTTGAAATTGGTTGATATCAAGCTACCTAAGTGATATAGGTACCACTATCGACTGTAGATTATAATAGTAGAAGATCGGAACCTACAACGACCTTCACCGAGCTGATAATAGAATGAAACACACTTTATCATGAATTTAGTATATAATTATTATTATTAGAAAATATATTAAAAAAAATGGGTTCGCTAATAAAATCCTGGACAGACTACTTTTAATTATTAAAAAAAAGAAATTTAATTAAATGTTGCAATATCAAGATAATAAGTAGATAATAATAAGCGCATAAGATGATATTATATTTTTTTTAAACTAGGGTTTGAGTCAAACTAAGAAAGTACTTCTTCTTCTTCTTACACGTATACTTAGTATCGAGACTACTCCGTCTTTCTCTATTTGCAGCTCTGCGTGTACAGTCAACAAAGGAGATAAATATACAACAGGCAACCGGTGTTTCGGTAAAGATGAGTGTTAAACCAAATTTTTTTTTATCTACCACAGGGTTTTTATGAAGGCATTCAGCTAACAACACTTGCGTTTTGACACATTTTGATTAATATATTAATACACAATCTTTGTCAAAACACAAATGTAATTATCTGTCTGTATACTTTTTTTTTTTTGTTGACTGTACATTATGTTAGAGGACACAGTGTTGCGCAGAAAGTAATAGGTACAAGAAATTAAAAACTCAAATGTTCTTAACTAATTCCACTTACACTAAAATAAACCGACCATTCAGAGGGTCGAATCAATAGTTTGCATTGCATGCATTGTTTCTGATTCATTGATTTGATAACTAAATTGACAATTAACTATATTAAAATAATGAACAATAACAACGACAGATTCATTTGTTCACGTTACTGTTGCATTAATATTGTTCTTACTCCCGTCATCTGAAAATAATTTTACAATTTCATAATTGCAAATGTTTTCACATGATACGAGATGAAAATAATATTCACAATTCTGAAATAAATTCCCGCAAAGATGTGCGGGATTACGTTATAAAAGTTGCCACGTTGCAATGTTCATGGAAATATGAGCTTTTATGAATAACAGTAAGTTTTTATTAAAGTAACCATAAATATTAACTGGTTCTGATTAAATTGAATCGCCATTTTCAGGTACGTTGCATAGTGTGTCAATTAGTCTTCTGTTGCGCCGATTGCCGTCGAAGACACGAGAAAATAACTCACGGCCTTACATACGACTGCCCTATCTGCCGAGGCTTCCCATTCCTCTGCAGACTTGAACAACTGAACCAAGATTTCATAAAACATTTAACAGAAGAACATATCCCCTTACACTGTAAAAAGTGCAATAAAATTTTCAACAAAATGGAAGATTTCATAAATATTGATAAGTGCACGAGCATATCCGAATTAGTAGGTAAAGAAGCTGAAGTCGGTAATACTCAAATTAAAGAATTAGATGAAAAATTTGATTCGATTTATGAGAAAGCTAACAAATATGGTGAAAACTTTGAAGGTATAATTTCTGTTAATAAGAATAGTAAAACTGCTGTTATAACGCCGATTGTTAGGAAGAAACATCTAGTAGACTATGAGTCTAGTGACACTGAGGATGAAGATGTAGTAGAAAGTTTGACTCTTTATCCAAAGTTAGTTCCAAAAACTCCTAAATTGAAGAGGCAAAGAGCTGCAACTCCTCACACAAAAAAGTTGCTGAATCTGATGAAGCAAAAAGTTGTGGAAGAGTACGAAGAAACAATTGGAGATGGAATATTTGATGGGTCTCCAGTAAATAAAACTACACCAGTGAGAACTGAAAATCTGGGTAAGTGATTTGAGCTTTTAAGTGATACCAGAAATTATTTTTAGTGTGTCAATCAGGTCATGATCCCTTTTCAGTATTTGTCCTAGGTATCAGAAGCAGAAAGTTTACATTTTTAAATAGTGAAAGTAGTCCTTTGTTTTGACTTTCTTGTGACATGATTACCTTGACGTCAGTTACAGACCCACAAAAGGAGATGACGACACCCACATCCCACCTACCGCACCTCATCAAACTGGCCCAGATTGTTACCACCAGTACTCCAACCCATCCTGCTGGTAACGGATGGCCACTATTTGCTGACCAGGGTGCCGATTCTCCACTCTCAGAGATTGAGAACACCGAGAGTCCTGCACAGAGTATTAATATTGAGGTAGTGATTTTAGAATAATATCGACTATATTTAGTCATTGATTAGACAGTGGCACGTTCGGAAGTAAAGAAAGTATTTAAGTAAACACAAAACAATTCTCAACAATTTACTAAAAATAAGACGGAAGCAATTTAGCTATAAGCTCCCAAAATATAGTGTCTAATAATTCTCTTAACTAATTACAAACCTTGCAAGTACCGTCACCAAATAGTTATACTATATTCTATTGTGTGTTAGATCCTGTAATGATCAGTAAAAAAATAAATACATTTACTTTTTTTAGCCGTCCAAATCCGAGCTGGATGCAGTACATCCAAAGCTGAAGAGTATCATAGTAACTGGTAGTAAAACTCGTGTTGGTAGTCAAGACAGCACAGAGAAACACGTTACTTTCCAGGATTCTAATGAAGGCTCCATAAAAACTAAGAAGGTCAAGTTTGCTGATGACACCGTTTTTGAACAGCCTAAGGTTAAACGAGGTAGGTTAAATATGGTTGAACTTTAGCTGTTGTTTGATTATAAGATGTTTTGTTTTTTGTTTAGGCTGCGTTAAAAAATTACTGATAGCAGTATGTTTATGGTAACATGTATTAACAGTAGAGGTAACGCAGATATTAAGTGTATAACTGATCTTTCATCTTTATCATCATCATCATCAGCCGAACCGTGTACACCTCTGCCTTACACTTTTGGGGAATACAGGCGTGGTGGTATATTGATGATACAAAGATAAAACGGTATTTTCTCTAGAGAACATTGAAAGGTCATGTCTTTTGAATCCCTATATTTTATCATCTACTTAAGATGCTGACTGAATTAAATTATAAATTTTCAGTTGATACGCGGGTGGCTACCCCTTTCATTGCCATAACTTAAACACTTTGCATATTTACAAACGCCTCAACGCAAATTGTTAAAGTTTGAAATTTTCTTCAATAATGATTTGACAAGGATGTTCTTTAATATTTCAGTGTTTAGGAAACCAAAAAGGATGCTTACGCCCGGACCGCAGAGGCCAAAGTTTTGCTACAACCCTCGCTTCCAAGCGTTAGTAAACCGTTTTGAAAACCAAGGGATGATTATGGCAAGAACTCCAAAAACAAGGGACAAAGCTACCAACGATCAAGATCAAAATACCCCGCCTGTCGGGGAGCCCTCAAACATGCCCGCCAGAGCTATAAACTTTAAAGAAGACAGTCCCCAAATCGAATTAGAAAACACGAAAGAATCGAATGAATTATTCAAAACGTGTATCGATACTTCCGAAGTAGGTAAAAACGCAATTTCAGCACTAACAACGAACATAGCTGGCTCGTTACAAAATTGCCTTACGTCGGTTTTAATGAACACAGAAGAAGAAACGGAGATTCAGTTTAAGTTTGTTATAACTAAAAAGAAAGTTAGCGTAAAGAGGCTTATGGAGGAACCAGGCGGCGTAGATGAGAAATCGAGTGCAATCGATAAGAATCTGGAATCGATTAAAGAGAACATCTGGTCGAGCGTGGCGAGGGCTGTGAGAAATGTATTTTGGGGTGAGCAAGCCGCTAATTTAGGTGAGTATATGTTTATTGGTTTCCTTTCTATTAATGGGGGTTCTCACTTGTTTATTTTCGTAGCAGTGTTTCTGTTCGCCATAACTCTTGTTAGCGTGTAATAGATTTCACGGTGATTAGAAGGTGTAACGAATTTTTTTTTCTTATTTCTTTGTGTAGTGAAAGTCAATAAATATAACAATCTCTTCTTGTAGATTCGGCACATTTTGCTAGAATCTAATTTAAGTAACTTTTCTAACTCATAACGCCAATATTTTTCTAAAATATTTCCTTCCTGATCTACAATAAAATTACTCTGTCACAATATAACACCCATACTATACAGATAAATGAAAACCCAAGAGTATTCTGATACTAACTGACGTCAAATTTTCCACCAATTTTCATATTGCTTGAAATTTCCCAATAATTACGTTCTAAATTCAACGTATTAACCCGCCCTCGCTGCGAACGGTAAACACTGCGCGCAAATATTGACAGTCTCATCATGTCCTGCGATGAAAACTTCTTAACTTAAATGTTTATTGGAAAATAGATCTTATTTTGTGGCTAGTAAAATTCATTTGGAAAAACGCAATGGCAAATGGCTTGTTGTATTGAAGAATTTTGGAGACAGTGTCAGTTTGAATTAGCGACACGGGGGTAAAATGCATGATATTTTTGTTATAAGGGTTAAAGTAGAAATCAATTTTCAAAAATCGTACTAATAGAAACTCCAAGATTTTTTACGTCCAAGAAGTTTACGTAAGAACCTTAGACTAATGTTCTAGTATTTATTTAGTTAGCAATAATTATTACTCCAGTGTAAGAAGCAAAAGTACAATATTACCATTTTGTCTTACATTTTCTTATTCATAATTTTATTATTATTGTTAAGTGTGACAATATTTTTGTTTACTTTAATTTTGCTGTTGAATACCAGGAAATCTTTTCCTTCTTAAGTGACAAACGCTTTGTCAAAGTAACAACAATAAAGAATTGTTTGGCATTTATTCCTAAAATGTCCCGTCCATTTTTATTCTAAGTCGGGAATGAAGGACGGATATAAGCTGCCTGTCTTTTTTTGGTAAAATTTTTAGCAATCAAATTGATATTTGCGCCTTACCAGCTGGTATACTTTATTTAAAAGTAATATTATTTCAATGTCATTTCATCACACTTGTACATTTTGTACAAACCTATTAAAAATGGATTTTGCCCGCGAAGAATAGTTACTTTGTTTCATGCGAACTTTCATCCCTTCAAGCCTTTTTTCGCAATAAAGGTAAAAGCCTACGTCCTTCTCAATGTCTAATCTATCTCTGTACCAAATGTTATCAAAATTGGTTAATCGATTTAGGCGTAAAAGCGTAACAGACAGACACATAGACAGCGTTACTTTTGTAGTTATAATGTTATTATGGAAATAAGGATATCGTGGCAGAAAGTCTTCTTATTATTATCAAACTATGCTGACGATGATTGGCTACAAAAGAGAAACGAAAGATGATTTGACTGCTGATACAAATGTGTGACAGAAAATAATAATTCATATCAAACTATACCACAATTATGTTGGAACAAGTTCCAATACTAAAATATGCCAAAAATTAGAATAAATTAAAGTCCCGAAACCTGTGCCTTTGTCTGAACAAGGCTGCAAACCAATGCCTAAGTCCTAGACTATCCAATAATGCTTTTACGTGTGACAACAACTATGTGTTGCTAATTGAAGTTTGTAAATCAAACAGTGTAACAGTTACATCAATAGCTAATATAGCCGTATACGATTTGGTTACAGCAATAGACAAGCATTATCATCAATGTAGGTAATTGATACGCTTGAAATCCTTCCAGACACATACTATAGTAGTGCTCCATCTTATGCAAATTATGTATTTAGACTATTAAAACAATTTCACATCTGTTTCGTAAACACAAAATGAAAGATAAACAACTAGATTTATGAAAGATTGTTTTCTTGCTAGCTACAATAAATAGTACGAGTAGTTTTAGTAAAATCATACTACCAGACTATCTTGGATTTTAAAAAGCCTTCCATAATTCTTAAAAAAATAGCACTAAATCAAATTACCTTCCAGACTGAGCAAGGAGGCTGGATTTTGTCCAAAAACTTTTTCGGTACCCCACGAACATATTTCTTGAGTAAAAAAAGTACAGGCGAACAGAATTCAAATCGTAAATTTTGCAACGGCCCATAATTTCGTTCCGTGTCAAGTAGCAGGCATTATTGCATTTTTCTATTCATGAGGAGTCTCGCTTCAATCATATTGCGTCGCGAAGCTTTTTCACTTTTTTCTTGCGTTCTCAAATCTTTTTCTCTTTTAAATTTATTACTTTCCGCTCTTCTGCTTCGGAAATTGTTGCTTAGAATTTTTTGTCGCTTGACTTTTGATTGATGGTGACGTTTTAATCATGTTATTCTGTCGACAATAGCTTTTGATTTGGATTTATTATTCTAACTGTACTTTTAGGACCTTTAATTTATAAATATTTATGGTACTGGGGCCATAATTAATGACAGCTCGATTTATTCAATGCCTGGAATATAGGCGTGGGCTTGACTTTGCATAAAACGAAAATATTTGTAGGATTAATACGTCATGGATTTAAGTATTTTCTCTAATGAACTGTGTAGTTAGTTATCGAAAATATAGGTTCTTGTTTATCTTCGAACATTATGGATAATATTATATGAAATATTAAAAAGATAGCAATTAATTAACTCTTTCCATCTTTTACATTTCTTCTTTCAGCAGCAGCTGATTTCGTACCACAATAAAAACAAAGTCTAAATGTTTTGCAGCATCAACAACTCCACAAAGGTCAATTTCCTTTAACTCAACATCATCGTCGTGCAAACGTAAATGCGACGAGCTCTCTGACTCCGAGAGCCCTGTGAACCACAAGAGGCACAAATATGAAGGCAGGATAAGAGGCAGACCACCTTTGAGGAGGAGCAAGACCTGCGTGGCAAGCCTGAGGAGTTCCATGTCTGCAGAACAGAAATCCTTGATCAACGAACTTACAATGAGTCATGATGAAAACATGAATTTGAGCTTCTGAGAATTCCAGCGATCGATTTTGAAGTTGAAACCACTGGAGATGATACTTTAAGCGATTAGAGTGGACCTAGGACACTCAGCTTTAATTAAATCTGTATTACCTAAGAACGCCTGTTCTGGGCCTGGGTCTTAATATTCTACTTCTCTACAGTCAGCATGAGCTGTAAACGAAAGTATCAAGAATTTTAAATGCCAATCAGATTGTCAAAATGATATTTGAATTATTTCTGAGAATTTTCTTACAGTTTTGGGTATCGAAATAAGTCAGTTTCTACACGTACTAGTCTTATTTAATAATTTATACGTAAAGGTAATAATTAGGTAAGTAAATTATTAAGATTTTCACTATATTTAAATTATACTAGTAACAACTTAGGTAAGTAGTCAATTTTAAATAAGTTCAAAAGATTAATATCTAAGTGTTGGTTGCAAACAGTTGAATATAAAAACTTTTTTTAAGACATCTTTTTTTATTCTAAGTTCTAACAAAATTAATACCTACTAGTAGGTCACTATGATAGCGTATAATAAATATTTACAGCGATATCCGACATTCTACCGAACACACATTTAAATCTGGACTTGAATGGTATCTTCCGTGTTTGATTTTAAGCCTTTGATCATCATTAGCAAATCTCTTAAAGTTGAAGCAAACTGCAATCTACCTGCATCAGTTAATATGCCAATATCATTCGAGCTGATAAATTATTACTTCCTTACGAACACAATAAATAATTTACTATATCCTTCCCAACATAACGAGCCGCACAATAGCTCGCCCATAAACCACGAACACATACATGGAAATAAATAACCAAACTAACAACAGCATGTAAGCAAGATAACTTAATAACCCGTGCAATAACGCTGTGGGTACGAATGACCACGCACTATTCGGATACGTAATATCCGAAACCCTTCGCCGCCGGACGTGAGCCGAATTCGGCCGAGAGTACACCCCTAATGCCATCGTTTAGCTCGAATCAATCAGCGGGCTGGTTTCTGCTCGATAAAATGGCACGGGCGAGTCGATCGTGTCGGGTTATGATTTCAATTGTTTATGAGACCAAATTGCGGGTAAAGGGGGTTATTATTGTGGATGGGATACTGTGGTCTATTTTAGGTAGGTAACTCATGGCCCGTCATGATTGTGGTGAATGTTCCTGACCCCATGGCCATGACGCCAAGGCCAAGTGATGGCAAGGGCGGTTTTTAGTCGATATAAATACGACATACCCCGCCCCGCCTCATAAGGATTTTCCGCACACAAAAAAAAGGTAGGTAACTAGGTAACTCATAATAATTTGTCAATTATTTTATAACAATAATTTTTTTTTTAATTATAATATTTAATAATATTATTTTTGCCAATTAATTTATTGTTATATGTATGTTATAGTATATAATATTTTGTTATTTTTATAAGTATTGTATTATATATATTTATATGGGCCTTGTTGCCTTGAAAAAATAATAAAAACTTCATAATTAAAATTAAAACATCAACACAACAATCATTCGTGTTTATAATGTCAAACGTTATTGTTATCAAAATAATAATTAAGTGCTCGTTATTTCATTAGAAACTTCGCTTCGCCAATTATGTATGTATACCTGTCTTCACAAATTGATTCACTTTTGTTTCAAACCTTCAAAGATGTTTCAAAAGGCTCTTATTTTTGTTCTGGTTGTTAATTAAATTGACCTTTCGGCGTTTCAAAGTTATTTTGATAATGTAATTTGGAAGAATGTCTTTAACTAACTTGTCCAAAATAACGAGTGACTGAATTTTTCAGTCCGTAAAATACAATTCTGTACTAAGTGTGGAGGAACCTTCAAAAGGCTACTGTCTCGGGGATTAGACCGGGAGTCATATAAGCGAGCCCTGGCAGTTATTTTGGCCTTCTAAAAAACCACTCCAGAAAAATAATATTTGTGTGAATAGGTACAGTATTTTATTTAAACTTTCGTAATTAATCCATTAATCGTCCGAGTTCTGGCCACGGGTCTCTTCTCAGTATAAACCGATCTAACCTGCCAACTAGCAACTTGGCAGATTTGACGCGCCGTTGAGAAAATCTCTCAGGCATGCAGGTTTCCTCATGTTTGAAGCTTTCACCGTTGTGAGCGAGTAATTATTAATTATTAATACGCACATGATTACGAAAAGTCAGAGGTGCCTGCCTTGGATTCGAACTAGAGATGACCTACGACTTGGCAGTCCATGAACACTGGCCCCTAGGCCTATCATTTAAATATCTTTATTTAAACTTTGATCGGAAAAAATGAGAGACTATTTCTTGTATACAACATAACAAATTATCTCTAACAAGTTGTTAAAGACATCTGGCTGTTTGTGACACCTGTCATGGAATATTCTTCGTAGAATGTCAATTCTAGGCAACACAAGCTTAGTGATATCGACCCATAGCCGACTATATCAGGTGACATAGTATCGACTGTATCGATAACACAAAACGTTGTATTACTTGGTAATTTGTAATACTATCGATAGGTGGTATCGATTTTTGAACTATATCTCAGTTACTGATTGAAGGAGTGTCTAGGTCAACCGTATTAACCGGACATTTAAATGGAAGAACTATTATTATTGTATAATTTTATCTGCCAACTAACTTAGCGGGAACTTATCAGTAAACTGTGAAACAGGCCCGTAGGATTATTGATAAAAGATAGCGCAATCCGTATTTTCTAGCTTATTAAATTTTTAATTAATTCTAAAGTAATAAACAAACGTAACTAACGCTAAAACCGCTGGGTTTAGATTCTAGACGCTTAAATTTTGCACTTAAATTTCGTAAATGACATTATATACTATTGACAGATTTTAGGAAATTCCCACGGAATCGGGAAAATATTTAAGGCCAGTAGCGTGGGGATCATGCTCATCTATCATATTATTACGTCGATACTTGATTATTCAACATCACTAAATACATAATTAAAAACAAAAGACATTAGGCATTAGCAAAGAAAGAAAATGGTATCTTTTTGTATGTTTTTAAGCATTTTCCATGCTAAGATTTTTAATGAAGGAAATATCGGCTGGCGAGCAGGATTCGAACCTGCGTCTTCTGGTTTAATACACCAGACTTTGACCGCTAAGCTATCGCGAGCCCCGCTCACAAGTCGAAATCTTCCTTCACATTCTAAAAAAAATTGGTATACCTACTTATTTCCTCAATCACACACAGACACAGATAAATTATAAAATTTAAAAATATCATTAAACTCTTAGCGCTGTTCTAATTCGCCGCCTGTGGTCTAGTGGTTCGAGTACCGGACTGCTGATCACGAGGTCGTGAATTCGATTCCCACAGGACACAAATATTTATGTGATGAATATAAGTGTTTGTGTTTGTCATGGTGTTCCATATGTATGTAAAAGTATGTATTAACAAATATGTATATAAGTGTTATATCCACTGTCTAGTACCCGTAGTACAAGTTCTGCTTAGTTTGGGACTAGATGGTGCTGTGTAAAAATGACAAAAAATATTGATTATAAATAATGTGAGTTTGATATTTACGGTGTACCCGATACATGAAGCATACTCGACACTCGTACACGACAATCTTCTGCGTAGCAACCAAAAGCTAGTGAAAGTATATACCCTTTCAAAAGGCACTAAAAATTCGAAGCTTGTCCAAAGTGGGGAGATTTACGTAAAGGGACTAACTTCGATCATATTACATGATAAAGTTTATTTCACGGAATGCCGCTGCTATTCCTATACATCGGTTTTTGGATCCGCACAGGGTTTTCAAAATATCCGTGATATCCGACTTTTCATATATATTGTATGTATGTAAAAGCAAAGTAAAAGGTGTACACCTACTTTGCTTTTACATATCAAGTGTTGATAATTAATTAAAATGAAACTGAGTTTTTTTTTTATAAAACAAAGGTTTTAATTTTACTGATTTTAACTTATACAGATATACACTCACACCTTTTTCCCACAGAGGTAGAAACTAGAGGCCGCCATTGCTATGCCTTTTAATTTAGCTGGAAACTTATTTTCTGATCACATTTTTTAAAGATACATAAACAATTTTATTAAAAAGGATACATACCTTACCTTACCATACATATAAATTATTAAATAATAATTAATTGTGGCTTGATAAAATACCCGCGTAATTATTCCAACAAAACTGTTCATGTCAAATATGACAACCCTTCTTGTATCCGAATAACCGCGAACCAGAACCGAATCTTTCCCAAATATCCGCCAACCGACAACCCTAGCCGCAATATTCCGATCACGCTCTTACCACGTGACTGTATTATTTCAAATTCAAAGGGTAAAAAGCGGAGGCTGTATTAAAAAGGATAGCCCCCTTGTAATAGAAGCTTGGCATGAAACGTTTCTACTTCACCACGATCGGCTGTCACACTTGGACAAACTTTTCTTTGCAATTAAACTCATTCTTTGAACCTCAAAAATACAGTCTATTTTAGCTTAAAATACATTCAAAGATAAGTTTGTGCAACTCGCTCTGGGAATAACGGCAGTTGAATATGAAAAAATCTTAAGTGATATAGCACTGCGGTGGGATTTCGAAGTTAGCAGCTCTCGTGATTTTAAAAGGTTGAATAAAAGTTGTGTTTTGTATTCAAACTTTGTCCTAGGCTGTCGCGCTTGGGAGGAATAAAAACTATGAAATTAGACTATATTTCTTGTTATGTTATAGTTTGTACGTGGAGATTTTCTCACTTTTATTTACTGAAAAAATTTTGGCACCGATTCCTCCATAATACCTGTCAAAAGCTTAGCTTACTGTATATAATAAACTAATATATGCCCGCAATTTCGCTCGCTTACATAAAGTCAAATCCTTAAACCCACTCGGGGATAATGTGGCTATCAATGCCGGATAATTCATTATATTTTATACTTTATCTATATAGGTATCCCAATCACATTAACCATACAAGTAAGGCTGTTTATGAAATTTTAAATGCAGGATTTTTCTATCACCTGCCGTATACATATTTGGTACCTGTAACGATTGCCCCTGTGGGTATGTACCTACCTACCTAAGTTTCTTTATTTTATAAAAAATATTAACTTTTATTTGCAGGTTTTTCTAAAAGAATTACATGAATATAATAGGACTGGGATTTCTTAATGTTGTATACAAACCCAAAATCCAAAAAAAACAGGTACTGCTTGATAACATTTTATTATTAAGTTTATTTAAGAACAACCATATTAATTCATAACTGCTAACCTAAATATAATATAAGTACATACAGATATAACCAGCCGTCCATGAGAAATAGGTACGCATCATTGTATGAGCGAAAATGGCAGGACACCGAGATACGGGGCTTCAACAAAAGAGCTAGGGCTGCCACGTTATGGCCCACTTTAACAATTTGGGACATCACTTGGTTTTCATGTGTTAAATTCTCCGTCACTAGGGATGACAAGTTTTATCGATGGTGACGCATCGGTTTTAAAAACTATAGGAAAAGAATTTACATTGTACTAGCTAATGTTCCATTAAAATAATTATTTTAAATTTAATAATAATAATCATCGTATCAAGTCAATCTTATTTATGACTAGAGGAAATTCTGGCATATTTTCAATTTAACCCAAGTAATTACATACTAAGAAGGTCAATCCGCTGGCCTTCTACTACCAAATAGCTGATACACTGTATATACAATTATTATACAGCCCATCCCTATCCTAAGTAAACACATACCGAACCTGATAAATAATCATATCGGGTTTCTGATGGTTTAGTTCTTGTCCAGCATGTTTTTAAAGGCGCCTATAAGATAATAATAATAATATTGTGAAAAGTCCATTACAAAATAAATAGCTTTTTGCATAAAATAAATCGATACACATACTTACTTCAAGGAATATAATTTGTGATGATGTTATTATTAACAATTTTGCCAATACTTATTACACTGCTGCACTATAACTTCCCAAATGACTTTATGGGACATTGTTTCAGTCAATGTCCCGCACCGACAGCCCTAGTAACTCAAATCTACTGATAAACGCCCGATTATTTCGTAACCAAGTGTCTACGTCCCGACACTTTTGTGCAGGATGCCTTTGTTTTTCTATATTTTTCCTTGAAACCCGTTTATGGGACATGAAGCGAGCATGAGTGAGCGTAAATGTGAATGGCTGGCTTTTTACGATATTATACTGGATGTAAGTGGTTTGTTATCGGGAATGGTTCCGAAGTGGTCCGTGTCTATTTTTGGGGTCTTTTTACGATAGGAATAGTATCATTTTACTTCTTTATAATGTTACTTTAGGATCTAAACAAGTTATAGTACTACGTAGATATACAGTTTGATTCAAACCTAATGGCGGCTTGGAAGTTAGCTACTCGCTGCGCAGTACCCCCGCTGTCACATAAATTCGTCACTGCGCAGCGACTCGCCTCATGTTCTGAGCCGTCATTAAGTTTGAATCGTACTGTACGTATCTTAGGTTAAAATCGAAATCAGGACACTTGGCGTAACGGTAGGGGCAAGATGACCACACTAACCGCTAAACTAAAGATAAGTAGTACCTATTAAGTAAAATTTTTATTTTCTCTATTCTTTTGCATGCTACGTTAAAAATGATCCTTTTTCTACTACCCAATATGTCTGCGGCGGTAAAAAATTCCAGCCACAGAACATAGGATTTTAACAGTGTCGGTACTCCAACATTGGTCCAGCACGAGCAATAACAGGGTGTCCTAGAAACACATTAGGTACCGTCCCGGCGTCCATTTATAATGTGCAACCAGGGGCCGACGTGTCAGATGTTCGTTTATTAAATATTTATACCTCACGATTTTGGTCTTTATCAAAAATTTGTCCGGATTTTATTCTGTATTGTACTTATAGTAATTTATGAATGATAATAATATCCTGGGCCATTTTACACATCACCAGTTAGATCCAAACTAAGCATGCAGCTTGCACTATGGGTACTAGACAATGGATATAATACTTATATACTTTTATCTGTTAATTATAAATATAATTATAATATATACATAGAAAACATCATCACAAACATCATAGATAATTCATAATTTGATAAATACATACATTAAACAATATGTAGGTTTTTTGGATGAGACTTTGTAAATCACATTCTTACCTCATAATCTACCTGATTAGTCTACTGGTCGAGACTGCTACGCTAGAGGACCTGGGTTCGCTTCCTAGCTCGAATAAAATTTTATAGGGTTTTGCTATGAAATTCGCAGTAACAGTTTGCAGTTTGTATTTTTGACGCTATTACCGAACTGTGTGTATGCGCACCTCTGTCTACAGGCGTGATTGTATGTTATTTTATCACTTTCTGGTTCGTCATCGAATTAGACCAACTTTTACCATTAATTTTTTCATCAGCAACCCATACACTCTGTCTGCTGGGCACGGGGCTTCTCTCAGTATGAGAGGGATGATAGTCCACCACGATAGCCAAACGCGGGTTGGTAGACTTCACCATCCCGTCGAGAAAATCTCTCAGACATGCAGGTTTCTTTCACCGCGCTTTGCGAGTGACGCACACGATTTCGAAAAGTTAGAGATGAGTGCCTTGGATTCATGTATACATAAATACTAAATACCCATCAATCGTGTCGCAGTCGTATCGTCACCTTTAAAACCAATCCGACCACCTTAGAGAGGACAAACTAATAAAACGGGGGACAAGACAGAGGTCAGGGGACATTGAACGCACGTAATGCCCACCGGATGGCGGATACCGGAAGTGGAATAACGTCACAAAGAAACTAAGGCAACCTTTTGGAATTAATAAAACCGTTTGAAAGTTTCTGTGTTTTATTGGGCAATCGTGAAATATTAGTTTTCTTATATATTTTGTACTGCATAACCGGGGGGGCTAGACAAGTTGCATTTTGCCATTCGAATCCACAAACAAAATGTATGGAAATGACACAAGCTTTCGACAAATCGGGCTGTCATTTACATACATTTTGTTTGTCGGTTCAAATGTCAAAAGGCAACTTGTAAAAGGTATGCAAATGACATTAGCCCGATTTGTCGAAAGCTTGTGTCATTTCCATACATTTTGTTTGTGGATTCGAATGTCAAAATGCAACTTGTCTAGCCCCCCTGTTGTCATATTTAATTACATCTTTAATTAGATAATCATAATATGCTCGCCTGCCCCTTGTCCTTAAGGTTCTTGGTTCGATTCCCAGATCGAGCAGTGTTATTGTGTTAATTATTTTTTTATTGTACATGTAGTCACGAGAAAAAACATATCAACACTAACCAAAATTCGAATGGAATTTTCTCCTAAAGTACTGATAGAAATTTTGTGGCATTACGAATATAGTACTATTTACGAACCAATATTATAATGACATTGGCGTTATCTCAAAGTTGCAACCTTGTTGTTCATGAAAAATCGCTTTAGCCCTTTTGTGTTTATAATCCAAATTTAGCAAAAACCGTCTTGAAATTTTTCATATACTTACTGCTAGCATTATATCTTTGCTCGTGATTAAACATTGCATTAACAAATGCTAAAATATCTTACGCTGTAATTCCGAGAACATACCCTAAGAAAGAATTTGAGGAAATTCCCACGGAATTGAGAAAAACAAACAGAGTAAAATCGTGAAGAACAGCTAGTTAAATACAAATTTCAATTTATTTTACAAGCACATATCTATAAGTTTTCCAATTTGCCGCCCCTCGCCAACTGATCACATGAACCACAGCGCATCAACAGCATGAATATTCATGCGCAGGCATCGAACTGTGAACCGCACACCCTGTTCAAACCAGATAAATATTTGCTAGGTCGATGTTACTTTTTTTTCATGTTACTATTTTTTTTTGAAGAATATTATTGGTGAAATTGTTTTAGTCGTGTATAAGAATTATGAACTTCATCTTTAACTATACCAATATTATAAATAGGAAAGATTTGATTGTTTGTTTGTATTGAATAGGCTCCGAAACTACTGGACCGGTTTGAAAAATTCTTTCGATGTTATGTAGCCCATTTATCGGGGAAGGCTATATACCATCACGCTACGACTAATAGGAGCGGAGTATCAATGAAAAATGATGCAAAAACGGTGGAAAAAAAATTTATAAGACTACGCGGGCGAACCCGCTGGCTGGAAGCTAGTTTACTATAGAACTTTTGATTATTATAAATAGTGTTTACATACGAGACAATTGCTTTAAAAGCCCAGTAGTCCCAAGCGTGACTGCTAAACTCGAGATTCTAGGTTCGAAACCCAGGTCGGGCAAAGTGTTAATGCGTTTTTCTATGAAATTTTCAGTAGCAGCTCGGAGTTTGGATTTACGCCCGGCTAATGGCAGTAGGCTTGCCCCCTATTACATAGGACATAAATGTACCGGTGAACTGTGGATGTACTTTAGTTCATCTCTGCCTAACACTTCGGGGAACACATGCATGGTGTGTCTATCGGACGGGTTAGAATATAATTGCTTACTGCCATTCAGACTGGCATCTCGTTAGAGGCGAGAAAATTGTTGACTTGCTTAGTGGTAGACATATTGGGGTTTGCCTGGCTCGTGATCATTTTTACATTAGAGCAGCGTAAAGCACTTTTGTTGGTGTTCCAATTTGCACGTGAGAGGCACTTAAATGTTCCAGCTTCAGGCTGCATTCTCTTATAGGTCGAGAATGCATCAGGAACACCTCTGCTATTGCTGATAGTCGGCAAGGTAATCAAGTCAATTACCAGGGAGCCTAGACAAGTTGACATTTGACATTCGAATCGACAAACGAATAGAAACAAAATGTCGGACATGACATTAGTGACAGCGATTTGTCGAAAGCTTGTGTCATTTTGTTTCTATTTGTTTGTCGATTCGAATGTCAAAATGCAACTTGTCTACATGCTCGGGAGTCTCGTCTACGCTTTTGACGACATAAATCATAAAAAAATACTTACCACTTACAATCAGGCGCCATGCAAGGCGTTTGCCCAGAAAATGGACTGCAAACTTACGCTGTACCTACTTCTGATGTGCAACTTTTTCTCATACCAACAAAACTATACCTTAACTTAACCATAATAATGTTTGTTACAGGTAAACGGCTCTTGGGGTCTGCCTGCCTTCGTGTGTGACGTGTACATCGCGATGGACGTCACGTCATCCACCTCCAGTATATTTAACCTCGTTGCCATATCTGTTGATAGGTAAGTAAAGTGTTATTCTTATCTAAGATGACTGCTAAATGGGGGCTTGACAAGTTGCAATTTGACATTCGAATTGACAAACGAATGAAACAAAATGTATGGAGATGCCATTAATGACAGCACGATTTGTCGTCGTTGGTCGATTCGAATGTCAAATTGCAACTTGTTTAGCCCTATGTCTGGCTCCAATCAATTTTGACGACGTCTGTGGTCTAGTGGTTCGAGTACCGGACTGCTGATCACCAGGTCGTGGGTTCGATTCCCACAGGACACACATTTATTGTGATGTACTTAAGTGTTTGTGTTTATCTGGGTGTTTCTTATGTATTAACGAAAAAAATATATATAAGTATTATATCCATACTATCGTACCCATAGTATAAGCTCTGCTTAGTTTGGGACTAGATGATCATCATATCAGCCTATTGCCGTCCACTGCTGAACGTAGGCCTCCCCCAAAGAGCCCTAACCATCCCGGGACTAGAGGATGCTGCGTAAAAATGTCCCAGGATATTTATTTAATTTGTGGACTGTGTGTTAAGTACCCACAGTCCACCAGATTGGAGTTCGACCTACGGTAACTTTTTGATCTTATCTTCATAATATGGTGTTCCGTTTGCTTAGTAATATCACAATCAATATTTGTCACAATAGAAATAGGCGCGGCGCGTATGACAAGATGTATGAACGTGGAGAAAGCTAAAGACTATGCAAGAATCGTAGCAAGTAGCGATCTCTAGTTTCTGCCTACCCTTGTAGGAAAAAAGCCGGAGTGTATGTATATATGTAAATATACTACTCATAGTACTAAACTCATTTTTGTCATCAGGTATATCGCAGTCACCCAGCCCATAAAATACGCGAAGCACAAGAACAACCGGCGGGTGTGGTTCACCATCGTGCTCGTGTGGCTGATCTCAGCAGCCATCGGCGCCCCCATCGTCCTGGGGCTCAACGACACCCCCGACAGGAACTTCGACGAGTGCCTCTTCAATAGCCAGAACTACGTCATCTACTCCTCCCTGGGATCCTTCTATATACCTTGCATCATGATGATGTTCCTTTATTATAATATTTTTAAGGTTAGTAACAATCACATTTCATGTATGATATTTATTTATTTATTTAAACTTCAATGCACAAAAATTGTACATAAGGCGGACTTAATGCCATATGGCATTTTCTACCAGTCAACCTTTGGGTCAAAAAGAGAGTCATGTAACAAAAAAAAATTTTGCAGTCCATGGTAATATCATGTAACATGGACTGCAAAATATCGAATCCAAGGCACCTCTAAAATGTACAAAATGAGTCTCTTTTGACGAAAAACAGCGTTAGGAAACCTGTATGCCTGTGAGATTATATCGACGGCGTCTGAAGTATGGTCAGCTCTGTGTACCTGAGGTACCCCAGCTAACAAACAGCTAAGGTTGATTTTTGTGGGTTGTGGGTTGATTAAGAGAACAGACTGATATTGTTTTATTGATCGGTAAAATTATGATACCACATTACCCTGTCCTGTCCTGTCCGCCCATAGGTTCCGTATAGTTGGGGGTGAGCCTATTGCCATCAACTGGGCCCTAATCCAAATTCCGAGCTGCTATTAAGAATTTCATATAAACCGATTATTTTTGCTCCCTTTGAGTTGAACTTTAACCACACCTGTGACACTCCATACACTTTCTGATACCGCTGCACTACAATACCAAATGTCAAACTTGTCAAAATTATGTTTGTACACGTACAAATGTGTGCGTGAAGGTGCGTAGGGTTTGTTGGCAGTCCGGCAAGAACACTGGCAGGATGCGGGGGACCTGAGGTATCTGACGTTGGGGAGGGGCGGAGAGTGGCCATTCTGTTATTATTTATTCTGTGCTTTATTAACTCAAAAAGGTAGCAAAAATTAATGTTACAAATAGTCTGAGAAAACAATACGAATCAAGTCTTTTTTTTATATACATTTTTATTCCACAAAAATGATGAAGTATACAAAATGAAGTATTCGTTTGCGGGCCGCCGTACTATTCGTAAACGCATCCTTAATCTAGCCAAATACAGTAATGGATTGATAGCACGTTACCAGCAACATTCGATTTAACAAGATTAGCATTCCAGTTTCAATTAGGCCCAACTATGCGACCCCAAGATGGGATCTGGGTTCATATCGGAGACCTAAATATTAGGTCGCTTTTCAATAGAAATGTCAAGACCAAACATAATAATATGTGAAGGGTAGGTAGGTGTGTATGTATGTGCGACTGTAAGTTTTGCTTTAAGTATAATCTTGGTTACTATTATATTATTATAAATGCGAAAGTAACTTCGTCTGTCTTTTTGTCTTAAACTTTTTCACTCCTAAACTGCTTAACAGAATTTGAAAAGAATATACTAAACCTAACTACCATTACGCCATCTACCGGGTACCATTCAGGTAATCCCATAAGTACAAAAAACATCAAAGTAGTTCATTCAGAGGAAAATAATTACGGAAATACTACCTACATGGCCAAGATATCTTCTTGTTCTTCTTCGGGTGCCTCTCCAATCACAGAATGTTGGCCATACGATGAATAAAATCAAATCACCCATTTTTATTAGTGAATCATTTTGTAAAACACTTTTTTGAATTAAAAGAATCCTTGTAAAATTTATTATAACTAACAAACAAACAGGCAAAGATAAACTCGTAAGAAAACAAGAAGTTTTTGAATGTAACAGTAGTTTTAAACACTATCTTGTCTTGCAGTGCATACCCTATATACTACCTGCTAACCAGCACAATAGCTTTCACATTTTGGCACAAACCTTCTACTGTTTTGTACGACACAGTATTCTGAAACTTAAACATAATATTGTTCCAACTAGTTTTTCCTAGCCAACTTATTTTCAAGATTTAGATGTTTACAAGAAAGCTGTCTTAGTTTCTTTCAAGTTTAAATTTGGACTGGAGCACGATAAAAACATACAACTTGAGAACTACAACTTTTTTTATCTTCCATCGGTTGAAAAATCAGTCCAGCAATCAGTTCTAGAAGTGATTTTTAGCTGTCTCGTTAATTTTGCCGTCGTAAACGCGACTGGTGAGCATGAGCTCTTAGGTGTGGTTTCTATGTCGACCATAGTATTATGTTTCCTACGAAATTCAGTAGCAGCTCGTAGTAACGATATGTGGTTGGTTAATGATAAGAAATAAAGATACATTTAATTGCTCTTTTAATAGCGAGAAGTACATAAAAAAACACGATTTAAATAAAATTGTAAAAAATAAAATTCTCACCTCTTTACTGTTAGTGCATCTACCACTTTTTTTTCTTCTCTGCATCTCCCTAAGGTATTTGGTAGATTGCCTAAGGCATTTCCTTTGTCCACTCTGTGTACATTAAGACTAAAATAAAAAATAAATGAATAAATAAAATAATATACAAACAAAGAATAATAACAATAAACAAACAAGTAACTGTCGCCGTTGTCCATAACAATAAGGTCGTAATGCCAATTGCAATGTAATTGGCTCGTTACATATAACCAATAAACATATCAGCGAACTGTGGGTGTGTACAGTGTGTGTACCTCTGCCTAATCCTTCAGAGTGTGCCCTCATACTGGTACCTATCTCTGAAGCGTGAGGCAGAGCAGGGGTCAGGATAAAGGGGTAAGGGTTAGGCATGTACAGTTCTCGCCAAACTTATTGTAATACAAAATATTAGATTGTAATAAATAAACACGCAAGCTCAAGTCGTAAGCTGTCGTTTTAAATCATTCTAGTCCAATATTTTCTTTCTCCGATTTTTACGCCCGGGTTGAAGTTAGCTAGTGCCAACTTTAACCCGGACAATAAGTTTGGCGAGAACTGTATATTTAAATCATTTTACGATAAATAATCCGCTTAGTCAACGCAACTTGTTCTAGAAAAGAAAATAATCTTCAAACTAATCTTGCCTCTATTTCTAAAGGCTTTAAGAAACCGTGCCAAAAAGCAGAGAGCAGCGAAGAAGCCCCCTGTGTCAGGAGAGCCCCACGCGGGGGCCACCACCGCCGTGGTGATAGAAAACGTGGCGCAGACCAGGAGGCTGGCGGAGACAGCGCTGCACGACGACAGACCCACCAATACTGGGTCTGGGAGCAATGAGGATGATCACGAGGATAGGTAAGGATGTAAAACTGACAGACAATTAATGTAGATTTTTTTGTTATCACTGTATAATTATACTAGTACACACATATCATGGTATACATTGCCAGTATAACCTGACCTGGCATTATATGAGCTTTTCGTACTAAGAAAGGTAGTTTGATAATCATGTGATGTTTTGCGCTAAGTTTCTCTATATATTTTGTGAAGAAGAACAGCCTCTTAATAAATGGTAAGAAAAAAATAAGTCTTTCTTGGCCAAAATATGGGATTCTGAAAGGTTAAAAGAATGATATTATTATTTTTCAATTGGCTATCGTTCTTAAGTCTAATGTACTTAATTGATATTTTTATACATATAATTTACTGTTATTATTAAAATGGAGGTAGTGTTTGTTAAAATAAGATCTCAATTTACTGGGAACGTTGTGTTTTAATTACTGTGCCTAAATAATAAATGGTGTTAATCTATAGTCTAGAAACTTCGTCTATGTTTTAAATTAGCTTTTGCTCACTTCTAAGTTACAGAAAAACTAGTACGAGAAAATTAAGAACTTCGGAAAGTTTTGAATTATCGAGGCAAAAAATTTAGAATTTCATGTTGCTGACTTTGATCTGTTTGTTTTCGTTTAGCAACATACCATTCTTTGGTTTGAGAATCTAATAAATTATATAAATAATAAATAAATATTCAGTGATGTTTGAAATAATTAAGCAGAAATGTCTCTACACAATACGTATCTAAAGTCATAAGGCGATTCAAGAAAAATATGACAGGATTGGGTATTGACACTTGTACTAGGCTAACAGCATGTATTCACTTGAAAGGAGCTGGGAGATGCTATTGCTAAATCATGAGACAGCAATGACCAAAAGAAAGAACGGATTCGTCATGTTCATTCAGCCTTTTATCATTTTAGTTCATAGAAAATACGGTAAATCTAGCTGAGTTATAATAACCTTCAACTGACTGGTATTTCTGTCCATGAACAGTTTCGACAAGAGGTCGGCAGACTTGGAGGCAGATGCGGACGACTGTCACGTCATCCCCAACGACAAGTCTACCGAGTTCATGCTGGCCACCGTCGCGGAGGAGACAGCTAAGTGAGTTAAATATTACAATATTAGTTGTGTAGCCGTGAAAATCTCTGCAAATCTCGTGGGTTTTTCCTAAAATATAATCTTAGTGCTCGCTTCCATTATACAAGGAACTCCTCCTAAAAATAAAGAAACAAACAATTTTACTTACTGATTCCTGACACTTACACTCACTAACTTTTACGGGTTTTATCACGGACGCGTACGCGTAAAGGGTCCGAAAAAAGGCGATATATCTGTAAAAAGTAGTTTTGCTTTTTTCAAATTAGGTACTTTACAATTCTGCAGAAGTTACAATATAAGTTTCTAGTTTTTACTCTGCTGGATTGAATAAAGAGTTATTATTTCTTCTTTCTAAGCAAAATGTCATGCTTTGTATTTATGCAATTTTGCGAAGAATTTAACAATTTAACAATGTAACAATTTCTGTCTGTTAATCAGTTTTATTCAGTAGACATGAATCCCGTGACGCGGCTATAGATACGGGACAACCGTCGTTAGACGCTAAGATCCGACCCGCCTAGTCAGTTAATAATTTTAAATCAGATTTTTTTAATTAAGTAAATAAATTTTCAATTAACCGTAGCAGTTTTAAACCCGGATAGCTAACCTAAAGTTCGATACCCTGGCCAGGAAATGTTAAATAATTAGATATTTTACTAGTATATTTTCAATGGCAAACTGGAATCATAATTATGTTTCTATTAAATTAAACTAGATTTGATGAACGTTGTAGATTGTAAGCTCACCATAAACGGTGAAATACACCATACTTACATACATACCCATTTTGTTTATGTTTAGGCAGACGACGTTCAACCAATCAATTCGGTAATCATTGTTTCGGTGACCTGTGGTACAATAATTATCAGCAAATTATGGTATACCTACAGTACCTTCATTAATTTCTGCCTAACCATTATGTAGAATTCAAGCGTTGTTTATTGATAAAGCTTTGAACAAAAGAGGTTGTATAAAGAGAAACAAATGAAATATGACCTACTTTTAAAAACACATTCATAGAATTTATTAATACTTTTAATTTTCGCGGCTGTAGCAAACATTTTTCATGATTTTCATGCTCATTGCTATGTAAATGATGATCCATTAATCACTCAGTCGTTCGTTTATTTTTGTTCAAAGTTCTGCCAACGTTTTATCAGATTCAAAAGGATTCGTTATGAAAGGACTTACCTGTTCCGCGGTGATTTTATTACAGTTTTAATAGGTAACGTCATTGGGGTATTACAGTTACTATCGTTCTAGAGAAATCATGCCACATTATGCTAAAAACAGTTTACACATTAAAATATCAGAGCCGAGTAGTTTCATGTGTAAAATCCAGCTTGTTTAGGAAAAACGAGAAAAATCAACAATATTACGTCATTGCAAAATATTGACATTTTACCAAACTACAGAGTTACTATTAGTCAACTTCTGCAGTAATTGTTGTAACACTTGACCACTATTAATAATATAATAATAATGTTTATATCTATAATCTCTTCTTTCCGACAGAATCTAGTTAAAAAATGACATTGACTTGTAAAAACACCTATTTACAGAAATAAATGTAATTAAATCGTATTATTTAAATTCTTAATCTAGGATTCTTTGTACCTCGATTATCTGTGGTGTTTGCCATGACTCTATGACATAATTACTCAATGATGAGCAAAAATTAATTTCCTTAACAAAATTATATAATCTCTAAGCATATCTCGTACAAGCATATTTTTGCGTAATATCGTCAAAGTAATCGATATTGTTGTTAATTTAGAAATTGCTTTGAATGTGGATATCAGAAGCAATAGACGAAAACATTAAATTATGTTCTGTAATAATAACGTATCGTAGTTTCAAAGGCATAATGTTTATCTAAAACATATTCGAGTCGTTAGGCATGATTAAAAGCTGTGAATAGTTGCGGCGGCGGCGGTTCGGCTTAAAATGTTACTTCATATCTCGTCTACAATATCAATAATTATTATTTTATCGATCTTAATTAAAGTTCTTTATTTATGTAATGTTAACAACTTATAATCCAGTCAAGTACGGTTACTTAATCATGAATTCTATAGTTCTCGCTAGAGGAAGGGAAGGATAGCTCAATTTCACACAAAAAAGGCTGCTATCAATCTACCATAAAGAGAAAAGATTTGTATCTTTTCTATTAAGTAAATGAACTAAAAATTAATACACAGGTTTAAAAAAATCATGATTCATATCAGACAAAAGGCTGCTATCAATCTACCATAAAGAGAAAAGATTTGTATCTTTTCTATTAAATGAACTAAAAATTAATACACAGGTTTAAAAAAATCATGATTCATATCAGACGTAATTTCTAATGTTTAAAATCATGATTCACTTCAATATTTTAATGTTACAAAATATACTACATTATAATTATGATGTGGTTAACCCTTAATTCGCTTTCGAAGCACGTTGAATCAGACTATCATTAGAAATAATCGTCTTCTATTTAGATTAAAAAGTGAAATGCATTTACTACATGTAATTGTAAATGCATTCTAGTCTACCACTGAACCAAACTTCTCTCTACAGTACCCCAAAGAGAAACATCAAGTCCCAACCAATCCCAGACCCGAACGGGAACAACGACTCAGGGTACGCGCCCTCCAACCTGGAGGACACCATCAGGGAACACGTGTCCCCACCAGGCTCGCCAGGGTTGAAAGACGCCACGGTGCTGAAGAACATGGCCTGCGATGGCTCCAAGTGGAAGAAGAATGGAAAGACGTCGAAGTTATCCGTGGACTCGAGGTAAGAGGAGATGATGAGGTATATTTTGAAATTGAATGTAGGTAAAATTTTACCGCCCCAGACAAATGCAACAAATTATGACTTAGAATCAAGAAATTTGAGAAGATGCAAGGACTGGCAGCGTAAGCGACTTCCTCTGGCGTAACAATATGTTTAACAATAGTTTAGTTTCCCTATTGTTAAGTCCTTGGATATTCCAAGGATCGGAATTGGATTGGAAAATTTGAAAATCGTTAAATTGTTCATATTATTATTATAAAGGCTGTATTTACGGAGTAATTAAATTGCCTGTTGAATGCAAAAAGTTGAAGCAATAAAAACCTTTCAAACGATAATGGTTGCAACCTATGCGAAATTGTGTAGTTGCGGATGCATATGTACCTAACCATTATTGCCATCCTCCAACGAGATGGACCGATGACCTGGTAAAGGTCGCTGGAAGTCGCTGGATGCAGGTAGCATGCGTCCGGTCCCTGTGGAAGTCAATGGGGGAGGCCTTTGTTCAGCAGTGGACATCTTTTGGCTGACATGATGATTGCCATCCTTATCGTTTCCCTACAATTTTTGCAAATTAGAGCAAGATTTTTTTTTACGAATTTCCATGGTTAAAAAAATTGACAATTGCGTGAACAGACAACAAACTTGCATCGTGTAAATGGATCTTAACCATATTTTTTTTCATGCAAAAGTTGTATGCAAGAATCGTAGCAACTTGGGTTATTATATCCACAATACGTATGTGTAGGGCCTATGTAACACGGGTCGAGCCTAATCTCTACGTACTACTAAGGGAAAAAGGCGTGAGTGTATATTATGTAATGTAAATAATCCTACAATGTCTTTTAAAATCACTAATGTTTAGGTAGTAGCAATGTAGAGTAATACAAACATTTCGAGACAACTGCCACGATCTAAAGAAATAAACTTAAGTAACAAACAACAGTTAAAACAAACTGTGTTGTAGTTTTCAGCGCTTACCTCTGCGAAGTTTTAACGTATTTTTTCCGGTAACTGTGCTATGTAGACAACCGCTGCATCCGAATATGCATTGTTTTGAATTGAAAACAGGGACTACCAAACCCTTTTTATAGTAATAGATATCTACATCTATATACATATTAATGAATTGCAATTCGGTTAGTCTCGCTAAAACTCGAGAACGGCTGAACCAATTTGGCTAATTTTAGTCTTAAAATATTCGTGGAAGTCCAGGGAAAGTTTAAACGGTAAGAAAACTTTTATTGGCCGTACGAAATTCGCTGGGTCAGCTAGTGAATTTATAAAATTGTATCTACTTTGGATTAGTTTTTGATGTGCAATATTAATTCACTATCGCAATATTTTCTACCGATCGCTTAATATTTTTCAGAAATAACAGAAAGGGAATTGTTGATTGCATCCAATCTTTTTGATTGCCGTTATAAGTAACTAAAATCGTAACATAAACATTATCTAATGATAAATATTTCGAATATTGTTTAATTTAGTTTTAAATGTTTTTTTAAATATTGGTCAATTAAGTAAAATTAACTTAATATTAAATCAGTGATGAGATCTGTAGCATCAAATGGATCTTTATAAATGTTTATTCCTAAAAAAATCTTCCTAAATTCAAAATAAGCCCTGACCCTGAATGATCATAATATTTTGCTGAAATATATTTTACCTCTTTCTTTTAGAAACGTCTCCTTAGCTCTTCGGTCAGACGACGAAGTCACAGCCAGCCAGTACGACCTGCGAGATGGGTCTAGTTCCAAGAAGGAAAGAAAGGCAAGCGCAGCGACCGCTCGCTTTACAATATACAAAGCCAATAAGGCGAGCAAGAAGAAGCGGGAGAAGTCTTCTGCGAAGAAGGAAAGAAAGGCTACTAAGACACTAGCGATAGTTTTAGGTAAGTTTAAGTTAAAAGTAGCTTAAGGGTTGTGACAACAATCTCGAGTTAAAAATAATAATGATATTCGCGCGCTTAAGTAGTCAAGGAAACTTTACGAAATGTTTAAAAAAACTATACGTCGTCTGAAGTCAGTTCACCGAAGTTAGGTCAGCAGGCTGACGTAGGAGTCAGGCCACCATATGTATTGGACCTGACCATACGTATTGGGCTGCTATTGAGAATTTCCAAAAAAAAATCCAGTGATTTCCCAATCTTCTTAGGCAAGAGAGTTTTAACACGATGTTTTTCTTCATCAAATCATGTATACATAGATTCAAAGTCGGATGTTTAGGATGCCACACACTTAAATAAGGTTATCAACACCTTATTTAGTCGCTTTTTTATATATTTTGAGCAAATACGTCTCGACATACTTTAAATGAAATATAATTGATACAGCTCCTTCTTTCCAGGCGTCTTTCTCTTCTGCTGGGCTCCATTCTTCACTTGCTCAGTGCTCGGCGCCATCTGCGATAAGATCGGCCTCTCCTTCGACCCTGGTGTCACCGTGTTCATCCTGACCACGTGGCTGGGCTACATCAACTCGTTTCTCAACCCCGTCATCTACACCATCTTCAACCCTGAGTTCCGGAAGGCGTTTAGGAAGATACTCCATTGCGGCACCTAGCCCGTGGACTATTTGGTCGTCTTTACGCAGTAGATCTCGTTTGTTGGGGAGATTTGTTCCATTCATATTATAACAGAGTTGTTGATAAATATTTGAAGGTGGGTATCGTTAAGTTGTTGATGGTTGAAGACTTTTATGAAGAAAAAAAAGGTGATTTTTGTGGTACTTGCGAGTGTTGGTATTCAGTCATTTGTATGCGCAGATCTGCCCCCTTATTGTAGTGCTAATCCTCTTATTTAAAAATTTCTATCCTGTACGGTTTTTTAAATAAACTAGTAAATGGATGCTCTGTTTGTTAATTTGTCACGTATTAATACAGGGCGCAATAGTTGCTACGTAATGAACGTTGTAAATATTTGCGCTGCTACATAGCATAGAAATTTCTTATCTTGTCCTGCTAGGTCATAATATTAAAATATGTCCTACTATGCAGCTGATCCCCGTTTTACTTAATAAAGAAAATTAAAAATATGTGTTCAGTCAATCTCAGCACTATCACATCCAAAATACGGCTTTAAGCGATGCCAAATGTGTTAAAGAAAGTTTTTCAAGAGAAAAGATGGATGGAATTATATGGATGGAAAAATCTACAGCAAATTGTTGACTCTTTTATTTTTAAGAGATCTACTAGGCGACCAAATTGTACAAAGTACAGTCGAATACAAAAGTTTATACAATGTGATAAACCAATAAACTTAATGTGTCGTGTTAGCAGTAGAAAAATAGCATATCAAAATGTATTGTAATATTATAAAACTATTGTATAAAAAACTATTATGTAAAAATGTATTGGTATTGTATAGCTTGCTTAACTCATAATATTCTAGTCATCAGTATTATTAAAATATGCCAAAGAAAGTGAAAGCGGTATTACTAGGCTTTAGTTATTTTTATGGTTGTGATTATTTTAATTTTCAACTGTTTCTGAATGTACACTAGTGTAAAAGTACAATCGATAAAAGAAACGTTAAATGTATTTAATTATTAATTATTATAGCGGAAAAAATGTATTTAAAGCACAATAAGACAATGTAGTGAAATAATTAAGAGAAGCAACGTTTTTATATTAACAATCATTAAAAATATTGTAACACGTTGCATAGGTACAGTAGTCTGCAAAAGCTTTATTACTTTTGATATTAAATATCTTGTAACATTTGTCTTGCAAGCTGAAAATGCTTTCTTAAGTGATCAAAACACCATTTTATACGTCCTTTGAATTATATTTATTAAAAATTCTCGTAATCTGACTTAATATTTTTTTTGTTATACTTTAAAAAATCATATTTGTTTTAATTATACAATTATTTTATCTTCCCTTTTTCCGTCCACGCGTTTCTCTTTTGTCACCCCTCCTAGTTATTTAATAGTAATAGGTAAATATAAATAATGTTAGATACTATAGTCTTAGACATTCGAATGACAAAGTCGACGGAAGACAATGCACTGCGAGATTTGACAAGGTAGTATGTACTTAACTTGCCAAATATACTTTAATAAGACAACAAAATAATAATGATTGCGTAAATCAAATTTTAAAGGAAAGATTTTTATGACAAAATTTTAGCTTTTTTTTATTTCTTTTAAAATAATGAAAAAAATAGTCGTTCAAAATGAGCTACTTAATATTGATTATTTCAATAACAAACAACAAAAATAACGGCTTAATATAATTATATTCAGGAAGTAATCAAGTCTTATAAAAGATGTGCTCATATTCTGTCCAGCATTTTTTCACATGTTAATTTAAAATTTGTAAGAATTCTAGAAATGACATTAATTCTCCATTTGTTTAGATTGTAGGGATTTAGAAAAAATGAATTCCTATTCCCTAATCATTATTATTTTGGTCTAAATAGTACACGTTTAAAATCATATCAAGAGTTACTTTGTAGGTAATAAACTTTAGCTCATTATTTTGTAGAATAAAAAATAACAATAATAGCAATATAGAATTTAATATAATGTTGCGATCTTCTAAGAAATAATTTCCAGTGATCTTTTCAAAACATAAATCGTGAGATTTCTTATTTTGTTTCATTCTTAGTTCCTTACACAAGTAAAACTAAGTAGTCATCAGTTACTCCGGTCGAACTTCAATAGTTCCTAGATAAAAAAAAAACGTTTTTAAATACTTTTTTACGCAAATTCCTATAAAATTTTAATTCTATCTAATTTATTCTGCGTCTTGTTTAGATTAAAATATTATATTAATTCCATACAGTAAATATTGCTGCGATGTTTTTGTCGAATATAATATTCAATATTCGCAAATATAATGTAACGAACGAGTTTCATAAATCGTGCAATTTAAAAAAGGTCAAGTGAGTACACGCCTCAACACTTCAACTAATATGAACTTAGAAGCATTAGGTAGTAACTTATGAAAATATTTTTCATGCGCAATAAAAAGGGTCCCAATATTACGGGTTAGGGTCCTCCCATTATGATCTCACATTTATTTGCTCAATTTTATTCTGTACCTAGTCATATTTTTTGACATTATACTAGTCATATTACACATGAAAAACCAATCTCAGGTTATGATATTCTAACAATTTCGTTCCTGTAATAAGTTTTATATAAAGTAGGTTATCCCTTGTAGCACTGAAATTTATTTGCTTTTAGTAGACTAAAATGAATGATTACCTATCAATATATAATTAAATTGTGCTTTCATTTTATTGTTTATTTCACCTCCCAGTGAAAATACTCAAGGCAAAACTAAATGTACCTCTACATCTATTTGTAGGTGTGGCTTTACATTGACAAAACTTAGTATCGAAAAAATTTGCCGCACTGTTGCAATTAATATTTTTATGCTTGCAATATTGCGATAAAGTTTTTCGTTTCTTGTTTATTTTATTTATTAAGTTTTACTTCAAATATACAATCACATTCTACAACTTTGCTACCTTAATTTATAATAAAAATAAAATGTACATAAATAAAAATTCAATTTCATCGTAAAATAGATTAATATCAACTAAATAAAACTTAAGTTGCTCAACTAAACTCTTGTCTCTCAGCTCAATTTAAATTTGTTTAAGCAATACTGATATATAACGAAACAATAATACTAGATGTCTGTCTATTGTAATCTAAATATAGTAAAATTGTATATAAAAACAACAGGGTTCATCGTAAGAATCCGTGTACCTATTTAATCATTTTATCAAAATTGTTAGTTAAACACTTTAAGATAATTTAATTATAAGACGTTTAGTCTATTCTATCTATAGATAGAGAAATATAATATATAAATAATGTTATCCAATGTCGGGCTTAATAGAAACGTTTTAGTACTTGCAACGTAGACGATACTCTATTAATCCACTATCGTATTTTTTTTTCATTATCTTTACACAGTTCCCTTTATTAAAAAATATATAAAATATATTATGTTGAAACTGTAAATATTGAAATAAGTATTAGTGACAAACTATTTCTAAAAAATTTGTTGATTTTTCAGTCGCAATTTTTTTTGAGTCAAGTCAATAACAATAATGTAAATATGTATTTCATATTAGAAAAACAATGACTTTAATAATAATAAAAAAATACAATTAAACATTTTAATAAAATAATATTTATTTTCTTGTGTAAATATATTTAAAAAACTGTTATTGTTTGTAAAATAAAACATAAAATACGTAGGGAATAATAAAAAAGCAATAATAAATTTGATTAAAGAATGAATGTATATTGTTATTGACTGTACTCAGTGTCTAGTGTCTATGTAACGGGCGCCATGGTCCCGCGAGGCAGCGTTTTATCTTTCTATGGGAAAATTGTGATGATGATTTAAATATATATTCTGTTTTTACAAACATTTGTTTTATTCAGTCCAAAAATCTATGTGCTAATCTCAAAAATTAGATTGATATAATTAGAGCCACATGAAACTTTTAACCTTCTTCTTCTTTTCGTGTCAATGGTAAAACAGTGTGTCGAGTCAATTTCGTGTCAATAGATAAAAGTATTTATAGAGTTTGAGCCCAGTAGGAAGCCACCTTAATTGCGGCATCCGTTGCGTTAATCAAGTACTCGAATGTGCAGGTGCATGGACACTTCGGGCACTCGAGTAAGTGAGAAATGGCAAATGGCAAATCCACTTTTACCCTTTGTGTCCGTGTAATTTGCGTATGATACGCTAACAGATATCTCTCAGCCTAGAAACGAACCGCAATGTTTCTTATATTGTCTGCATGCGTTTAGCCTGCAAAGGGTCTGTGATGGAAGCTTAAAAATAATCCCACGGGGGTGACAAAGCAATAGACCTACAATCGCTTAAGCCTTATGTGTGGTACCTAAATGTTGTCATCGATATATACAGACTAGGCGAGCTAAAATGGCCATTAGACATTACTATAGACTTATTAGATAGTGTAGCATGATGTTTGCATTCAGAAAAACGCTAACTCACCTCTTAGGGCTTAAAAACTAACATTGTGTTTACAGTCACGCGCAAAAACATGTATACCATACACTAACAAAAGTGCTAAAGCGATTTTTTCATGAATGAACGATTGCAACTTTGAAATGACACCACTGTTTACTGAACGTTATCTTGAAAATGCGTTACCTCCTGAAAGCTTCCTTACCTTAGCTAATATCTCCGTAAATACTACACTAATGTCTACAAAAGAATGTTATACACTTCTACAAAGGAGTACATAACTCCATGTATAATTTGTTCGTAATATCGCAAAAGTTCTATGAGTTTTTTTTTTTTAAAAGAGTATCTATGGAGTTTCTTGCCGGCTCTTCTCCATAAGACCCACTTTTTTTGGAACCGTGCAACTAGTTTAACGTTTCAAAAGTACCTATTTATATGGTCTAATTGAAATAAAAATATTTTGAATTTTGAATTTTGAATTTTGAGTACTTTAGAAGAAAATCGCTTTAACACTTTTACTAGTGTATATTATATACGTTTTTGGTTGTGACCATACACCAGTTGGTATTTATACTTCTGCTTAATTCTTCGGAGAATACAAGCGTGATACCTACTTTCCATATCATAGATTACATTGTTCAGTCACCCATAATTTGTTGTTTATTATCTTTTTCTGTTTCATTTAATGGTCGATAGCCTAAAGTAATTACTCGCTGATCTATTACTCACTAATCGAATAGATTGATTACACAATTTTCTAGATAGACTTTTTATGTCGGCCTAGGGAATGGGGAGTGCTGTATGTTATTGAGAGTAAATAGATACAGTTTATGTCGGCTGCTGGTCCAGTTTATAGGTGCTTACGAAATTAATCCCATCTCCTATCAAGTCAGTAATATTCTTCCACTGGCTAATATCTCATCCTTGCTATTCGCAGGAGATAATTATTGTGTACACAGGAGATGTGATTCCAAAAATATCATTGAAATTATTCACATCGCGCCTATAAATGGCAATCTTATTCTGATGCACCTGCAACTGCAACCATGTGGCTATAGGCTTATGTATTATAGAAAAAAGTATATACCTAAGTATTATATTAATTGTCTAGTACCCATAGTACAAGCTCTGCTTAGTTTGGGACGAGATAGTCCTGTGTAAAATGTCCCAGGATATTTATTTATTTAATTTATAGACTATTTTTAACACAACATACCATCACGCCTGTATTCCCCGAAGGCCAGGCAGGGTTGTTCTTATAGACAACGTTCGTTTATGCTTAGGTCAATAGGGGATGAGCCTATTACCAGGGTACACATCCAAACCCCAAGCTGCTACTGGGAATTTCACAGACGAAAACCCAAACCCTATCTGACTACTGTATGGTCTTTAAATATGTGGTGATCGAACCCTCGACCCGTAGAAGAGAAGCCGACTGTTACTCCCGCCATCCCGCCGAATGATGAATTGGAAAACAAAACGGCGATTCTCGTATTTTTATGCGTCGCTACTTAAAAACTACTGAGTAGAATTTAATGCGACTTTTACGATTAATGTCGTGCGATTAAGTAAAGATTTAACGCTTCTAATCGAAGCATTAGGGTCTGTTTATGATGATCATTAAAGAAAGTGATTTTTAATACGTAGGTGTAATATATTTTCTTGCGATAATGATCAAAGTTAAATAAAGTTACAGTTAAGTGACTTGTTAAAAGATATAATTCTCATTTTTTTTTCAAATCAAGTACCTACTCTTATTTCAAAGATTTAAAACGTCAAGTGCGTAGTACTCGCAACCGGCGCGTGTGTAATTGTGTATGACAAGATGTATGAACGTGGTCGAATCTAAAGAATTAGTAGCAAGTGGCGTTTCGTAGGTAGTTACTGCTTACCACTTCAGGATAAAAGGCGTGACGATAATGTCTGTTAAAGGTTTATTAGTACGAGTAGGTATTAGATAGTTTAGGTTTAGATACGGTACCTTTCCCAACTTAGACCAAAACAAATTTGGTATTGTTAGATCCGCTTCTTATTTATACATTCTAATAGAAATGTAGGGACTACTTTGATTTGCGTCACGATGGTTCTCTTGGAAACATAAGATGTCACAGTGCGCACCGGGCACAAATCCAGATTCCGAGCTGCTACTGGGAATTTCACAGAAAAAATCAACAACATTACTCGACCCGGGATTCGAACCCAGGACTAACGTAGCAGTCGCGCTTGGGACCATTAGACCAACGAGGCAACTAAACAACGTCTACCTATAACAATTATCACAATTACCGAAGTAAAGAAACGAAAAAAAAAAAAAAAAAAATTCCATCCAAGAAATACTACCTTTCCAACTATACTTATACTTGGAAGTTAAATAGAGCCACTTGAAGACATTTTCTAATAAAATTGTCTAAAAGTACATTTAGCGGGCGTCCCCGGAGGCCGGCTCGGTCTTTCTGCGCGGACAATATGCCGGGAATTGACTTCGGGATTCAAGACAACTCGACCATTATCCGTGGTGCGGTGCGGCGCGAGCCATGAGCGGAGCGGAATGGGGAATTATGACATCTAATTTAGTAAGACAAAGACGAAACACTTCAGTTAGTCTGTCTGTTTCTACTCTGTCTTGTTTTTTTATAGCTATGGGCGAGCTTTAGTTTACCAATAAAAAAATAAATAATACATTTGGTAGACTAAAAACTAAGGTTGTTTGACCTCCGAACACTAGTTTTTTAAAATTATTCGAAATTTTACACAAGGATTTTTAATGAACCTCCGGCATATTTACATGCTTATTGATGTAGAAGCCGACTGCTAACACACGGGTCTTCGATATAATTTGGATTTCGATAAACAAGGAGACGGGGGTACATTTTTTCTCAAAGAGCCTTTAAGAAGCTAGATAAACTGCGGGCAACAGACAGTCTTATATAAATTTATTGACAATAACTAGAAAGCTAACTAGAAAATAATTTATAATATAAACTACGTCAAGTATATAATTTAATAAATTTCGACCTATGTAGGGGTGAAATAGGGGATGAAAGTTCATATGGAACAAAGTAACTATTCCACGCGGATGAAGTCGCGGGCAAAAAGCTAGTAGGTATATATATAAAAATCAATGGCAGGGTGTGATCTTCAAGGCCTTTCTGGTGCAATATTCAGCCATATATACATATATCTATTACCTACTATCTGTTATTATACTAGTACAATACGCCTATTATATTGTCAAGAAAAGAAGTGTTTATTATTTTGTAATTGTTTATTTTTGGGAAGGGATTTTTGTCTTGTTATATCGTGTGTGCGTCATAAACAAAA
This sequence comes from Acronicta psi, assembly GCA_946251955.1. NCBI lineage: Eukaryota > Metazoa > Arthropoda > Insecta > Lepidoptera > Noctuidae > Acronicta > Acronicta psi. Next base: position 13,328,452 of record OX276481.1, read on the forward strand.
AATGTTGATTCTCAAATGGCAGGGACCAGCTAAAAACCAGTGCTGTGCCCTCCGCACAGCAATTACTGAGCTGGTTTCCTTGCTACACATAATATTTTTATCTTAAGTTTTTTTTATGTGTATATGTATTGTGTTATGTATTATGAAAGTTATGTGTGGCAAAATAAATGGTTTAAATGGTTTAAATATTGGAAATTCAGCTCGTGATACATAGAACTATCGCTTTAATAAGACACGCGACCTTTCCTGCCTTGCACCGCCATAAAATATAAGAGTGTATTGGTGGTGTGAGCCGCTTTGTGTCGCCTACAATGGTGTGGTGTATTAGATCCGGCTCACGACTACCCTCATATTACACCTGCACAATCACATATACTTAGTACTTGAATGGAGATACCTAGTTACTATGATACTTTAATACTTTTATTCATACTAAGTACAATGAAGTAGAATATCAAGATAATTCATATTTAAAATGTCATTGTATATTTTGGTACACAATGGGGCAATTAAAACAAATATTTTACAATATTAACAAAAATAATTTATTTGAAACGTGAGACGCGGCCGTTAGGAGGTTTAGAGAAGGAATGAATCTAACAAGATGGCGTCGCCAAAGATTTTATATAAATCAAGACGCCTGACAGGAATCTAATACAATATGACACAACGCAACACGTTGCCTTTTATATTTGTTAGGCTCTAGCCTTAACATATTCCCGGCCGTTGAAAGCCAAGCCTTTCAACCTTGTAGATCTTCAACCGTTGGTAGTGGGCAGAGACGTACTAAGGGTCGACGTATGCAGCCTCTCGACGTGTGGACATCAGCTACTCGTGATAGTCCGTCTGATCCGGGAAACAGCCGTAGAACGCGTCCCAGGCGCCAGTTTAATGGGGACAGGGAGTCTTCGGATATCAATACCATATCCCCTACTCTTAGTCGAGCAATGTTGTCCTTCCATTTTGTTCTTTGTTGAAGCTCAGCTATGTATTCACGCTGCCATCTTTGCCAAAAGTGTTGTCTGATATTCTCGAGACGTTCGTAGCGCTTTAGCAGGTGATTGCTGCATTCTTCTATAGCAGGTGTTGGTAGTGCCGTCAAAGGTCTGCCGATGATGAAGTGCCCTGGCGAAAGGGAGAGGAGGTCGTTAGGGCAGGAAGACAAGGGACACAAGGGACGACTGTTGAGTATAGCCTCCACCTGTGCAAATAAAGTTGAGATTTCCTCAAATGTTAAATTACTATTGCCCATCACTCTTTTTAGGTGATGTTTGGCTGATTTTACACCGGCTTCCCAAAGGCCGCCGAAATGAGGAGCGTAAGTTGGTATAAATTTGAAGTCGATACCCTGCTGACTTGCAAAATCAGACAGAGGCTCCTCATTTTGCCTGATAAAATTGCCTATGTCCTTAGCGGCAGCTACGAAGTTGCGACCATTATCACTAAAGATTTCTTTAGGTTTGCCCCGTCGCGAAATAAATCGCTTAAGTGTCATGATGAAGGCGTCCTTAGTAAGGTCGCTTACTGGCTCTAAATGTATACATTTGTAGCGGAGGCAAACAAACAAACACAAATAACATTTTACTAACCGAGAACCACGCCCTTTACGGTTTATAATTTGGAATGGCCCAGCATAGTCTATGCCTACCGACAAAAATGGGAAGTCTGGATTAACGCGCTGGTAGGGTAAGTCACCCATTTTCGGGCATAACATTTTACCACGCAAGCGTCTGCAGCGTACGCAGTTATTCACTGTACGTCTTGCTAGGTGTCTGCCATTCACTGGCCAGACCGTTTCTCTCACCGTAGCGAGCAATAGTTGTGGCCCTGCGTGCATAGTATGCACGTGTTTCATTTCAAAATATAATTTTGTTAATTTGTGGGCTGCATGAAGTAAAATGGGATGCTTTTTATCATAAGAATATATTGATTTACCTATTCGTCCTCCTACACGAATTAAATTATCTTTGTCAAGAAATGGAGAAAGAGACAAAATCTTACTTTTAACATTTAGTTGTTTACTTTTAATAAACGAATTATACTCCACAGCGAATGACTCACGCTGTGCAAGCATGCATAATAGATGAAACGAATTATTCAGTTCGTCAACTGATAAAATACCCGTTTTTTTATTTTTTACATTTTTAAGGTTATATATAAATCTTTTAACATATGCCATACTTCTTTGTAATTTAGTAAATGACGAATATTTTTCAAAATTAATTATAGGTTCAAGTATTGAAGCGGAATGTACCTTCATCTCTGGTAAGTCATTTAACTTATTATTATAATTTAATACCGGCCATTCAGCTTCACCCTTTATAAGAAAAGTTGGACCTGACCACCACATATCCGCATTTAGCAGGTTCATGGCATTCACGCCCCTAGAAATGAGGTCAGCAGGATTTGAGTCCGTGGGTACATATCGCCACGACTTTGGATCGGTAAGTTCAATTATTTCACATATACGGTTACATACAAACGATTTTAGTTTGGTTATATCACTATTTATCCAACATAAGACAACGCTTGAATCACACCAATGCACTATTCTTCCCGGCCGATACCGGAGTGAGTCCAGTACAGCCTTACAAAGCTTGGCTGCCAATAAAGCGGCACATAACTCGAGCCGGGGTATAGTGGTTGGTTTTAATGGACATACCTTTGATTTAGCGCATAATAATTTAACAACACTAACGTTATTTGAATTAGTTGATTTTATGTAAACACAGGCACCATATGCGCGCTGCGATGAGTCACTGAAGGTATGCAGTTCTATTGTTTTAGCCGAGTCACATAAAACCGGTCTTTGAATGTGTAAATCTGATAACGATTTTAAGCCATCTGTGAATTTTAAACATTCTTCTTTTATTTCAGAAGTGACCTGTTGATCCCAGTCTAACTTTTGTTGCCATAATTTTTGTAAAATGATTTTAGGTTGAATAACAACAGGACTCAATAAACCTAAGGGATCAAAGATCTTAAATGAATTAGACATTATAAATCGTTTAGTTATAGTTATATCTTTATCGTAAGAGAAGTTTTTAATAGGAAAATGTAAAGTGTCGCTAGACGGAACCCATCCCAAGCCAAGAGTACTTGTGGATTCACTTATTATTAATTTATCCTGGCTGTCCATACTAATATTTTTGAAAATTGATGGTTCATTACATTTATATTTTCTTAAATTAAAACATCCAGACTTTAGAGCCTCTGAAATGGATGATTGAATGTAACGTAGTTCTTCTACGTCATTAGAGCCGGTTATCAAATCATCTACGTAAAAATCCTTTTGAATGACGCTCCTAATTAATTCATCAGTTTGTTCTAAACCTAGCTGCCACAAACAACGCGTGCTAAGATAACTCGCGCTCGCAGTACCATATGTAACCGTATTTAATTTGTATACCTGTATGGGCTGCGAGGCATCCTCTCTCCATAAAATGCGTTGTAAGTCTCGGTCTTTTTCATCCACTAAAATCTGAAGATACATCTTTTCTATATCGCCAGTTAGTAGGTACTTATATTGCCTAGCACGAATTAATATAGAAAACAAGGAATCTTGCAAATTTGGACCTACCACCAGGATATCATTCAAAGCATAACCAGATGTGGACCGAGCAGAACCGTCAAATACTACGCGTAATTTTGTGGATTCGCTATCCTGCTTTAATACTGCATGATGACATAAATAATAACTTGTGTCTACCTTGTTATCAGCTATTGAAAGATGACCTAAAGTGGCATATTCTTTAATAAAATTAGAATATTCATTTTTTAACAAAGTGTTATTTTTAAATCTTTTTTCTAAGTAATGAAAACGCTTTGTGGCTAATTTAAACGTATCTCCGAGACAATCAGGCGAATCCTTTAGAGGCAACCTTACACAAAATCTACCTGAATCATCTCTGCGAGTGTTCGTGACAAAATGCACTTCGCAATATTTGTCCTTTTCGCTAATTGTATTTTCCCTAGGTACTTCCTCTAGGTTCCAAAATTTTGTTAATGAATCTGATATATAATCATTATCTTTATAATCAACGCTAGTAGAAGCTATTACATGATTACAATTAATAGTTTTATTTTTGACTATTGAATTCATAGTACCGGATATTATCCAGCCTAGCTGTGAGGATCTCAACCTTGGTTTATTGGGACCAAGAGAAACTTGTTCGTTACCTAGCAGATCCCAAAATAAATCTGCTCCTATTAGAACATCAACAGGCGCTGGTTGATGAAAGGTAGGGTCAGCCAGTAATACATCCTTGGGTAAATTTAATTGACTGACATTGACAGGGTATTTCGGCAAGTAGCCTGTCAATTCATTTAGAACGAGACATGATAAAGTTGCACTATAATTGCTATTTAGAGATTGAATATGTATGTTGCAACTTTCACTGACAAATGAAGTAACATTGTTACCAATACCTATGACCTTTAGTAAGTCAATGGGGTGTGATTTTAGTGAAATTCTTTCCTTTAGAGAATTAGTTATGAAACTTGTTTGACTGCCGCAATCTAAGAGTACACGAACCTTTTCCTTTTGATTGGTCAATGGATTCGAGGCCTCGATGACTGCGGTTGATAATAGTATTTCGCTTGACCTATCATTACTGAAGTTAACAATGGACTGTGGCTGCTCATCAACAGTAACGTGGTGATTATTATTAGACATAATCGAACGATGTAGTAAACTATTGTGGGCCTGGTTACATTCGCGGCACCGACCCATGCGACATTCATTAACGGGATGACCTTGTCTTAGACAATTTAAACATAATTTGTATTTGTCCACGTCCTGTAATCGCTCGTCTATTCCTTTAGCTTGGAATGTGGGACAATCATAGATTTTATGATTTTGATTACAGATAACGCATGAATAAGTGTAACTACCTTTAAATGGTTTTTTAGTCTTAGAGTGAAAACCTGTAAACGATTTTGTGAAAGTTTGACCTTGTTTGACATTGTTATGTTGTGTATGATTATTGCGCATCGAAGCAACTGAACTTTCTGATTTATTAGGACGATTAAAAGACTCTAACACATTTGCGTGGTCATTTAAAAACTTAAAAAACATATCTAACGTAGGAATATCACCTTCCAATTTGTTGCGATGTTCCTCCCATTTCATTAATGTGTTATTATCTAATTTTGACGATAATATAAATATAATCAGGGGATCCCAACTTTCTGTCTGTAGACCTAGACTAGCCAATGCACGCAAGTTTTTAGTGATATGATCAACTAAAAATCTTAACGACCTTTCCGACTCGCGTGTAAAGGGCTTGATACTTAGTAAAGAACTAAAATGGTGATTGATAAGGGCTCTTTTATTGTTATATCTTTTGCATAATAAATTCCAAGCATCAGAATAATTCGCATTTGAAACTTCCAGGTTCTTTAGAATCCTGGCAGCATCACCTTCTAAATAAGACATTAAATAGTGAAATTTATTGATGGGCGAAATCCTTGAATTATTATGTATTAAACTCTCGAATGTATCGCGAAATTGCATCCACTTGAAATAGGTACCATCAAATTTTGAAATTTCAATCCTAGGAAGTTTCAAACCCGCGTCTTGTGGCTCGTGGCAACAAGAATGTTCGAGAATAGAACTACGCCTGGTATTCTTAAACTTATCAATCAATGATTTAGCTGTAGCAATATTAGTGATAATTTCATGTTCAATCTCATCACGTTCATCTATTTCGTCATCCATATTATCGGCATTGAGAACCTCTATATCACTTTGCAAGCCCTCAAACCTAACTGACAATGCCTCAAACTTAGTTAACTTTAAACTTAATTCACTTATTTGAATATCATCCAAATCTGAATTTTGCATAATACTAGATAAATAATTTTTAAATTTAGTAATCTGTCCTTTAATTGAGGATCGTTTAAGAATTAATTCCTTTAAACGACTCTTTTCTGATTCAGTAGGCATTGTGAGTTAAAGCGCAGGTACCAACAAATTAAAAAAAACAACCAATAAGTTATTAAATTAAGAATCTCACGCTCCTCGTTCCGACGACACACGACGCGCTGCTGGGAAACCGGTTTGTTATCAGCCAACACAGATGCACCAGCTGATGCGCCTTTCAACCGGGACGGGACGAGCGACCAGTGATAACAATCAACTGAAAATATTAGCAGAACAGTAAGAATTTGCGTGAATATTTTACATAAAACTGTAAAATCGTGGTTTCGAAATGAAATGACTAAATAGTGGGTACACCACGTGGATGATAATCAAAATTATTAACAACCTAACGTTAGAAGAAGGTCATTGAGGACATTTATTTAATGATTATTTTGCTAATGGGAAGATGTAGCTATAAAAATGGAAAAAACCAATGGTCAAACTATTGACGAGTTATAAATATTTTAGAAGTAGGTAGGTAATCCTACAACCACTACAACCAATTTCATCAACCCTACATATCCATGTAGGGTTGATGAAATTCCCCTTTTTTAGAAAATCCCTGTTACACTTTAGTATGCACATGCAGAGACTATCCCCAACCGTATTTCCACTGTGTTTAGGCACCTGGGAAAAGAGATAGGTTTTTTTGTAGGATGGGTAAGGATGATTCGTCGTGGGCACTTATCTTTGGCATTCCCTCCTTGCACGATGTGGCACTTTGGCTGTGTCACTGATCGTCTCCGTCCTCTCAGGAACGTTGATTGTACTGCACCTCCGGCCGGCTTTCTTGAACGCCTCGAACACCACGACGTCGATGACTTTGTGAATTTTTCTTCGAAGATTTATTGATTTGCGGACTCGATTCGCGTTTTAGTTCCCCTCATGGGCCACCATTATGTATATTTTGGTACACAATGGGGCAATTAAAACAAATATTTTACAATATTAACAAAAATAATTTATTTGAAACGTGAGACGCGGCCGTTAGGAGGTTTAGAGAAGGAATGAATCTAACAAGATGGCGTCGCCAAAGATTTTATATAAATCAAGACGCCTGACAGGAATCTAATACAATATGACACAACGCAACACGTTGCCTTTTATATTTGTTAGGCTCTAGCCTTAACAGTCATAATTATTGTATTTTATTGTATCACTATTGTTATGACGGATGAAGGCAATAAAGTGCCTCATTAGCCTAGTAATCCTAAGTGCAACGTTACAGGTCCTATTTGGCTTTGTGCCCGGCAAATCTAAACAAACCAGCCTATAAATAATAGCCATAAAAAGCCTAAATCACACTACCCTAGATAGCTGCTAAAATACACGTAGTTAATTCAGCGTCTATTAAAAAAAATTGCATTGTGACGATCTTCTCAACTTGGCACAAATTTAACTCCCATCCACTAACAGTAAGCATCGAAAATAAAGCGAGTTGATTCAACGAGAGACGCAATTTAAAGTGCACAATTCCTTTCAACTATTCGTCGACGCGAACCACTAGAATTCTCGCACAAAATTTCTTTATCAACATCCATTGCCGTCTCAACATTGAACCCTGTCCAACCACCTCATAAGAAACGAGCGATAGATTCTGTTCCACGGGCTTCACTCGAGTTATAAGTGAAATGAACAGAAGTACCAGTTTCCACGGAGTGTAGGTATGAAAGGCGCCACAGAATAAACTCAAAGTTAAATCGCCTTAAGAATAAGTGGGCAAAGAGTAAAATTAAGTTTGGTCGTGAATAAGACGAGTTATTTTAAGTTGGACGTTAAGTTGAAGAAGTTTAGGCGTATACGTTTTTACTATTTTGTGATATTTTGCTTATTTCTTTGAAAATACTAAAAATTTTGAAGATTTTTTCTGTTATTGTTGCCTTTTTGGTCAAGTCTGAGTGTTATCGATTTTTTCGAGAAGCTCGATACACCAGACGCCATGACCTCTAAGCTACCACGAATACCACTCGCCAGGTCCAAATTTTCCTTCGTATACTAAATTTACGTCTCAAGGTGATGTTAGAAGATCGTTTAGAGGTTGAGAAACTTTTGTTATGACAGAAGAAGGCGATTACGCTGCCAGTTCTTGAATAATTATTTGCATTCGTTTGAAAAGGTGTAATTTTAACTACAATTTAATTTCAAAATATACTCGTACCTGCTTTTTCTGGTTCAATACACCAGCTTGCTATGGCTTAGCGGTCATAGCGTCTGGTATATTTAACCAGAAGACGCAGGGTTCAAATCCTGTCCGCCAGTCGATATTTTCCTTCATTAAAATAACTGGTATTAGCATGGAAAATGCTAAAAAAACTACAAATAGATAAATATTTCCATATTATATATTATAAAAATGCAAAAAAAAACTACAAAAACGTAAATTATATACTATACATATGATCTAGCTAGCCACGCAAAAATTTAAAATTCTCTTAGAGGAGTCATAACTATAGGCACAAAAATCAATGGCACAATATTCCATTCTGATTTCAACAATGCTCTCTCAACAAAAAGGTGAGGCTCTGAGGCGCGTCTCACCGCTTGATTTGAACCGAAGCGCCTCGCCTCGCCCGGAGAATTGTGCCTTTTCTTCAGTTATGCAGATAATCATCGCTATAGTGGCATTGAAGACTTTTGAATTTAGAACTGCCTTTTAAGTACTTCCGATGTTTCATTGTTTTTTTTATCTGCGGCTTCGCCCGCGTGATCTTGGTATTTCTTTTTTTTTTCTATGTTGACGACGTAATTCGTATTCATCTTTTTAAAACCATTCTATCTACTACTACAGAACGACTTTATAACCCCTCTTATTCTGGGAGGAGACCCGTGCCCAGTTGTGGGCAGTAGTGACTTGATGGTGCGGGGATAGAATAGAACCCCGTACAATGCCATAGTAACCAATCGCTTAGCCACTGCGCCAACTGTACCGTACATAATTAAAGTACCTTCAGTATATTACAAATTATCTAATATTTCAAACGAGTTAATTACAAACATTATAATTATATAAGGGACGGAAAATTTAAATTATAACAATGTTATCCCGTCTAATCTCTGGGTGCCTGGTTATTTAAAGTTGGGTTTACCCAATTATTGTTTCTTGGAATCTTGCCAAACGTACGAGTGTCCATAATTACGTGACTCGTAATTAAGAACACAGAGAAAATTACATTTTTTAATAAGTAGATGAAAATAAAAAGCTGTCTGCCTAGGAATATGAGCACTGGACTGTCAAGCCAAAGGTCCTCGAGTTCGAAAACGAAAAGGATGGCAATAATAGTCATATATGCACCCGCATACTGCACATTTTTGAGTAGGTTGCATTCTAATCGTGGGAGTGGTTAAGGACCAAAGATAGAACCTAAACATATCAGCAAACTTTGAATGTTCCTTCTCTGCCTAACCTGGGAAAAATACAGGAGGAAAATGAAAGGTATAGGTTTTTTAAATAATTACGTAAAAGAAGCTAATAAAATAGTGATGTAGGAATTTAGATGATGGTAAAATATCTTCTTGAGGCCCCAATGATACCGGATATACCCTCAATAAATGATACAGAGGAGGCAATTAAGAAATTATTGAGGGGACCCCTTGTCGTCGACATGTCCTTGGATTTGGGCACACAAAATTAATTTCGGAAGCCGTACCGCTATTTCGCGATAATGTAGGTTTAATATAATTATGTTCGTATAATAATTACATTTTACTACATGATCTAATGAAACGATTTCTGTCGAGGGAGAGGTGGCTTAATTTTATCTAAGAGACTCGTTGGATAGGTCGAACGAACGCTTTGATAATATACGGATTCATATTTAGCACACTCTAAGCTTAGGATATTCAATATATGCCAATAAAAAGGACATTCTAATGTTGTAAAAATCTTTTATTACGATCAATTTAAATTTTAAAACATTTTTCTCGCCAACTGTACCTTCATGTTTTGCGCAATAGATTAACTGTTTATTGAAGTTGTATGAAACCGTAAGGCTGTTTGTCCACCGCCACCGTCACCGGGACGTCACCGTCAATGAGATGACGGCGCCGATTTGGCGATACATACATTTACTATGGCCGTGTGTCCACCGCACGCCCGTCACGTCAAAGTGATCTCGACAAAAAATAATCTCGCCGGCATCTCGTTGACGGTGACGTTGCGGTGACAAACAGCCTAAGAGGGGACTACAGCGACTAATCCGATACAGTTGCGTTCACATTGTTGAGTCACTATTCTTCGCTATCTCATCTCATTAGCCTGGGCCTTTAGACAAGTTGCAATTTGACATTTGAATCGACAAACGAATAGAAAAAAAATGTACGGAAAAGCATTCGACAAACCAGGCTGCCACTAATGTCATTTCTTTATATTTCTTTTCTATTCGTTTGTCGATTGGATGTCAAATTGCAACTTGTGTAGCCGCCAAGGACCGGTGATTATTCTCCACCTAACCAAAACAGTACTTTTTACTAAAAAAACATATGTCTGCGCAACAGCACACAGAATTATCCCCACATTATTCGAGCCATATTTTAGACCAGGATTTGCGCAAAGAGCGACGAATTGACGTCAGTGATATATAGCGCTGGTGGGGCGCGGCCTTTATATTATTTTAAGAAGATTTATTTACTTACGTTTGAATAAAGGAGTAGGAGTCATGTACATTCGGTATAAATATTCTTCCTCTTCTAAATTTATTTCTTGAATCTTTACGCTAACTAGCTGGCTGTTTGTACGCTTAGATCTTTTAAACTACGCAACAAATTTCATCAATTGATAGTGATTCAAGAGGAAGGTTTAAGTGTATTATTCGTTAAGGTTTTATGTAATTTGGTTAAAATATGACGATTGAGGTGGAAGGTGTCGCTCCGAGCGATGACGGGGGCCGGGCCGTTACTTTTAATCATAAATAAAACAATCTAATTTCTTACCTATTTAGCAAGTGAAAAAATAAATAAATCGATCTACAATTTTATAAAACTTTAACCTGGGAATCTAATCGGAGACCTATAACGTAGCCTGCAGTCGGCCCTACGACCAGAGTTATAGAATAGTAAAATAAATAAAAACATTCATTTTTATTCTTACTACCAAATTGTAATAACCCAATGCTATAACATCACTGCTTCAATCTCTTTATTATTTCAATCGGTTTCAATAAAAATGAAATTTTATGTCAATTTCAATAATCTTGGGTTGACTCAATCTGCCATCTGCCTTTATACCAAAGGATTGAAGCAATTTTGTTCGTGTCAAATGCTAAATAGACGTGTTTGAACTTAATTTGCTACCTACAGATGCCGAAATGTGACAAATAACAAAATGCTTTTGAAAGAAAAAATCTATGAGGTCAATATGAAGAGCAAAGATGAGATTGATTGAGATTTACAAGTAATATTCAGATGGATTTAAATAAAAATTATTTTGGATTTAAATAAAAAATATTTTAATTTAAATCCTTAATATTTGTTAAACGATATCCGCAATTAGGGGGCATTAGGTAGTATTGTTTTGTATTTAATGTAAAAATACATAAAACTCATTCAGACCCAAACTTCAGAAGTGTTTCGATTTTTTTATTACAAATTCATACAAGGTGGAGGGACATCGACGCACATCCGAATACCATGAGTTCAGTGCATGAGGCACCCCCTGCGTTGAAATTTTCGGTACCATTTTTCAATTTTTTCTGAAGTTTTTTTTACTTGAACGTGTAAAAAAACTTTATTTTATTAGAATTATAATAAAAAAACATTATTTCTTTTATTTCGGATCGCGCGCGCGATAACATTCACCGCGGAGCGTTATAATCGCGTTTTTATCAATACACTGCGCGCTCAAAAATGTCAACTCTGTAAAAAGTGTAATAACCGATCATTTTCTACATGAATGACCTAGGTTATTTTATTTTTGAACTTGAGTGAAACCTTGTCACGATGTTTGTGCGTCGACGTCCCTTCCACCTTGTATAGTATTATTAATAAACGCCTAAAAGGTCAATAATTTATTTATCAATTTCAAATAAACAGTCACTCAAATCACATCATAATTCCACAAAACTGCTTACCCAACTGAAATAAATGTCACAATGAATGGGTAATGAGTCCGCATATCTATTTAGGCTCCCATTTTATACCCAAGACAGTTAAATGATTCGTCAAATAAAGTTTTACGAGTAACTTTTAGGATGATGAGGGCTTTAAATATTTTAATGGAGAACTAATTGTGATTATTAATATTCATTTAACATGAGGGATTATTGATAAATTACAGGATATGTTCGTCTAGTTATTGTTATCATTTTAGCTTTTTTGATCAGATGTCGATTTTATCCCTACAACGTGGTTGAGTCTAATGGCACCGATACACACGTTATGCTCGTGAACGAATGCTGTCTGTTGAGACTGGTCAGCTCTTATTCATATGGCTATTTTCCTTTTTTTATTTTTAATCCTTACACATCAAACTGCATTATATTCATAATATTCACAACAAAAAAAATATTGTTACTGTCATATTATTATTATATTTCTAAAAGAGTGACTATGGAGTTTCTTGCCGGCTCTTTGCCATTAGTCCCACTTTTTGGGAACTCTGCAACTAGTTTGACTAAGTTCCAAAAGTGCCTATATTTATATGGTCGAATTGAAAAAATATAATATTTTGAACTTGATTTTATCAAATACGGCTGAATATCACTAATGACTGCTATACGTGTCAGTCAGTATGGGACCGATGACTGAACGTGCTCTTTTAGGCACGGAATCTAGATGTGCTGAGAATTTTCACCATCATAAACATCTGGCAGATTGGTTAATCAGTGTCGTAGTTGTTACTATACTCACAATTTCCTCTTAACCCTATAAATGTTCCTGCTTCTTGTGTTAACCGTATAAATGTATGTAATGTAAGCTCAACTTCAAGTTGTTCGTTCTACTTGAACTTAACAATTAGTTTCCGGGTCTTCAGCTTGAGGTTTAGTATCAAGTTTCTTCTTGTTTATAACTTATTGGATTTGCAGTTACCTTGCCTTGATAACTATAAATCCGCAGTCAAAAAATCCGCTGTCCACATTGACTTATAATAATATTAATGCGTAAGGCCTGGGCGGACCGCTTGTCACAATGACACCCCCGAACTTAGTCCCAAAATGGTCTTTTCTAAACCGAAGTGAACTAGTCCGCGATCGGCTAAAAAACAAATGCCATGCGATACTAACAAAGATGGCGTTAGTGTTCTGTGTATGGCTAACGCGTCTGTCAAATGTACGGACGGCCCTAACTTTAGTAGTATTTAAAATAATTTAAATCAATACCTAAGTATTTTTTCCAACTAGGTCTTATAAATATTCCAAATCTCAAACTTCTCCACAGAAAAGCAACAGGTGGATTACAAACTGAGTAACAAGATCAGAAGCATGACTATAGCCACTTTAATGATTTAAATCTAACTTGAAACCACTTCTAGTCTTGGAAAAAATTATGACATTGCGAAACTTTCTTAAATGCAATAAATTCTTGACTAAACTCAAAAACGTTTTTAATTTGAAGTTTTGACAGTATTTTGACAGAATTGTTTGTAATAAAAGATTAAATGCGTTAGTATTTGTAGCCCTTTCTAAATAGCAAAGTTCTAAATTCAAAAATAAAATTGCATTAAGATTAAAATCAATGTCAAACAAACACCCAATGTATTTTAAATTTAATTATACGAACTTCGTTTGTTTAATGTTTTCGCGAGAATAGAAAAGAATTTTTGGAGATAAAATCTGTTTGTTTTATGTCAAATATAAACCAGTCAAGTAGTTTTTCTTTTTTTAATACACAAACCAAGTCAGAATGTAATTATCTACGCAATATTGCGAGCAAAGCAAGCACGCTGGGTATTTTAAAAGGTATAAAATATTATAAATATTTTGGGAAGGCCCACTCTGTTCCTTCCATTATGAATTCCAACTAGGCTCTTACATAATTTATGAGTATTTCTCTGGGATTCCGTAGCCCATTATCGAGTGAAGAGGTCAATTTTGAATGTTGTGTGTAAAAAGCCTATCTTTTTAACCCCCGACGCAAAAACGACGGGCTGTTATAAGTTTGACGTGTCTGTGTGTGTGTGTGTGTCTGTCTGTGGCATCGTAGCTTCCGAACGGATGAAGCGATTTTGATTTTGTTTTTTTTATTTGAAAGGTGAATTAGTCGGGAGTGTTCTTAGCTATGTTTCATGAAAATCGGTCCAAAATGACCGCCGCCACAAAATAGTGAATAATATATTTTTTTACAACTCCCTCAATAAGGGTATCAAATGAAAGGGCTTAACTAGGAGAATACTTTACACTATGAAAAATTTCAAATCCAAGATGGCCGCCACCACAAAATGGAAAATTACATTTCGTGTCGGGGGTTTTCTAAATTTTTAATTTAGGTTAGTTGCTCTCATATTTTAATTATTTGCATTTTATATCTAGTTACAAAAAAAGATGAGCACAATTTAGATTTTAATAATCGTTTTAACTTTAAAGTAACAATATTTTCATAAATTGTCATTAGATTAAAAACAATATTTGGATTTGATTCAGCTTAGGATTCAAATTTTTCGTTTCAATTCTGATTAAAATCCAATTATATTACGACTAAAAAGTTCACGTTCATTTTCAAATCTAAGTTACATTAATTCTGAATCTAAGACGCAATCCAAGACCATTTTCAATTCCATAATCTCGAAAGCTATATCTATAGATAGATTATATCTATCACAGTATTTTCTTCCACACATCGTGTACTTAATCTCGGAGAAGGAAGAATTTATTCCGACAATTCCAACACAGCTGGTACCTAAATGCATAATGTCGACTTCACCGTCAGTAAAATCTATGTTTGTCAGTGCAGAATTAAATGCATTTGCAGAAATTGTCGAGAAAGGAACATACATTTGCCACAGTGAGGACATTAAACCAGCTTTTATGACTAATATCTAAGACTTTAAACGATAAAATGAAAAGTCTATAAAAATGCACTTACCGACGAAAAAACGGAGGAGGTTAAAAATATATTATGTTCGTTGATTGTTTTATATCATAGTAAGGAAAAATACCCAGTTTGCTTGTCATTGGTCTGGTTACAATGTATTAGGAGCTCGCCCCCTATTACATGGAACCTAAACATACTGGCCCAATGAGGGTGTACAGTACATTAGCACACCTCTGCCTACCCCTTCGGGGACATCGGCAGCATTATCAGTAGTACTCACTGCTACTTGGGTAGCAGTGGACACTGCAGTGAAGAACAGTTCTCGCCAAACTTATTGTCCGGCTTGAAGTTGGCACGAGCTAACTTTAAGTACTGGCGAGAACTGTAGGTACTGCAGTCTGTAGTGAAGACTGCAGTATTTGATGGAGGCCTATACCCATAGGCCTACCTCAAAAGCAGCCATTTACCTCGACACTGCGCTACTCGCATTCCGGTTGGACCCGTGACTTTTATTATATCTTCGACCAATCTCGCATGGGTCCTGATAAAATGGTTTGTTCTTTGTCAACATCCACGTTTTATAAAAAAGAAATTACATATCTAAATTCATATTCCGTAGTAGTCTAGGAATAATAGAACGGAACGTTTGTCAGCTGGGATTAAATGCATTCGCAGAAACTATCGCAGATTATCGCTCAGTGGGCACGCGTTCAACAAAGATGCGAGAAAAATGGATGTGGTACCGTGAAATAATATTTTATTATAACTAGCAATGATGAGACATCCGGAAAAATGGCCAATTGTTATCTGATTCCAATTGGAAACAAAAGACTCGTACTATCATGTTAACCAGAAATTAAATCATATGATTAAAAGCATCCCTTTATTAAGTTTATACCGGTAATGATGAGGGCAAGAAAGAAAATTAATATTCTTAATTGAGTTTTATCAGGTTTTAAAAGTTGAAATAGTTAATGTAAAATTAGATGCTCTTAGCCTTTGCCTTACAACGTATTAAGTTTACATTATTAGTATATTTCTAAAGTGGTTGTTTAGGTATATCTCTATCTATAAATAAAATCAATCACACTTATAGTTTTTGTTTTCGTAAAACGCCTTATTAACCCCCGACGCAAAAACGACGGGGTGTTATAAGTTTGACGTGTCTGTGTGTGTGTGTGTGTGTGTGTGTGTGTGTGTGTGTCTGTGTCTGTCTGTGGCATCGTAGCTCCTGAACGGATGGACCGATTTTGATTTTGTTTTTTTTATTTGAAAGGTGAATTAGGCAGGAGTATTCTTAGCTATGTTTAATGAAAATCGGTCCAAGATGGTCGCCGCTACAAAATACCGGAAAACATATTTTTTCGCAACTCCGTCAATATGGGTATCAAATGAAAGGGCTTAACTAGTAGAATACTATCATAAATTTCAAATCCAAGTTGGCCGCCACCACAAAATGGCAAAATACATTTCGTGTCGGGGGTTTTCTAAATTTTTAATTAATTTAGGTTATTTATTAGTAACACCAGTTTGGTGAAGAAAATGTATCAGAAAGATAAACTTCTCATTAATAACAACAATAAACCGACAATTTATTTAAAAAATACCGCGTCTGAAAATTCCTTCGTCACATACCCATCCGTGACGACAGTGGCGCCATCTTACGTTCACTCGGGCACAGTTTATTCTTCCCGGCAACTACTATAAGTAGGATTTCCAACGCTATGAAATCTTCTATTATATAATCGGTTTTATTTGAAAGGGGTTTTCGACAAATCCGGCTGTTGAAGATTCGTTTGAACGGAAAATTTAGTTTGCTACGTATGAATAGGTGATTTTTAACGGCATTAGAAATCACTCATGCGTGTATGGTCGAGTTTAAGGAGTTAAAAATGCACAAATAATATTTTTTCGATCACTCTGGTGTCTGTGTGACTAGTCTTCTTTAACCATCTGATCTTTCAAAAGTAAGTAGGGTATATTAGGACAGTTGCGATATTTAAAAATCAATTAAATCGACTTTCCTTCGCCAATACTCTATATTAAAGACAGCGAAATGCAAGGAGCGATGGGGTCTGCCCCACCGCTCCTTGCATTTCGTTGTACCTATTTGGATGTATGTACCTGTTTCGGTATACCTTTACACATAAAGGTATATAAAATTATACATAGGGGCGGAGTGGTTATTCTATCCGTAGGTTAAGACGACGCATTGAAGATTTGGGCGACATGGATAACTTAATGGACTTAATATTTCTCAGCCATTACAAAACATACGGATCTGATTTTTACAAGGTCATTATTCGTGTATATAATAAATTTGTAGTACTGAAACGCGATTGGATAAAATTTACTGCAGAGAAAAAAATGTTGAAGACAGCTCTTCAAAAACATGGATTCTTATTTTATGAAGAAACGAAACGGATTTAAATCTTCAAATTTTCAGTGTAGATAACTTTCAACAGACTTTAAATGTGTAATTGGATTTTTTAATGCCGTAGATTTCGACTTGGCGAGTAGAAGTCGTAGCATTTGGTGTATTTACCAGAAGACGAAGGTTCGAGTCCTGCCAGTCGATTTTTTCCTTAATTAAAAATAACTAATAGTTTTTATTCTGTGAATATGCTTTTTTTTTTCAAAAATCGCGTGCACATCTAAAGCCCGAGGCACAACAACCCGGATCCATTTGATATCAATTACCGAGCCTAAGGGAGGAAGTTAAATAGCCTCCTTAGGGAGAGCTAAACAAGTTGGTTCGGCCGAGAGGGGCGCTAAATTACCGAGGAGTGACCCTTCACTACATTACGTACATGCAAAAGGAGGTTACGATTGAATGTTTTTTTTTATTAAGGGACGGGATTTTTTTAGGGATTGGCGAAGATTTTTTCATGTGGCCCTACTTCATCTATCTATAAATAAAATAAGAAACCGAGCCAGCTGACTCAGCTGGAATGAGTCACTCTGATTTCCTGACTGATCGATCAACGGACAACTGAAACCGCTTAACGGATTTAGGCAAACCATAACAAAGAAAACCTCCAAATAGTTGAAGGATCCTATTGGGGAGGTATGAGGTGTTTCGAAGGAAGGGTCCTTTGACCAGGCAGGTGTTATGCCTGGTGGGAAACTGCCCGATCGTTGATGTCGTTGTATATTATGTAAGATGCATTGTAAACTTCACTTGCGTGATTCAGGATTTGCTTCGTACAAGTTTCTTATTAGTGCCATAGATGTCGCTACACTATTTTTAGCACACTTCGTACCTCCTCAATGGTAACCCCATCAACATGATCCTAGCATCTCTATAAATCTATCTTTACAAACATGTTCTTGACTGTGGTCAAAACTGGTGACCCCGTCTCTGCTAGCCTCGACGTGATCCAAACAATTCAAAGATCAATTTTCAGACTGTGTTCAAAAGTTAGCAGTGCTGTGAACTTGTGACCTATAACAGTACTGGACAAATTCCCGGAAGCGGCCCGTCCTTTTGTCCCGGGACCGGAAATTTTGTTCCTCCTATATTATATGTATTTCACTTATACGCTAGATTGGTTGTTATTTTTCTTGATTTAGCCCTCTCAATATACATATATATTTTATTGTTATTGTTGTATAATATGTTTCTATTTTCTTCCTTCGCTTGCTTGCTCTGTTTTATTATCAGGTCTTTGCGTCTGGGACCCACTCTGGGTCTGGTTGTACACCAACGCTAGGCAATCTGTCTGGCATATGCTGAACCAGATCCCTTTTAGCACAACCGTGAGGCATAGTACTTTTTACTTCTCTTTTGGTTTCTTTTCCGTTTTTCTTTTAGTGAGATTTATACAGGGTGTTTGGTAGAACGTTGAACATACGAAAATGGTGGTTAGTTGGGGTCATCTGCTACCCACTTGGCCCGAATTATTTGACCTTGGCCGCACTGTTTTTTTTTTAATTTCACAGAAAATTACCAGTTTTTTTTAACTTTAAATTCGAATATCTTTACTTGTGACGGGTAAATGTATTTTTTTACATCTTTTTGTACCTTCAAAAGACTAATATCTTCTTTTCCCATTAAAATCTGTACCAAACAATAATTTTATGAGAGTCTGCTACAATTAGACATTAATACAAAACAACACCCTGCCTGTTTTACTCGTCACAAGTAAAGATATTCGAATTTAAAGTTAAAAAAAACTGGTAATTTTCTGTGAAATAAAAAAAAGTAAAAAAAAAACGGTGCGGCCAAGGTCAAATAATTTGGGCCAAGTGGGTAGCAGATGACCCCAACTAACCACCATTTTCGTATGTTCAACGTTCTACCAAACACCCTGTATACTCGCTTGGGGCTGAATAAATGTTTCTTTCCTTCTTTCTAATATTCCAACCAAATTCTATTGTTGTTCAAGTGACAGCAGAACAGGTTCCCTATTCGCTTTTTTATCTACCATAATCTTTGAAGCTCTTTGTCAGAATCGATCCCTCGATTTATAGCGCTTAAGCCTGGCCCGGCCATTGCATCAATCCAGCCATCAAGCATTTTACATTTCATCAATCTAAACGGCTTTACAACAAAACGCATATCCCATACATGTTTACCCCCATGTATTTGCTATCAAAGTAAAATCGCAGGGTGTTTTACGACTTACTATAACTCTACTCCCTTTTATTTTCGATTCAGACGTCCAATTTTCTCCGAGAGCGCGTTTAAACTAGAGTCTATAAAGTATCTGCATCGTAGGTGGCGCTGCGATCTATTTCTAGGAATTTTGAAAACGTCTATTGGGTAACAATATGTAATTTCATGAGTACTAGCTACAAGCTTTGCCGACATAAATTAATTTTAAATACTGTGCATTACGAAATATAATATTTGTATGTACCCATGTAAAATAGTTCTATCAACACGCACAATAAATAAAAATGGCTTCACACGGGTGACTAATTTATAAATTCGCTACACCTCAAAAACTATCGAACGTATATTTCAGACAGTTTTCACTGATAGACGGCATTACGGTTATATGTAAATTGTCTGAAATATGGCAATGATTATATTGAACTGCTCCCAGATGGCATGGTTTTTTTCAACATGTTCAATAATCATCGTCATAATTATTATCAGCCAATAAGTACGATATCTCCATGTGATGAATGTTACTGACATATATGGCTAGAGAAGGCAAATAAGGTTTTTAGTCGGTACCAATCCGACATACCCTGCCGTCTACCCATGGATGGTCGCAGGAATCCATGAAGAAGACATAAAAGAAAGATATCCCCAGGAGGCGGTTATAAAGTTTCTACTTCACCTTGAAATATTGGTACAAAAATTGAATTTATTCAATGAAACAAAAAAAACTGTGAAAAAATATAGTCAAAGTTTGATATCATAATGTTACAGTCATGACTGTGTCCAAAATAATTATTATCGTCTCTTGTGGAAAATTTGCTCTCAAAATTGGTTTTGCGGCCTTTTCATTGTGGTTACAACAAAAATATATTAATTATTATCATTTAGATGCTATTTTATGAATATTTCTTACAGGAAATAGTAATTTATTTACATGCGTGATTGTCAAGATTGATTCAAAATTTTATTTATACTGGAAACCTGTTAGTTTCATTTCTCTACCATAATTTCTGGTTGTTTCTTGGTAGATATCAGGTTCGCTAACTCAGAAAATAAATAAACATTGATGTCACTATGTAGGTTTTTAGAAAAGTTCAATTTAAATATTAGTACCTACCCTAGGTACTTAAAGAAAGAAAGAAAGAAAATGAGTTTATTTTCGTCTAAAACGACGCACAACATAATAATAAATACATAATTATAGTAAAAACACACAAAAGTTTTAGAAACATAAGTAAAACAGCTTCAATCAAAAGCATAAAACAAAGAAATAAAATAAATTAAAAAAAAAAAAACATGCTTAAATCATGCTTCTGACAACACATAGGTGTTTTTGGTAATTTCATTTATTCTTGTACAAGACGACGCACGAAAATTTTATGATATTAATCCAAGGTCATAATTATTATATTATATTATATCTATGGTTCATACATCTACATTATTTTTAAACGACCAAAAACACAAAAAAAAACAGAAAACAACATAAGAAAGTTATTTATAGCACTGACAACACCGAGTGACAAGTGACAGCTAACTGCCAAGTGCCAACATAATAATAGAAATGACAGTGGTAAACAAAAATTACAAAACACAGAAAGACAACAAAACAATACAGTACGATTTTCGTGCTATTATAACTTAAAACAAGTGACTAAACTAGAATAAAGAGAGGGATGTGCGCCATTTTGACGAAAAAAGGTCATAGCTCAGCATTTTGCTGCGGAGATGCAGTGTTACAACACCGACAGCGCTGGTTTTCAGCTTTGACCTATGCTTATTAAACAAAGTGAACTTTAGGTAGATCTTTGTGAAAGAAAAAGCCTTTTATATCATAAAAAATAGTTTAAAATCGTGCAAAGACGTCATTTTACAAAATTTTAAACTACAACGCCACTCATGTATTCGAACTTCAAATAGCATTACCCACTTGGACCGGAAATTAGCGTACAAAAATGTCAGTAACAAAGCGCATCTGATTTGTTATGCAGATTGCCCTCTGCATTTTTCAAGCGGGCGGGGACGTTTTGCGTCGCTCCGGAAAAACTGGGTAACTGTTAGCGGAAATAGTTTTGAGTTTTACGATTTTTGAAAGTTGAGAGCGTGGTTTAGTTTTCATTGTTGTGAAAAGCATGTGTATTCTTTTCAAAATTACATTATACTTTTTTAATAAATAGTTTATTGTTTTCTCGCTTACAACGAAGGAAAATATCGTGACGAAACCTGCATACCTGAGGGATTTTCTTGACGGCATGTGAAGTCTACCAACAAGGCTAGCGTGACGAACAGCGGACTATAGCCAAACTCCTAAGTATTATTCTGAGAGAAGACCGTTATTATATTTGATGACTATGAATATGATGTTTTTTAACAGGACAAATAAAAAAATAAAGTAGCACGGTTTGGCAAACCCTGCTCAAGGCCGGAATTTTCTTTAGAATTTTCTTTATTTTTATTAAATATTTTATTACCGTCGCTAAATTTAAAAATGTCAGCTCCCGACCATTGCAGTACCAGCGTGATAATGTATGGTGCAAAACATTATCAACGCGTGTAGGGCCACAAAGACAAATTAGCATAGCCAACGCGCGGAAAAACGGCTCTCCATTCCACCTGGAGGCGCCGCCCTCGTGCGCAGCGGCACACAGGTAAACAACGACGTTGACTTGTGAGGTTTTTGAAGTAGATGTTTTCAAGATAAATATTTTTTGTTCGCGTTTAAATTTTTTTAACATTTAAAAATAAAATCGCGCCTGCATTTTGGAAGGCTTAAGCAGATGTGTATTAATGTACAACCACTGTTTTTCGATAGGTTTAGATCCTATTTAATAAGGCTTGGGTAAGAGCCTACACCATCAACCGGGTATAACTCCCTAAATAACTTGATAATGAGACCCAGCTGTCTCCCAGCAACGCCCTAAGCCCAGGTTCGATTCCCGTTAGGGGACGCCCTTAGCTGCTGTTGCTTAGTTTATAAGTATCCCTGGCTGGAGGCACACAGTACCCCGCCAAGCCCAGTTGAGTTTCTAAAACTCCCCGAGTTAGAAACAACATCCGACAATAACACTGCTCGACCTAGGAATTGAACCCAGAACCTCAAGTATAACCCTGCCTAAGCCTTCGGGGAAAACAAGCATGATGATATTCACATAAAATGTAGTAGCCAACTATCTCTCAAATTAAAATGATTAGCTATCCTTCATTAGACCGCTATCTATTTTAAACCGAACATAAACTATGAACTCAATTAGCGGTTATAATAAAATTAATGCGAATTTAATACACGAACGCGTCGTGATATGTCGCGCACAGCGTAATGAATAGAAAATATTCCACGTAATTAGACCTCCTGTTTTTAGAAAGGAACTTAATTACACTTGTGGGACATGCTTTGGGTCACATTGTATGTTCAGTGGCTCGTGGCTAAAGTTGAGGAGCTTGTGGTTCACAATAATTTAGGGGCTCATAGCTAAGATGAAGGGCTTCACGGCTAAACAGTTGAGGTTCTCAGAACAGAATAGGTAATTTGAATAACTCATGGCTAAAAAAGTTTAATACAACATCATCATCATCATAAACCCATATACTGTCCCACTGCTGGGCACGGGTCTCCTCTCAGTATGAGAGGGATTAGGCTATAGTCCACCACGCTGGCCTAGTGCCGGATGGCAGACTTCACATGTCGTCGAGAAAATCTCTCAGGCATGCAGGTTTCCTCACGATGTTTTCCTTCACTGTTAAAGCGATAATTTTTGTAAAAGTTAGAGGTGCGTGTTTGGATTCGAACTCGAGACCTTCGACTCGGCAGTCCAGTGGTCATACACCTAGGCTATAACTACTTCTTTAAAAAAACATAACATGTCTATATTCCCCAATAATGCAGAGGTACTTTACAATGTATACATACAGTCCTTCGGTATGTTTTAGGTACCATGAATACGAAGAGACTATTGCTCAAAGGTTTGAGATCAATTAGATGATAATGACCATTATAAAGTACCCACTTTTGATATCAGCTGAGATAATATCCATCTCTCTTTCCGAGAAGATCAGTTGCTAAAGAGCTGTTCTTGATTAAAGATTCGCATACAAACATAATATATTAAAACTGTTGTGTTCTGAACATATATATAATATAGGATTGTGGTTATGGGCAATGTTTCACCCTCTAAGCGAAAACAAATAATGTTCACATTCAATCCAATCTCACAAAATTCCATCAATCAATACGTATTGTATAAGTTAACAAAAGATAAGCTCTTGTAAGAACTACAGTAAGAACTTTATCCGCCATTTTTATTATCGCCCAACTTTGAAATACGGCCCGTATTTATTTCATTTCTGAAATAACTTTCAAACTTCTAGTCAATGTAAAGTTTTGTAGCAATATTTATTCAAACATTTCTTTCACGAAATGTATTTGAGAAATACATTTTTAATTTGTTATATGAAGTGAAGTATATGAAGTGTGAAATTATTACATGATTATCTTTGTAGTATGAATCTACTTAATTACAATCGTCGAACTGATTATCATTGAGAAGATTTCACTTTCAACCTTATTGTTGAGAGTTTTTCGTATCAAAAATTCGTCAATCGCCAACATCTACGAAAAAAAAATTAAAGTTTATATGGGTATTGAAGATCATAAAAGTCACAGGGTAGGGATATTTTATTCGGTATTTTAACTAGCCCGGTTAGTAGTGTTTTGTTATGTTTCGGCTATTGGCAAAGCTATTACAAAATTTTGAACAGTCTGACCAAAACGAACCAGCAGACAATGACCTCTAAGTACTGATTAACTTATATCTGTCATACTTGGTACAAACTGGACTTAAATTTTGTTTTAACTAGCTTATTCGACGTAGGCCTTTGCAGAGAAGTGGATAATTTCCGCATGATTATGATCTTCAGAGAATTCTAATGAATGATTAATATTTTGATAAATTCGAATTTTCCAAAACCCACAGCGGCACTGACCATGAATCCTGGTCCTTCAATCAGGGTGCGGTATGACCACTTACCAGAAACACTTTGCCTACCAAATATTAATATAACATGGGCATCCTACGGCACTGGCAAAGAGAATGCAAAGTATTTGACAGTGATGGTAATAAGTTCGTGCCCGAGAGTGGCCATTGCATTAATATTCCGAATTTGTTTAGCCTTCGTTTGAATATTCAGGGGCGGGTTGGGGTCATACCTGGGATACGCAGCTTGTGTAGAAAGTGTAGTTCGCGGGTTGAAAGTTTTCGTCCCCAAAAAGTACGATGAAGCTATATATTCGTCAACTGTTACGCTAGAGTTTGATTCCCAAGGCGAGCAAAGTATTATGAGGGTTTGGATACGGAGTTTGGATTTATGCCCGGTGAATGGTAGGTAAAATAGGCTTGTCCCCTTCATTTTATGGGACCTAAGCACACCAGCAAACTATAGCTACCAGTTCCCCTCTGCCGAACCATTCTAGGGGTACAGGCGTGATGGTATATTTGTTTCATGGGCCTATTATATAGAAATTCTCAATTTCTTGATACATGATAGTCTATTGCAATACCTATTGTCAATACATTATCTATGTCTTATAAAATAGCAATACAGGGCTTGAATGATAGCAATAACAATACCATTCGTCATCAATGCACTTCTGCCATACCTTTCGGCGAAACAAGCGTAATGTTATGTATGTTACTACGTACTTCTATTTCAATTAAGACGACTCATGAATTGTATCTCAGTAGTGTGAGCTAAGTGAGCATACTTACTATTTTATATAAACAGCAACAGCGCTTCAGTATTATGTACTTGGGTTATCTTCAAGCACTATCAGCTTTGCGACGTTGGTAGAGAAGTATATCTCAAATAAGTAAACGAAGAAAGAAAAATAAATGAAGGTAGTGAACAGCTACTGAAGTTATCAGTATGTAACTTGGTAGTTACTTTAGAAACCCTACTTCACATGATGTTATATTGTGCCAAAAGGTTTTGCTATATTCCGTCATGAATTTACCTGAATTTCGTACATTTTACTTTTGCTTTCTATCAGACACGATCTAGGCCTAACACATTTAAGTCCAAAATACTACGTAATATTATTGAGACGATATTAAAATATATATATTCTAGACCTTAGTTAAAACTAGTTTAATTTTCAACTCACGAAAAGAAGGTCGGTGTACTAAAGCCACTAATAAAGCAGGTAAATACGCAGGTATATACTAGATCCAATACTTTAGTTACGAACCCGGTATTAGGTGAAATAACAGGGCAGAATAACTGAAATAACTGTCGGGGAGCAGTTACCGCAACTATTAAGGTATTTAACTGTGGGTAGGAACCTCTCTAATAGTGACGAGGATCGGGATATTAATTATGCTTTAATTATGTACTCAAATGATAGATATTTGGAAATTAGGTACTGTATAAGCTTGCCAATGATACGTAGATAGCATTAAAGTTAGATAATAATAGGTATATGATAGAGGGGCTCGTGGCTAAGTTATGGCAACGCTGATCAACCAATCTGCAAGGTTAAGCTACGCTTGCCTAGGTCGGTCTGTGGATGGGTGACCATTCTTTACACATCGAGACCCCTCCGTGCCTCGGAGAGCACGTAAAGCCGTCGGTCCCGGTTGTCATACGAACATCTATGACAATCGTTAGTGGTAGTCAGAAGTCAAAAAAGCCTGACAACCAGTCTATCCTACGAATTGCCCAGAAATTGGTTTGCGGAGGTCTGATGGCAGTCGCTCCGTGTAAAATACTGGTATTCAACCGCATCTGGTTAGACTGGAAGCCGACCCCAACATGTTTGGGAAAAGGCTAGGAGGATGATGAATCTACCTAAGGTGTTTGAAACAATGACTACACTATCATCTACAGTATTGGAACCATTGTACGTGTACCGTGGGATGTTTATTCTGACCAGCCCAACTCCCTCAAGAAGCAGATTAGTCTTCTCGGCCTCCGCAGTGTGTCCGCTGAGGATTTTGGTGATAGGAAACAATAACTAATCTAAATAAATTATTACTTATTTCTTTTAATCGTAGTAATGCGATAATGAGGTTGATATTGTAAAATTAACTACATAAGATATTAATATTATGACCTGTGGATAGGTAGGTAGTTGTATGGAAAATAGTTCGCTAGAAAGTAATCCGACGAAATTAAGATGACTAGTGAATCTGAACAGTATAAGTGAACGTATAACCACCACTATTTTGTAGGTTAATATTTTTGCAATGAAATGAATTTTAGTTGAATTCTCTGTTTTCTGTTGAAACTTATGATGAAATTGAACCTTAAATTTGCTACATATTGTTTATCCGGCACGAAGGACCAACATTTTGAATTGAAACCAACCAGCGAATAAAAAACAGGTAGAAAAAAATAGAGATAAGGAACTTAAAACACTAAGTACTCACAAGTCTGCAGGTCACCACTTAACACACATTAAAGTTAAGAAAGAGTTTTTCACCAACAAATCTCACAATAAAATAATAATAGTTAATTTTCACCTTACATTATTTTAATCACTCGCGAGCGGACTGTTTTTGAATCATTGACATTTGACAGCTTGAGTTTATTGACATTGAACCGAGTGCGAGTAGTACACACAGTCGCCGTGGGATGGCGTTACTGCTGCTTGCGTTTAGTTTCGACGACTATGGCGCGGGAAAATAATAGTAATAATAATTTAAAAACACAAGACTGCTGGTATTTGCAGTCTTTCTTACTGTCTTTCTAATAGATTAACAGTTTTATATATCTATTTAACGTCCCGTTTCGTGCGCGTTCCGTTCAGTGATAACAGCCAGGGGAGTATACGCGTGGTATGTTATTTTAAGTCATAATTAAAGATTACACCGAAGAAAATAAAACTGCGATCATCAAAATAATCTCTTCCTAGATTAACCAACTGAATTAAAACGAATGCTCTGCTAACACGACGTGTTATAATGCTCTAAACGTAACTTAACCTCTTCATTACCCTACCAATATCAACCCTTGTTTCTTGAATCAGAGTCTAATTTTCTTTGAAAGTTTACCCAAAGTGGCTTTTACAGTAAAAGAGCTTTTATGACACCAATATAAATGCTATAGTCGCGTGCGAGTCGAGTGTAAACGCGAGTAAAGTTTTACTTTTATCCACAAAAAGGTAGTCTCACAACACCGCCAAATACGTGAGAAATAAAACTTTGTTGGGAAGCTGTTTGTTTTGTGCGATAAGTATTTAAAATTACTAACGTCTTACGAGTAGGTATATTTTATTGTTTTGGCATTATTCTTAACGTTGTTGAAGATATTAATTTTGGCGAAGGCGTCGATATTAAGACGATTTGGGCCTTAAGACGATGTTTTTTGTTTTTATTTGGACAATACTGCCGTCTATTACATTTATAAAGCATTGATCTGTAGATGTTGGCACTGACATTCCGCAGGATGTCGCTGTTTTCAGTTTTAAAACCAAATGATACAGTTATAGATTTATTTTACTCTCTGGTTCTTGCGCCTTGCACGTGCACCCGCTGCGACTACTATCTTCTTCTTTCTGTTTATCTTTGGTTTGATCAACGTGTGTTTTTTTCTTCGATACTATTATTGATTGAAGGTGTTTTTACAATGAATTAATTTTTTTTTTCATTCATTGGGATATTATCAGTGTACAATTATTTACGAGCGTCCTGGAATCCAAATATCTGTTTATCATTATTAACTTCGGTAGTAGAGATTAGAGATATGTGGAAAGAGGACAGAGAGGTATTTGTCCTGCAGTGAGACAGTGCCTACTGCCTAGAAAGATACCGTATCGTTCTGGGCAGTATCCAATGTATCCACCTATCCGTCTATAGATCGTTGGATACGATACGCTTCGTGAAAAGAGTACCTAAATGAGCATACGCTACAGTGACTGCCATTTAACTTGACTAGGTTGGCAGTCACTGTTTTAAAACTTTCTTACAGCTTACAAGAAAGTCTTTCGATGAAACTGGACCTCTTTATGCCACTTTTTATGACATAATATTTAAAGCTTTAATATAAATTAGGTACCTGCTTAGTGCTCAATAGCACTTAGTAAAAGCCAAAATGATACAAAACTCAACACATTAAAACTCTGCATTGTGTTTAGTACTTTACAATGATTCATATTTTGGTAGTTTCGGGGTAACGTGCGCGCGTAAAATAACCGCCATCCTTAGTGCTCTAAACATAAAAGATCCTTCAGTGCAAATGTGTCACTGTTCCACTGACCCCGGCACTTTTAGTGACATTTTGACACGATCCGATAAACCAAAGTGCTTTTGTTTACAAATTTCGTAGCGTGATTATTTCCAGTTATTATGTAAACTATTAAAAAACTAGTTATACATTTTATCTAGAAAATTATAATTATAATTATAGGACGGGGAAAGGAGCGAACTTTTGATATAAAATAACTTTTTAATGCCTAATCCTAACCTAACCTAACCTAACCCACCATTACACTAAACTTATGATCCCAAAGGTTTTATCAGCGGAGTACATCAGTCATCATCCTCCTACCCTTATACCAATTCCCTTGGGGATGGCACATACATACATACATGTCTACATAACTGCAAAGCAAGGTATAAGTAATTATCTCTGCTTAACCTTTCGAGAAATACACTCGTGATGGTGTGTTATGTTTTTATGCTAAATCCATACCTGCTATAAAAAAGCTAGATCACGCTTTACATAAGATAAAATTCGAACCTAGGAACTCAGGTTAGCAAGTGTCTATTTATTATAATGTACTTTTAAAATACCTACGCATCAATAACAGTCCCAATAGCATAGCCAGTTTTTATGCGCAAAAGCAGTCCCTAAGTAATTCTATATAACATAAATTTATATGTCACTATCTATGTGAGAGGACACTGATTTCTGTAATACAGGCCTTTGGAGCCTAGCTCAGAAATCAGGGACTTCAATGTTAAATTTTGTACCTTTTTGTGTGAATAAAAATTATTATTATTATTATTATGCTATATGTATTTTTTCCTCCCTTTCAGGGGTAATATTAACCTAATTCCGCGGGCCGTAGCCAAGCGTTAGTAGGCTCTAGGTTATAGTATAAGCGGAAGAGACGGATGATGTGGTGAGAAATTTGCGAGTGATTCGGCAGGTGTTTAGTATCACCGCTTTTTGTAGTGTATGTAAAGTGTATTTTGGGACCTGTAAAATATCTAAACTTCGTTGTAGGCTCTTTGGTATAACTCCTGTTGCTGAGATAACTATTGGTACTATATGTATGATTTCTGCTCGCCATTGACGTTTCAGTTCTATTGCCAGGTCTTGGTATTTAGTAAGCTTTTCAGCTATAGTGGATTGGATGTTGTGGGTGTTCGGGATAGCAATATCTATGAGATGGACTGTTTTATTATTTTTATCGAACAGTGTGATGTCAGGTCTGTTAAAGTGGATGGTTTTATCAGTTATAATGGTTCTGTCCCAATATATTCTAACACTATTATTTTCCAGAATGGTTTCAGGCTTATATTTGTAATATGGTGTCTTTCTTTCGAGGAATTTGTGGTTGTGTGCGATATGTTGGTGTATGATGGAAGCTACTTGGTCGTGTCGGTGTTTATAGTCGGTTTGTGCGAGGGATCTGCAGGCGGAGGTTATATGTTGTATTGTTTCCGAGCTTGAGTGACAATGTCTACATGTATCTGTGGGGAGATTAGGTGCGTGTATAATGTGTTTTTGATAGTTTCGGGTGTCAATGACTTGGTCCTGAATCGCCATCATGAATGCTTCCGTTTCTGGAAATAGTTCACCACGCCGCAGCCATGCGTTCGACGCTGTTTTGTCGACATGTGACTGCTGTAGGTCGTGGCGATGCCTACCATGCAGAGACTTTCGCTGCCATGCGGCGATCTTCTCCTTAGAATCTATAATCCGCTCGTTTTTTTGAGGGTTATGGTCTGTTAGGTTTAGCGGAGTAAGGCGTCGATCTGCATGTGTTATTGTTTCATGTAACGTAGAGTATTCTGCTTGTTGAAAAAAGTATCGTCTAAGGGATGTGATTTGCTTATTTTGCAGGTTAACTATATCAATAATACCTCGTCCGCCTTCGTCTCTGGGGAGGGTCATCCTTTGTACACACGCTCTAGGGTGGTGTTTTCGGAAAGCTGTTAAGGTAGTGTTAATGATTCGCTGTAGACTAAGGAGGTCGCTTTGAGCCCAGGTTATGATACCGAATGAATATGTAAGTACGGGAATTGCATAGCTATTTATTGCTTTAGATATGTTGCGCGAGTTCAGTTGGGATCGAAATAGAATATTGAGCCGATGTTTGAATTTCTTTTTTAAAGTTTCTTTTGTTTCTTTCTGGTTTATCTGGCGCGCTTGTTGGAAACCTAAATATTTGTATGTAGCGTTTGGTTCTAGGGGTTCAATGGTGTCTCCTGATTGTAGAGTATAGCTGTTTGGGTTAATTTTTCCATTTTTTACGGAGAATGTTTTGCACTTGTCAATCCCAAACTCCATATGAATGTCGTTTGAGAATGATTGTGTGATGTCTGCGAGGCGGTGTAATGACTGTGTAGTGTTACTGTATAGTTTAATGTCGTCCATGTACATGAGGTGTGTGAGTGTTGTGTGTTTGTTAGCTGTGGTGATAGAATAACCGTGATTTGACTTATTAAGCAAGTAGGAGAGTGGGTTTAAAGCTAAGCAGAACCACAAGGGACTGAGTGCATCACCTTGGAAGATACCTCTGCAGATTGGAATTTCAGGTGTTACTATGGGGGAAAGTCCTACAGTTCTTAATGTTGTTGTCCAGTTGTGCATCGAACATTTAAGGAAATTAATTATTTGTGGGTGAATTTTATAATGTTTGAGTACATACAGAAGCCAGCTGTGTGGTACGGAGTCAAAAGCTTTCCTATAGTCAATATACATAGTACTGATGTTTTTCTTTTTTGTTATGGCATTTTTCATAGTTACTGAGTCTATAATGAGTTGTTCTTTGCATCCCTGGCTACTCTTCCGACATCCTTTTTGTTCTTCCGATAGTATTTTATTTTTACTGATATGTTCGTGTATGAGATCGGCAATGCATGCTGTAAGTATTTTGTAAATGGTTTGTAGGCATGTAATGGGTCGATATTTAGCTGGATTTTGGTAATCGTGTGTATCTTTAGGTATCATAAAAGTGAGGCCTTGTGTAACGAAACGCGGCATTAAATCAGGTGTAAGAATAAAATCATTTATATGGCCATGGAGGATGGGATGAAGGGTTGTGAATTTTTTATACCAGTAGTTGTGTATACGGTCGGTTCCGGGTGCTTTCCAGTTATGGGTTTTATAAAGTACACGTATAAATACTTCCACTGGTATAAACTCGAAAGTCATTGGCGTAATTTTTTCAGTTATGTCGGCGTCAGTATTGATCCATTGAGCATCTGTATTATGGCGTACGGGTTCGGACCAAATACCAGACCAAAATCTGTGTAATTCTTCGGCACTCGGTGACTGTACGTTGTGTGTTGATTGTCTGTTAGTGTTATGTTGCGTGTCTGATGATAAGGTTCTATAAAATTGTTTTTCATTATTGGAAAACTGATTATTCTGCTTCTTTCTGAGGGTACAATTGAGATATCTTTTTAGTCTACTGGCTGCTGCGTTTAGTTTTTGCTTCAGGGTGTCCAGAAATTGTTCGTCGCTTAAATTCGGTTCTTCGTGCTGTGAGTGTATTCGGTATTTGTTTTTTATATCTTGTACTAGTGTTAATAGTCTATTACTCTGGTTTCCTTTAATATATTCCGTCAGTCTTCCGATATCTCTCCGGATGTTCTGTATCTTTTTTTGTAGTCTCATCTGCCAAGCTGGTATTCTTTTTTGGTTTTGATAAGCAGATGCAGGTATGGTATCTCTTATTTTTGTGCCATTACATATAGCTGCTGTGTATGCAGCGCAATATATGATAGTTTGTGTGGTTTCGAAATTTTGTTCTGGGGTAATTTGATGCGGTAGTAATTTTGTATTAATAAATTCAACAGTTTGGGCAAGTTTTCTAGAGGTTTTTTGTTTCGGTATGTATGGTCGGGATGTTAGGTCGGTATTTTGGAACTTATATATTGTTGCTGTAAACAATTCTTTAATTTTTACCGGGTTAATATTTTCAGTTATTTGGTTTTGTTGTATTTCGTGAGAAGTTTCGGTGTGGGTTGTTGATTCGTCAGTTGGAGTATGTGATAATAGGCTAAATGTGTTAGGAGTCATGGTATTGTCTGGTATGTGTAATTGAGTATTTCGTTCTTCTGTGGGTTCTAGTTCGAGTGTAAGTGCTGGGTGTTGTGATAGCTGTGTTGGATTGTTATCTACGTCGCTGCGGTGGACATTCAAGTTTCTTGATATTTCATTACGGATTTCTTGAACTTTTTGATCGCTTATCATTTTGTTTTTTAATATGACTCGGAGTTGGTCAGATATCCTCTGTTCACTAACTTCTAATAATTCTGGGTGATTAACTGTAACTGCTTCATGCAGAGGGCGTCTATAGGCTGATCTATTTGTCTCTAATTCTGTTATTCTAAAGTAGTTTCTTAAGATTGATTCGTTCTGTTCACTTGTCCATCTTCTTCTCTGTCCTCCTTGCTGGTGATTGCTACTGTGTGCTTGTGTATCTAGTTGTATGGTTGAGTCTGGATGCGTCTGGTTAAGGTTATTTTGTGTATGTTGTATGTAAACCGTTACCTCATCTTTTATTTGATCTAGGGTTTCTTGCGGGAGTAACCTATTTCTAGCAATAGCACGGCATTGATCTCCTAATCTTTGCCTAGTTGCCTGCATCTGTGGGTATTTCTTTGAAAATTCGTGGTGTAGGTGATCGAGATATATTTTGCTTGTATTTAATTTGGTGGCTATGAGGTACGTGCGCCAGATGAACTTATTCATTTCTTCTGACCATCTTTTACGCGCACGATTTCTGCCTGGGGCGGGTGCAGGTTCAGTGGCAAGTGCCTCCTGCACAACATCCTCAGACATGGGCGATGTGGTGCTAGACCGTGATTGAATTTGGTATGAAGATGAGTTGGGTGATTCGAATGAGTGAAATGGTGATGGTGTTAAAGAGTTTCTATCGCTAAGCAAATCGGTGTCCAAATGTGTCGCTTGAGTCGTTTGACGGGGTTCTGTCGCCGCTCGGGGATTCTTCGCACCCCGGCGTCCAGTCTCAGGCTGGTTTCCGTCATCGCCAGTGCTGCTACTGGGCGCGCCGAGCACTAGGGGCCTTTTTGAACTGCTTCTTGTTAATACCATATTTCTCCATTTGGGTTTGGGACCGTTAGTTGGGGAGGGTTAAGCCAAGGTGTAAGTGGCGACAATAAAGTTTCTCCTGTTTTTGAAAAAGATGAAACAGGGTATGGCCTTGGTTGTATTAGCCGGTATATTGCACATGCCTCCCCATAAGCCCCCCCACCACGGCAAGGTGGTCCCCCGGGGGGGTTATTATTATTATTATTATAAATGCGAAAGTCACTGTCTGTCACGCCAAAACCATCCATTTCCAACCATTAACTGATTTAAATAAATGAAATTTGGTACACAGATAATCCAGGGCCTACGCAAGGACATAGGCTACTTTTTAATGCGGAAAGAAGGCTGTAAGGAGTTGAAATAAGGGATGAAAGTTATTACAAGAAATATTCAGACCACGCGAGCGGAACCACTGGCGGAAAACTAGTTGTTTATACATCAGAATAACATTAACATAAAGGCTAGAATTATTTATAACGAGATTTTGGTAAATTCCCACAGGATTGGGAAAATTGATGAACGCGTGTATGATAAAAATACATCCATAACGACTGTATCACGCCGAAGTCAACGAAACTAATTTAAAACAAATCGCAAGTATAAAGGAGCGTCGCATTACTTCGTTCGTATTTCAGTTCGATGTCGGGCGTACGTGTCGAGACTAACCATCGACTCATTTAGGGTTGTTCCCAATGAGAACGAAAATCAAATAAATTCCAATCCGGCCGGCCTTGGGACGATCCCTCGCAAATCAAATTCATCAAAACAAAGGCGTTTTAAGTTCGGGATGTATTGGTTTTTAGATTGAAACCGTTGAACACGATACTTCGATTATAATGTTGAGTACAGTTTAGGTATATTCAATTACATACTTTTATTAAATATTAGCTTTCCGCGTGGTCTAGGTCCCCCTATGGCCCTTTTTGCGTTAAAAATGAGCTTATGTCCTTTCTCAAGCTCTAGAGTATATTTGTACCAAATTTCATTCAAATCGGTTCAGTAGTTTTAGCGTGAAAGCGCGACAGACAGACAGACAGAGCTACTTTCGCATTTATAATATTTGTAAGGATAAAGAATAATGGTTAAGCTACACGATGACTGATTTATGCATGCCAAACAGTTGAAATACTGTATAACTAAGTTGTACATAATACATGAAGTGTGTGAAAGTACCTATCCTTAAAGGTCTTCGTAACATCTGTATTTCTAAACTATTTCTTTAGCAATAAAGTTTACAAGCAAATGGAACGATTAATCAGACCTTAAACCCAACATTATTTTTGTCCAGTACAAGAATCGAACTCTGCTACTAACATCAATGTAACCAAAACTGTTTACTAAACTATGATAGCCGATGTTTAAATCAATTAATAGATATTAGTCAAGGTAACTTACACAAAAAATATCGTACATAAAAAGCTTTTCATATTGAAATACGCATAAAATTCTTTCTATTTCTAATATATCCTATCCAAACCGTAATAATAAATGAAAGTTGATATTATAACGATATTAATTTGACAACATTTGACATTGATAAATGACCTCTACGTATCCTGCGAGAGCATATCTATGCCCAGTATAACGAGAGCCGCGGCAAACGAAGAATCCAAAGAAAAAAGGATTAAAAATACCCTATGGTACATTGCAAGTAGCGCTAAAGCCTAGATAAGCCATAGGCCACGTTATATTTGTACCCCTAATTAAATTTGAAGTCTTTAGTACTAGTTGACGATAGTAGGCAGTTTCTTTCCACTGTGTAGGGGCCATCTGTAATAATAAATAAATCGTCAAAACACACATAACAATATACAATACGCCTGTATTTTAAGGTTAAGCAGAAATAGGTATAAATTAAAATCATAGTTTGCTGGTATAATTTAATTTTTTTTTCCAGGCGACTTAGAAAAATGCTAAATCAGGCCATCTGTTCTCTTAAATCACCGAAAAGCATTCATTTTTTATTTATATGTGGTTAATTAGGGTTAACCAACTACTTACATCATATATTATTACAATTGAAAATGAATATGTATTAAAAATAATCCATTCATAAAAACATAATAATTTAGGTAACAGTGATATTTGTTCTCGGCAACCTTAATACCTACTGATCATCACAGTAATTAATTTGTTAGACGATAAACCAGATCAAAGATACTGGCTAGTGAAATCAATTGTAATTGCGATATCTTGTGTGTTAATCAACGATATTGACGGATCAGTTGATAGAGTAAACGCTGTAACATATAATTAAGTTGTCAGTTACAGAGTTAATAAAGCGTTAGTCCAGATAAGACCTTGATCAGCCAAATGTCATAAGCGGTTCTTAATCACAATTCTTTGTTTATAGTAGAGGGAGGCAAGACAAGAGAGACGAGCAAGCGGGTCACATGATGTTAAGTGATCACCGCTGCCTAATGACACCCACAACACCGAAGGGATTGCAAGTCAGGCTCACTTCTTGAAGGTTGCCATGTCGTTCCGGATCGGAAAGTATTTCTGTAATAATCATTTTATGCTTACTTTCTTGGAACCAGGTCGTGGTAGGGATGCAAGAGTCGAGTCTTGCTGCCGTAATTGCTTCTCTCAAAGCTAGAGCTACCACCACTGACATGCAAATTGGCGGCTCACCAATACCTGTAGAGAGCAGAAACATATTTAATTATCTTACCTTAAAAACATATTTATTTATATTCTCTTCTCAAGAGGCTAATAAAATTTTTAAAAATCAAGTGCAAACTGTATTTTAAAAAAACCTTACAGTAGTCAAAAGTAAATATAAATATTTAGTTTGCCTTGTTTTTTACAGTTTCATTACTTTATCGAAAATTAACGATGTAACGTTTAAAAGCAAAGATGAAGATTAACTCAGAACTGCCGAAATGAAAGATTTAAATAATATTGAAATTCTACACCATAAATTAAGAAGAAATAATAGGATCGTAATGGAGAGCAATGATAACAGTAAAGCCCAAAGAAATAAATTACTACCCACAAACAATAGACTACCAATAACCATTAATAAACAACGTTGTTTTGTCACCGTAGACGGAATTATTGCCCATGATTGCATTTTGAGAATAGCTTATACATAGAATACGATACTAGAGGCTTGGCTTAATACGGGTACCCTTCTGTGCCTTAGAGCTCGAGGATGATTTATGCAAGACCGTTCTAGAAAGCCCGATATAAACCGGATTAAATTCGTGGTTTGCATATGCCTCGTACGTGCCACACTCATAAAAAACAAATCACCATGTCTGTATTCCTCCAAAGGTTAGGCAAAGATGTATTTTACGAACACCCAATAACTGGGGAAAAAAATCAAATAAATATATTCGAGCATGAGAATTTCGTAAAAAAAACTCACGCAAGATCTCACGTAGTGGATTGAGGCAGTTTTGATAATTCAGCCCAGAAAAAAACATTCCTGAGCCAAATAAGCCTAAACACATCACTCTCCACCATCTTTTTCAGTTTTCAATTGTGTTTCTATTCATAAATAACTACTTCTACTAACGTGTCTGCAAGAGCACAGTGATAGCTTTCACAATGATAATAGTACGTACATTTAGACCCAAAAATGGCATCACTGCTGTATGAATTCTTCCTGAAGTAGACTCTCCAGTCCTGGGGGATGTCCCTGGCTAGAGGTACATAGTAGTTCCAGGTGCGGTCTGTGAGGAGTTCCCCTGTTTCAGCGTATACCAAGTGCTCAGAAGTCCAATAGCCTACACCCATCATGAAGGCACCTTCCACCTTGTAGGGATTAGAATGGACATGTTTTGGTTAAATGATTGCGTAAGGTAAGGTTTTTGTAATCTGTCATGTGGGCCTACTCATCTAGGACGGTACGCTCGGTAACCGCGTTTCGAACCATTATACAGGGCAGTTATTTTTAATAGTTACGTACTAGGAATAATGAAACTAGGAATATTTTTCGATGTTTTTGAACAAACGCCTCAAAAATATTCCTAGGGACAAGCTAGATATAAAATGTAAATTTACTTGATTTTAAAGTTGCGCCGGCTTATACTTGTAGCCGATAACCTTATACTTGTAGTAAGCGTTATGATTTAACTTTCACAAAATTGGGTTAACAATGTTGCCCCAGAACAAGCCATGATTAGCACAGAAGAAGGGCTTATAAAACAGTTATGTAACGTTACATGATTATATTTACATATTTGTAAATAATGACACAACTTTATGCTAAAATAATTAATTGTAGAAACAATATTAAAACAGTTACCAACATTGTTGCCTGTTGGTTAATTAATAAGAAACCGAATAATCAGACAAATATTTCATCTACAAATATAAAATACCCACCTGACCAATATCAATTTCTGGACTAATACTTTGTCCTGCATCTTCACTAAGGTCTACTCTGAGCAACTGAAACTCTCCTGTCAGTACATCTAGTTCAACTTCAGCGCACGTCGCTCCAAAAATAGGGTACGGATATTCCTCATCAGTCCTTGTAAAGCCATGGGTTTGCAAGTCTACATTACTATTATAAGCTTTCGTTATCAATTCCTCCCAAGTAGGATTATCCATCTGGTCTCTTATAGGCTTTAGTCTATCCAAGAGTTGCTGACAAGCTCTTCTTACTCCAACTATTACATTCTGATTCATAATACTTCCTCCAGATAAGTAGCAATTGGGGGCTATCACTGTGTTATTTTCCTTTATTATAATTTTTTCTACTGGAATCTTGAGCATATAGGCTGCTACTTGGACAGCCTTAGTATTTATACCTTGCCCCATTTCTATAGCACCGTGTGTGATTACTACCGAGCCATCTCCACGGTATACTGCTAAATTTATATAAAGATTAATTCCTCCTATAGGAGTCCATCTTAGAAACGCGAACCTTAGGCCTCTTTTCTTCCATCTGTTTTCATTGTTGAATCTGTTGACTATTTGCCGTCTTCTTATGTAATCAGATTTAATGATGAGGTTGTTTACTACTTCTTTCATGTCACTAGCGTACTGTTCATCCAGGTTAGCTAGTCTTACATCAAGAGGATCTAGGTTCATTTCATATGCAATCTGCTCCATCACAAACTCTGCCATGGCCACGTGTTCTAGTGTGCCTGTAAGTCATTAATTTATTTAAATCATGTTGGTAATAAGAGGACCGTATTTATAAAAGACTAAGGAAAAAAACATTGTTAAGTTAAATCGGTATCGTCTGTGTCTGTATAAAATAATAGGATAATGTCATAGTTAATAACCTGGTGCTCTCGCCCAAGTATTCTTAGCGGTATCAGTAGTTGAATCATAACTTGTATAGTTCCAACGAGACCTGTTATAGGGGTTGTTGAACTGCCCAGTGCCAAGCATAGTAAACAGTTCGTTAGTTTTGTACCCATTGTCCTCATATACCCTGTAGTTTATATATTGAATCATTCCAGTGCTATTTACGCCCACCTATAAGATATTGGATCTTGTTAATAATAAATTTATCCACAAAAAGTTTTACTAATGCACAAACTTTTGAGTTAGAAATATTGGTAAAAAAGCTATACCTCAAAATCGGAACAGCATGGCAGCCTCTTGCCGACCGCTCTCGTGTTAGTAGTCAACGACTGGATGATACGGCAAGGTCTGTTAAGTTTTTTTACTACCACTGCAGCAGCAATTGCACTCTGAGCGCTGCGAGACAGTTTGATACCGTACGCGCCTCCGACTCGCCGAGTGTGGACATCAATTCTAGAAATAAATTATATATTTCAAATCTAAGTATAAGTCAGAATATTCCTGAAGTTAAATTCAAGGTCATTAGAAAGTAGGTAAATTAAGTTATACAATATCATTGAATAAAAAAATTGGACGCATACCGACTCTGGTCCATATTCAAAGCCCTGGATATCATCAGCTGAGCACCTTCCATCCACTGTGTTGCGCAATAAACGTCCAATCCTTCATCAGACGGTTTCACGACGGTAGTCAACGTCTCAATGGTAAAATGGTACTGTCCATAAATTGAATTGACACCTTTTATTACTTTAACTACATCGTTACCTCTATCTGTAGCTTTAACTTCTGTATTAAGAGTACTTCTTTTTGCATTGTCTCTCGTCTCTCTTACTTCTAGAAGTGGTTTTTTAACATTTTTATACGTAGCTGTTACTAATTTAGCAGCTCTATCTGCGATATAACGGGTCTCTGCCACAACGATTCCAATTGGCTGGTTGAAGTATTTGACAGGACCATCGCATAAAATTTCTTCGTTTGCAGAATAAAGGAAAGAATCTGGTGGGGTAAATGAATTTGTTCCTGGTATATCTTTTGCTGTATAGAAGGCTACAACGCCTGGGTAAGCCTAGAAAAACGTCAATACATTATCTTAACGTAAATGGAATACATAATTATCATCATAAAATATTCATTAATCGACCAGAATAGTAGCCATTATGTGTTTATTGGAGATTATAAATAATGTACTTAAATGTATTCTTACCAAAGCTTTACTGGCATCGATGGATACAATATCTCCTAACGCGACCGTACTTAAAGCAAAGGCACAGAAAACCTCATAAGGAAACTTAGGTAGATCTTCAGTGTAGAAAGCCTCCCCAGCACATTGTATCTAAAGAGTACATACGGAAGAATCAAATAATCAGTAACTGCGTTACCGAGGTCAAATATTTGCATTACATTTAAAGAAAGTCACAATCGTACTTTCCTCAGAAGGAATATTTGAGTAAATTAAATTCAAGTAAATATTTGTCTTACGATTACTGTCTAAACATAAGCTCTGCCTAAAAAATAATGTATAGATATTTTTCTCTCCTTGATTATTATTGTGGAACGAGTATGCATGAGGATAATCTTAATGATCATTATCGATTTCATGTGTATGCTATTTGATTTCTTTAAACTGATCTACATTATTTTTTGTAGTATCTTCATCTATTAGACAACGCTAATTACTTTATTTAATAACTTTATAAGACAATGCTTTTTGTCAAACTTGCGAACTATTTTGATGATTTGAGATTATAATATTCTGTACTCCTACTGAGTTCATATATTCATTCTTACCAAAGCTTCGACTTTAGGTATCGGCTGGGTCAAGGGCCATACCGATGGGTTAGTCTCAAACACTTGGGTAGCATTTGACACTGGGCGGACGTCGTCCAAGTTGATAGCTCCAGATTTGTAACAAGCTTTAAGATTTATCTCCGGAGATAGCGTCAGCAGACCCTGGAAATGTGTAAAATAATATTCAGTTCTCTATGAATTCATACACACACATATAAACTACTAGCAATCAGTATTTGAATGTTTTCTTATCTTAGTTTAGTTCTTAATTTCTTATTTATAAAATCAAATCATCAATCAATCAATAGGTAATTAAAATTTAGTGCCTACCCTACAAACAGATAACTGAAACCCGCCAAAAAAACATTATAATGTCTAACACCTAGGTGCTGTGTAAAATATCGCAAAAATATTTATTTAAAAAACTGATACGTAACAATTACCATTTTACTTTAATTCAGTACCGATATAAAATTACACAGCAATACAATACAATGTACGAGTAAGAAAATAGACGAATTAAGCTATGAATGAGTGATAGCTATTCCAATCCAATTGCTCAACATGCCACGAAAATTGAAATCTGGGAATGTTTCGCCTATTCGCCCAATATCAGAGATTGTGGGTAATGAACTTTTTTTCACTAGGGAAACGTATTTTAAGCTGGGTTGCATTGTTTTTATCTTTCATTTGATTGAGGCCTACGCTCAGCAGTAGACGGCAACAAGCTGACATATAATTACGAGTATAAAAGCAACTAACCAATTGGGATTAGTACGGGTTTTCATCCAATGAACAATATTACAAAATAAAGGAAAAGGATTTCATATAACCCTAAGTACATGTGCATAATTATTTTAATGAATGATTCTTTTTAGCACGGAGAATGCTTTAAAATACAAAAAGGTACATTGAGATAATTTTAATTACAAATTAGTAACAGTAGTAACAGCACAATCATCCAATTCAATCATATAAAATTCACTCCTTACTTTGTAAAACAATCCCAGAGCAAGTTTCTTTCTGTACTCCACTGACGGTTCCGGTGGATTATCTTCTACGACCAATTCTGTCTCCAAGATCTTCAATGCTGATGCTAGAGTCTCATTGGTGAACAACTTCTTTCCAACCAGACAGTGTTCCGTAGCAATAGCCCGGACAAATGTTGGCGAGAGTCCTCCAAAGACTATTCTGGCACAGTTCACTACGTTGTTAGAAGTCAGTTGGTACATAAATCCAGCATTTACTATAGCATGAGCATTTAGAGAGCGCGGCATTACCTGGAACAATAGAAAAACTAGCCTTGTAGTAAAGATATCGAAAGGAGATAAGTATTGGACATAGGTACATTGAGATTAGCGTATTAATATGGTTAGATTACGATAGATCTATCCATATTAATACGCCGATTGTTTCCGAAGCAACTATTTTTACTTTGGGTTTAAAAATTTCTCAATGACCAATTTCTCTGGAATCAATTTATATTTAGACTCGTATCTCGGATTCAAAAGTGGCCTTAGGGTATCTTTCACTGTGTCTGAATAGCCGCTACTCACCAAATGGAACAAAATTGGTATGAAATTAACTCCCAAATAATTTAACGGGCACGGGCTTTTTAGACCCCCAATTTAGGAGCTTACTTTACAGGGTGCGACATACCGGATCTTTTCATATTTTAATAAATAAACCAGTCAATATTATACCCGAAGTAAATAGGAATTGTTTCTATTTAATAATATAGCTGTGAGCAGGTAAGGTTTGTGTATGAAGTAATTAACAAGTCGTAATAACATTGTGTGCGTCATACATTAATAATTAATTAGTTCAGAGTACGTAAAAATGTGAGGGAACAATTATTCACCCGCTTTACCGGTTATAGGGTTAACAACCTTTTTACGATTGTAGGTTTTAGTGGTGACGCAAATTTGATATGGTAATGACGTCACGATTACATCTATACAGGTTAAAACCTCTCTTCAGAAATATAGCTTCCAAAGTTCCTACCTTAAAGGTTACCACACAATGTCTCCTACTTAGTGGGGGTAACATCACGTTCCAAATCACGCGCCCCCTCATATTGACGTTCAGAAACTGTTGCATTGTCAGCGTTTGCCTTACGCTCCATCTGTCCTCTAAAATAAAATAAATTGTATTAAAAAAGCGAATAACAGGTACTGGTGATGTACGCGAGATACGATTTTCCTTCGGGCGCCACTGCAAATATCACCAAGATCTAGGAGAAGTAATATCTTCTTCGTCAATGCACACGACAGAGATAAATACCTAGGGGCTACCAAATTGGGCTGAAAAAATCCCCAATTAGCGCAAAAGCACTCCGCCTAGTCGGTCTGATATAGCATGGAAAGGAAGCATACGGCAGCCTATTACCGTTTTAGATATTAGTTCATCGATCATCTAGTAGTTACCATAAGTCTTAGCTGTTGGAGTATGTATAAATTCTAATTGAAAAGTCAAGTTAGTTGCACGGTTCCAAAAAGTGAGACTTATGGAGAAGAGTCGGTAAGAAGCTCCCTCTTTAAAAAAAAATATATGGTAACAGTTATTAATTATATGGAAGTTTTGAGGACAGTCATGCAGTTAGATGTATCTGTGATAAAAAAGATAGCTATGTGCAGTAAGAGCTGACCTAAAGGCTAAAACGAAAGAAATACTCACCTATAGTGACTTGAGCCCCAACTGTTTCCAAAAGCAAGAAAATATCGGACGAGAACCAGTGGTGCTGGTTCTTGATCATAAGGTTTCCTGCTATCGACGCTACCTAAAAATACGTTAAACTATTTTCCAGCTAAATCTCTTAGGCTGCTAGTTATTTAAAATATCTTCAATCTAAATCACAAAATAGTTTAAATGTAGGACTAACTTATGTTATGTAGTTTTGCATAAACATAACATAGAAAAAGAATTTGGCGAAAATATTTTTGAATTTTATTGATATTTACACTCATAGAGTACTTAGCTCTACGAAAATTTAAGTGAACGCTTTAAAATCTGCTGAAATTAGGTTTCTAAAAATATTCCTTTTTATATATATTATTATTATCGATATTATTTAGTTTTTACACTTCTTC
Source organism: Acronicta psi (assembly GCA_946251955.1). Classification (NCBI taxonomy): domain Eukaryota; kingdom Metazoa; phylum Arthropoda; class Insecta; order Lepidoptera; family Noctuidae; genus Acronicta; species Acronicta psi. The sequence goes on from OX276481.1 coordinate 13,372,379, forward strand.
TGTGAGAGGTTTTGGAGTATCCTGAGCATAATAAAAAGATATCCCCAATGGACAAAACTTAACACGAAATATTTTCTGTTTCCAAAAATAATACTACCAAAACGTCTGCCAGTTGTGGAAATACAAATAACCTCTCGAACAGCTGTTACAACTAATATTGAGAAGTCTAGATGCTGACGTGTTTGAGCTGTAAATGCAATAATTACTTACATTTCTCACAGGAGTATGCGCAACTTTTTTTATATGATCGTAAAGTTTTTCCAGATATTCAAAGTATTCTTCCTTAGCTGCAGTTTTTAGTATGGCCAGAAATTCTGTTAGTGTATTTCCTGCATTGATAATCAAGTTCTGATCCAATGTGTAACCTTTCAATTCTTGGATCGAACTCACATCTATTAGAACACGTGGGTATTCGTCTATCGGATATACTCCTGAAACAAAATGCTTTAATCTTCGGTTGTGCCCAATACAAATAAAAAAAATCTTCATAAAAAACTAACCTCTGGCAGTATTCCCGCAAACTAACATATAGGAGTCATCTCCCTCTCTTCCTAAAATTGCAAATATATCTTTAACCTTTTGCACTCGAAACCAAAGCCTGTCATCTTTCAATTTAATCTCAATTATATCTTCTTTTACATCTTCTTGGTTTACAAAACACCATTCACTTTCCTCACAGTTATTTTTATCACAAGGGTCTCCTGTTTTCTTACAAATATGAAGATCTTCGATATCTAAGAGCTTTACTTGTCTTGGAGCGTCTGACGCAAACTTTTTGAAGGCATCTAGGATTGGCCTGTATCCGGTACAGCGGCAGACGTTACTTGCTAACGACTTTTCAACTTCTAGCATTGTGATATCAGGGTTTTGTTGAAGTAGACTGCAAAAGTATTAATTATCAAGATCAATTATCAAGACAAGAAATTTGATCGCATTTTCGGTAGTCATAGTAAATGACCATAGGGTCAAAAATGTGATCAAATTTCTTCTACTACCGCAACAAAGAACGGTGAATCCTAAAATTGGTCTGCTAAGTCCAAGTTTAATAATTAAAAATCTTGAGTTAGTTACTTACCCGTACATCGACATAACCCAAGCAGGAGAGCAGTACCCACACTGGGTGCCATTGTCCTCAGCTAGTCTGGTCTGCAGCGGATGGTACCCCTTCTTCCTGTTGCCTAACTCCTCGATGGTGGTGACCTCCCAGCCATGGCAAGATGTTACTGGTATCATGCACTAATATAAAATAGACAAAAAATTGTACCGTTATAACGATTTTTGAATCAGTATTGAGGTTTTGTTTCAGTAATTGTCGAAATGGTGACTAGTTATCGATTTGCTATAAAGAATAAAAATACTCATACTCAAATTTTTTATCGATTTATCTATCGAGAGCTCGAAAAATTAACTGATGCACACCTCGAGCAGTTAGATGAAATCAAATAAATAGGATGACCTGATAAAGGTCGCCGGAAGTCGTTGGATGCAAGTGGCATATAACCGGTCCTGATGGAAGTCTATGGGGAAGGCCTCTGCTTTATAGGCTGATATGATGATAATGAAATAAATAGGAATGTTAGAATAAGGTTACCGAGTTGACAGCATAAGGTGTGGCGGAAGGTCTCTCGGCGTTGACGATGCAGCTGCCGCAGCCAGCTTCACGGCACATGTACTTAGTGCCCCGGAGACCGAGGTAGTGCCGCAAGTAGTCTAGCAGCGTCACGTCGGAACTGACCTCGCATCCCACTGGCGGACAAATCAATAAATGGTTCAATAAATGCTGCCAGTCTTCTGGGCACGTTCTATGCCACCGATGAGGAGTATTTAGCAGAGGTGCGTTTTTTTTAAATATTGTATTTTATATAGCGTTCATGTAATAAGTTATTGCACCTTATAAATGTTTCTAGTTTTATCATAATGTGTTGTATGTTTTTTTTTTCTACAGGTGTTCTTAGTTCATCTGACAATGGAGAATTATTATTATAGTGTTATTCGAAAAGGGGCTGTTACTAAATCTTTACTTACTCTTTACTCACACATTATTATACATTATTCACACACACACAAAAAAATCATTCGCCATCAGGGAAGGCAGTCTACACTAGGGTTAAGCTCCCCAGCTTCCCTTGTTGCCTTCCTCTGTAAGCAATGGGACTCGTGATGATATTCACCAAGACAATTAAAAAACAAGACAACTAAATAAAAACGATATATGGCCTGTATTTTAGCTAATTTCCTAAATCAAAATCGGTTTTTGCCGGTTTCTCAATTGCCGGCAATCATAATTGTTGCAACAACTACTGTTGATGCTAAATACATCAGTGTGTGCTTGACCTAAGCCTGAAGTAATTTAGTTTCACTGATAATTATATGTAATTTACACTAAATGTAACGATCACGAAGCTGATTAATTAATCTCAGACATGAACCTCTAATTATAATATATTTATATATATGTGTAGCATTTAAACACTAGTGAAAAATAAAGTAACATTACTTAGGAGCCCAAGTCGGCTTTTTCAATAAAAATAAATCAATATGATCCTTCAACTACAGCTAAGTATTCTATTTTTGTCTATGCCAATTGGTGTGGATGTCGAGGATTCTGACTAATGGCATAGGGACTAACCGAATTTGTAAATAAAAATATCAATAATTAACAATTCTCAACAGTTAGGATGTTGATGTTATAAAATTGAAAAACTAAGGCCTTAAAGACTTAATTATATATTATTACTAGCTTCCCGCCAGCGGCTTCGCCCGCGTGGTCTTATAATTTTTTCCCCGTTTTTGCTACATTTTTCATTACTACTCCGCTCCTATTAGGCGTAGCGTGATGATATATAGCCTATGTTACTCGGGGATAATGTAGCTTTCCAAAGGTGAAAGAATTTTTGAAATCGGTCCAGTAGTTTCGGAGCCTATTCATTACAAACAAACAAACAAACAAACAAATCTTTCCTCTTGATAATATTAGTATAGATATATAACGCTGAAGAGTTTGTCCATTTATTTGTTTGATTGAAAGCGCTATCCTCAGGAACTACAGGTCCGATTTGAAAAATATTTCAGAGTTAAATAGCTCGTTTAATGAAGAAGGCCAGAAGCTATTTATCATCACTATTTATTATTACGAACAGTAAGAGCAGAGTATCAATTAAAATTGTTGCCAAAACGGGGGAAAAATTCAACTTCTGTGGGAACGAAGTCGCGGCCAAAGGCTAGTTTTAAATAAAATAAAAGTGACTAATTCGAGTGTTGTGACGAATATAATAAATAATAATTTATAAATAAAGTTACCTTTATATTCCACGCCGTTAACTTTAAATGTTATGAAACCCATTATTGACAGGTATTTCTTAACCGTCCGCAACGTACTTCATCGGCTGTTGCTCTGCAAGTACTACAATTCAATTCTTTAGTCCACGAAATATGCGCTTACTCGTTCTCAAGTACTCGATAAGGATTATTTAAACTTTAACAAACAACAAATTTAACTTCACTATATTTAAAAAGAATTGACACAGAAAATTTATAGTTATGAAAAACATTTGTTTAAACATTTCTTCCATTCATATATTACTAATAATATCATTATTTTTTGTATGTAACAATACTTGCATACAATAAACACACACGGACTGCCAAAAGACCCTGTTCTCTATATTAGATAAGATAGAATGATGACAATTCATTTAATTTTTCTGTAGGTACGTACGTGTGTTTGGCACTCAACTCCTAAACGGGTGGACCGAATTGGTTGAAATTTTATATGTATATTTCGATAGGTTCCTGGACGGTTTGGAAACACAGTTGGACCCGGTAGGTGGCGCTGCTGTCGGTCCACCGGAAAACGCAGGCGAAGGTGCGCACGGATCGCTCCACTTTAATACTAACACAATAAAGACTATTAATTAGTATTTGCCATATCTCTTATATGGTCTTATATGGTTTCGTAATATTCACAATAGATGGTAACAAAACAATTTATTTAAAAACAGAATATGTTCCGTGTCTGTGCACAGTATAGAACAAAATGAATACGGTCATTACAAAGTTACTCAAAACACTATGATGTTATAATAGTTTAAAAATGAAACATACATTAAATAATTACTTAAATGAACATAAAGTAAAACTGCTAAGAGCGAGTCGTGCTTGCGCAAGCAGTGTTCCGTACCATAAGTTTTGGTAAAATACATTATTGTATAGTATCTAGCAACCATAAACCTGAAAGAAAAAAATATAATTAATAAAAATATGTTATTTTTAATGAAGGAAAACATCGGCGGGCGGGCTGGATTCGAACCTGCGCCTTCTGGTTCGGTACACCGAGCGGTGGCTTAGTGGTCAGAGCGTCTGGTGTACCGAACCAGAAGGCGCAGGTTCGAATCCTGCCCGCCCGCCGATTTTTTCCTTCATTAAAAATAACTTGTAATCTTAGCATGGAAAATGCTTAAAAAATACAAAAAGATAATAAAAATATATTAAATAGATAATAATTTGGTAGGTTGTAGGCTCGTTGAGGGGCTCGTGGCCAAGTTGTAACTCCGCTGATCAACCGATCTACAAGGTTAAGCTACACTTGCCGCGGTCAGTCTGTGGATGGGTGACCACGTAAAGCCGTCGGTCCCGGTTGTCATACGAACACCTATGACAATCGTTAGTGGTAGTCAGAAGCCTAAAAAAAAAGCTTGACAACCAGTCTTTCCTTCGAATATCGGTATTGCCTAGAAATTGGGTTCCGGAGGTCCGATAGCAGTCGCTCCGTGTAAAATACTGATATTCAGCCGCATCTGGTTAGACTGGAAGCCGACCCCAACGTGCTTGGGAAAAAGGCTAGGAGGAAGGAGGTAGGGTTGTAGGCATAGGCAGAGACTGACATCATCCACAGGGCTGTCTAATAAAGCAGGTGACCCTGTATGTGAGCGCTCGTAAAATAATAAAATAAAAGGACGACTTGTCACTATCGGAAACCAGAATTAACCAGTTCACAAAAACCAAACACCACAAACGCGTAAATAAAGTAGTTACTAACCTAACCTAACCTAAATTAAAAATTTAGAAAACCCCCGACACGAAATGTAGTTCGCCATTTTTTGGTGGCGGCCATCTTGGATTTGAAATTTATCATAGTGCATAGTTCTCTACTAGTCAAGCCCTTTCATTTGATACCCATATTGAGGGATTTGTGAAAAAATATGTAATTCGCTATTTTGTGGCGGCGGCCATCTTGGACCGATTTTCATCAAACATAGCTAAGAACACTCCCGACTAGTTCACCTTTGAAATAAAAAATCAAAATCAAAATCGGTTCATCCGTTCGGGACCTACGATGCCACAGACACACACACACACACACTCACACTCACACACACACACACACACACACACTCACACGCACACGCACACGCACACGCACGCGCACGCGTTCTACCATGGTTAAAATACGCTGATATTAACATAATTTTTTTTTATTAATAAGTCATCAAAATTAAAATTGTTTGTGCAAGACATACGTGGTAGTATGCATTACGTGAACCGATGCGGAACTATTAGTGAAGATCGGAATGTTGCAGCAACAATTGAATGAATGAATTATATTTATTACATGCGTAACTGGTGAAGGTGTGAAAACTGCCAGTCTGAATGACATCTATTACACCAGCCGAAGTCTAATTTGTGTTTTTGCTCGGTTCTTAAGGGTCGTAGGGTAATTTTAAATAGCCTGTAAAATTTATCAAAAATTCTGCTATCAAACGCAAAGAGAATTGTTTAAATCTAACTGGTAATACCAGAGTAGCGCGTTTAAAAAAACTCCTCAGCTTTATTATAGATAACAACTATCGTCAATAACATCATTTCGCAGTAAAATTAAAGAAAATATTGTAAAGCGACAACTAAACGGCACATTTGACTGCCCTCTCTAGCACAATTTATTTATTCACTTATTTATGAATGTATAAATATTTTTAATAATACCCATTATTAAAAATATTAACTCTACGTTACTCCACTGTACACACTTTGCCTACACTTGTGTTATTTTAAGTAAAATATTATGGTTAATTAAGCAAGAATATATGTATTTAAAATATGTGAGAAGCAACTAATAGGAAGCCGTTTTAATTAGAATTAGATTAACATAAAAAAAAAAGTTATACTACCTAGCACTATAAGATGTATCCTTAATGTCCAAGGCCCAGCTGAAAATCAGCGTTGTGGTTCAGTACCGCAACATTAGGCTGAGCTGGTAGCTTCTTCAGCTCAGATTTATGTGTTTTTAAGTTTTATGTTTTGTGTACATTCAAATAATTTGAGTTGAATAAATATTTCTTTCTTTCTTTCTTTCTTTCTTTCTTTCTTTCTTTCTTTCTTTCTTTCTTTCTTTCTTTCTTTCTTTCTTTCTTTCTTTCTTTCTTTCTTTCTTTCTTTCTTTTCTATTGCGCATCGGTTTATGTGTGCTCCAGCCTATGCCTGTTCAATACGATTCACTTGATTGCCTCTGCTCCTGCCGTAGACCACGTATAGGATACTTCTATGTAGATACGATAAATCAAACGTCATGACATAAGTTAAAAACATCGAGATGAATTTAGATCTGATAATTAATATTTATGAGAAACATATTTTATAAAGGTGAAACAAACATGAAACTTCTTTTAAAGAATTTCATTGTTTTAAAACTGGGTTTTAATTAGGTTACACGAAACATATTTCTTAATATCGTCATCCTATCAGCCGAAAGAGGTTATAATTATTATATGAGAAAAATCTTTAAAAAAGGTTATACCAAACATGCAACTTCTTTCATAGAATTTTAAGCCATTGTTTTAAAACTGGGTTTTAATTTTCTCACAGAGAACCGAGGTATTTTATATTATCGTCATCCTATCAGAAAAAAGAGATCCGCTGCTAAAAAAGGCCTCCATACACTTCCATTAATATTGAGTGGTCATATGCCGCCTGCATCCAACGACTCCCAGCGAACTTTCCCTGGTAGTCTGTCCATCTCGTGGGAGGCCGTCCCACGCTGCACTTTCTGGTCTTCAATCGAGAACATTTCTGCCTCAGCAGCTAACAGTTCCACGAGGTATGTAACCCGGTCATTGCCAGTTCAGCTTGCTAATCTTTGCAGCAATGTCGGCAATTTTGGTTTTTCTATGGAGCTCCTCATTTCTGATTTGGTGAAATCTACCAACCCACACTAGGACAACGTTTTAGACAATAGCTTTCCTTTCAATTTAAGAGGAGACCCGTGCCGAACAATGGAATAGTAAATGGGTTGAAACGATGATTATTTCAGTATTGATAGATAGATAGAATATACTTTATTGTACACCAAAAGGAAAAAGAATAAAAGTGAGATAACAGAAGTTACAGGAGTACAATTGGCGGTCTTATCGCTAGATGCAATTTCTTACAGACATTGATGTTTGTTGCAAAAAAAAAAAACAATTAACGTATAACTAATCTAAATATTTGCTTCATGTTTCCTTTACTGCACCAAGATTATACTTAGAATGGAAAGCTAAAATACCTTACTGCACTTTACTCCTAGATACATATTTACAATCCCATATCTCATAAGAAGCTGTATTTCCATACATAGTCCTCTATTCGTTATAACACGAACGTAAACCCAGGTAAGGCGGGCGTCACCTATATTTCACTAAATAAAGTGACCCGGGCAATTCATCAAGGCGACCTTCCTTGCTAACACGGAGAAGATAGCAAATGAAGTGATAATGTACGGCTGTACAATGTAAAAAAAACCTTAACGAACATTTGACATACGCGTTTGCTGTACACAGAAACACTAACGCCTAACCTGACTTTGTTAGTATCGCATGGCGTTTGTGTGTTGTTGTATGTTTTTAGCGAGAGAAGATCAGAGAGAAGACCATTTTGGGACCAAGTTCGGGATGTCATTGTGACATACCTACTGTCCGCCTAGTCCTTACGCAGTAATCTAAAGTCAATGTGTATTCGTGACAAGAAACGCATTACACTTAAAATGGACTTTATAAAAAAACAAAAGTACAGACCAATTAAGAAACTCCTCCTTTTTTGAAATCGGTTGAAAATATACCGGAATTACTGTGCTAAATAAGCGTTTTTTCTATACTTGACACGAAGTACGATTAGAAGATAGTCTAAAAATAATAATTTGACACCCTGTCAACCAACAATGTTATTTATATTTATTTAAATGAAATGCAAGTGTTTAATGGATGAATGTATATTGGCACTCCATTTGCACAGTACTCCTCGTCTGTCGCACCCACCGACCCAACCCTTTTAGTCCCCGCATGACAGCATATGAAATTTTAATTAAAAAATATCTGGCAGAAAGCGCATGTAAGATGCGGGGGTGTTATGCGGAGTATGCGGGGCTAATAGCGTCGTGGAATAGGGTCCTAGTAAAAGCTGTGAAAGTTTTCATATGACACAACACAACGGTATTTCTGTTAGGGAATGAGACATGTATGTCTGATTGTTGTAGTTGTTTTTAATGTCTCCTCTTCGAAGTATTTCGGGGTTTATGATTATTTACTTTTAGGTACCTACTCAAGCAATGATACCATTAGGAACTATTACCATGTTGGTGTTACCAGTTTGGGAGAAAAGTACCGCTCACGTCGAGTATATTTTATAAAATAACAGTTGTGCTACTAAAATAAATTATATTTCAAGTAGGTAGGTATACCAATTTATGTTTTAACTATTTTTGTTTGAAAAATAAGTTCTAAAAAGGTTTACTGTAAAACTTTTTCGAAAACTGAAAACGGGTGGTATGGCAAATACAACATTCTCCGCAAAAATACAGACTTTTCCAGCACTGCTGGTTCAGTTTCAAACAAATTTCATATAGATTTTATCATAACTACAAACCCCGAAACAGTACGTGGCGTACTACAAAACAAGTGTTATATTCTGCAGGCAGTCCACAAAGTGCAAACATTCACTGAACGTTTCGAACAGTTCACAGCTGATGTTAATACGTGGCGTACTGCAATACACTTCTAGTACGCGTGTGGGGCACCGAACATGGCGAAGAATGAACTTCAAATAAGGGAAGCTACACCATATCTCTTCCCGAAACACTCCACAAAGCTGAATTCCTAGTTGTTACTAATACCTATTACGTAGTAAAAACGCCAAATGTGCTTCGTCATTCATTTGACGATGTCTGTGGTCTAGTGATTCGAGTACCGGACTGCTGATCACGAGGTCGTGGGTTCGATTCCCACAGGACACAAATATTCATGTGATGAATAAAAGTATTGGTGTTTGGGTGTTTCTTATGTATTATAAGTATGTACATGTACAACAAAAAAAGTATATAAGTATTATATCCATTGTCTAGTACCACCCATAGTACAAGCTCTGCTTAGTTTGGGACTAGATGGTGCTGTGTAAAAATGTCCCAAGATATTTATTATTATCATCATCAACACCAGTATTGATCGACTGCTTGACGTAGTCCTTTTTTAGTGAAAACAAAAGCCACAGAGCCCGAACTTCATCCAATCTGCCTTTCGCAAGTCGTCAGTCTATGGGGCGGGACGGGTTCTTGCCTAGACAGGTAATGTGTGTGATTACACATAAAAATCTGTCATTCAGTCAGTGAGTTGATCGAGCCGTCTACATTGTATACATACGTGTCAATACAAGTAAAAGTTCATTTGTAGCAGCTATGCCTGCGTTTTCCGGTGGTTTAAAAAATAAATCTTACATACAAACCTTTTAATTATTTTTTTATTTTTTTGTTAAGGATTGCCAACAAAGATACACCAAATTCTACATACATTTAACATTAATAGCATAAATACGACGAAATTTACCTTCAATTATAGGCAACTTCCATAATGTCGAGTATACATAAAAATAAAATAATATAATACCTTGTCCCGACAATAACGAACACTGCAAAAAAAAACTATCCAATTTGGTGCAGTCGATTGCAAGTTACCTATGCGCATACAAACATTTCGGTAATTCATTCGGTAATTTATTTATTGATATAGGTAGGTACCGTTTAGTGATAAACGTAACGAGTTTTATATACATTACACTGGTATGTATCTACCAGTCCAGAAAATAGATAGCGTAATGCTTGAAATGTTTGTTTTTACTTCATTTACAATTATTGATTCAACTGTTCCTCAAATCGCTATTTTCGCAGCCCCTCATAGAGCGCGGGGTGTGAAAGTAGCCGAACGCAGTAGGTACGTACGCCTGTCTTCAAAAACAGATTGTGTCGCTAAGAATTTGTATCCGAATCTGTTTGTATTTGTATCCATTTGGAGCGGATCGACGCGATTGAGCGGTTTTAGATTGAGTTACTGTGTTTGTGTGCACTGTGGGCTTGTGTGTGCCGCGTCGTCGTATCGTGTGTATTGTATCGCTAACATTTACTTCGGTTTCGATGGAAAGACCTTCTTTAAGAATTTATTTAGCTCAAAGTTTTTGCTGGGCTAAGGTTTTTACGACAGTAATGACGTGGACAGACTTCACACGCTCTCAAAAACACTTATGGCAATATGTTTAACATAAATCGGACATATATCCCGGCTGCTACTACCCTTATCACATAAAGAAAGCAATACTTTAGGTGACCTAGAAATCAAACCCAGCACCTCACGCCCTACAGCTATGTCTGATAACTTGAATAATGAGGTTGTTTATGATTGTATGCTGAAATGAAACTTGAAAACTGCTTGACAATGGACTGTATTTCTTTGGTTACAAATATATTGCTATGTTATGTGGCACGCAACCAGCGTCGTAGCTGCCATGATGGTATTTTTTTTTTACGTTAGAGGGGCGCGTGCAGTGTTGCCAGCTTATTCGTTCCGCGCGCCCTCTTATGCTAATTGATCATCCTTAACATGCCCCCCGACGTTGAAAGCTTGGGTTTCAACTGACTCCTTGTTGTCCATGGGTAGAGGACATATCCTGTTGAATGCACGTTTAATGATGCCGTTACTTGTTTGTATGTCAGCTACTCTATTGACTCCGTCTGAACCCGTGTAAACTTTCTTCACTCGTCCAAGGTTCCACTTCATTGGCGGTAGACCATCCTGTTTGATTAACACGAGTGTCCCTTCTTGAAGATCTCCATTTGAAGATTTCCATTTTGTTTTTTGTTGGAGTTCGGAGACATATTCCTTTTGCCACCGAACCCAAAAGTGCTGTCTCAACTGCTCAGTTCTTTCCCAGCGTTGTAATCTATTTGGGTTGACGTCGACGAGGCTCGGACTAGGTAATGCCGTCAGAGGTCGTCCGACTAAGAAATGGCCTGGGGTGAGTGGAGTGAGGTCGTTAGGATCAGGGGATATAGGTGATAATGGACGGGAATTTAGTATTGCCTCTATTTGTACTAATGTAGTGTATAACTCTTCAAAAGTTAACCGTGCGTTTTGTAATACTCTGAACAAATGGTGCTTGGTCGATTTAACCCCTGCTTCCCATACACCTCCAAAATGAGGTGCATAGGCCGGAATGAATTTAAAATCAATTCCCTCGTTTGCCATGCTCGCTGATAAAGATGCATTGTTATTTTGAATGAAGGCCTGTATTTCGTTTTTGGCACCAAGAAATTGTGTACCATTATCAGAGAACATGGTTGAAGGTTTTGAACGACGTGCAATAAATCTACGTAAAGCAGCGATATACGCATCTTTTGTTAATTCAGTCACCAATTCGAGATGAATTGCCTTCGTGGTGAAGCAAACAAAGACTGAAATATAGACCTTAATAAGTTTGCATCCACGACCCCGTCTATCAGCAGCCAGTATAGGACCGGCGTAGTCCACACCAGTGGTCTGAAAAGGATAGCCTGGAGAGAGCCGCTGCTCAGGCAATTGACCCATGATCGGATTGACTACTCGAGCTTTCATCCTGACACAACGGTGACAATTGTGGACCACTTGTCTAGCCATGTTGCGACCACCCAATGGCCAAAATTGTTGTCTAATAGACGATAAAAGAAGTTGTGGCCCTGCATGAAATAATTTATTATGCTCATCTATAAATATAAGTTTTGCTATAGGATGCTTACAGGATATTAAAACTGGATGCTTTTTGTCAAAGTCAAAGTGTGAATTTTTTAAGCGACCACCAACTCTGATTAAACCAAATTCATCAATAAATGGCGACAAGTGTAGTAAACTATTTTTGTTAGGTAAACTGTGATTATGTTTTAAAATTGCATACTCTTCAAACGATTGTAATTGGGAGTCTCTTAATAATATTTTAAATGCATTATCTAACTCAGCAAGAGATAGTGGACCTGTTAATTTCTGCTCAGAATCATGGTTTTTGCAATTATGCAGGAATCGTAAAGCTAAAGCCATTGATCTCTTAAGTCTTAAGAGTTTTGAAAAGGAGTTCATATTGATAAGTGGTTGGTATGTTTCATGTGAAAATGCTATGTTTGAAACTACTTCAGGTAAGTCGGAGTTATCATTTTTAAAATTTATTTTAGGCCAATGTGATTCAGGCTTATGCAGGAATGATGGACCTGTCCACCATAGATCTAAGGTATGTATTTGTGACATGTTAACGCCCCTAGTAAGCAGGTCAGCTGGATTACATTGTGTGGGAACATGACGCCATTCAAATTCGTGAGTATGATCCTGTATTTCAGAAATTCGATTTTTAACAAACATTTTTAATTTGAGTGGTGATGTTTTTAACCATCCTAAAACCACTGACGAGTCTGTCCATAGAACACATCTCTGTCTACGGGTAACCTGAATGCATTGAGAACCTTTCTAGTTAAGCGTGCTGCCACGAGTGCACCGCAGAGCTCTAAACGAGGAATTGTGAGTGGTTTCAATGGTGCGACTTTGCTCTTTGCACACAACAGACGGACTTCGATTTTATTATTTTGAGATATACTGCGTACGAACACACACGCTCCATAAGCATCTTGCGAAGAGTCGCAAAAGGTATGTATTTCGATAGTGTCTGGATTTTCACAGGTGACACAACGAGGTATGTTTAAATCTTTTAAATATGGTAAGTTTGATATGAATTTATTCCAAGTGTTTGCAATCTCACTGGGTAATGGTTCATCCCATGAAACTTTATGTAACCAAAGTTTTTGGAGGATTATTTTTGCTTGTATAATAAATACTGTGAGTAAACCGAGAGGGTCAAATATTTGTCCAATAATGGACAAAATAGACCGCTTTGATGGGTTAGCAGATTGTGAAGGTGTTTGTGAAAAACATAACATGTCTGACGATGGTAACCAACCTAGACCTAAAGTGTTAGTGGAATTCTGTTGTCCTAAATTAAGTAGTACACATGACTTTGTATTTTCAGATTCAAAATTTGGAATATTTGACTTGATTTTCCGCAAATTAAAACAACCAGATGATAGAATTTGGAAAATTTTATCTCTTATTATAGATAATTGCCTAATTGATTGGGCGCCAGTGACCAAATCATCGACATAAAAATCGTTACTAATTATATCTGATATAAAACTGTCTTTACATTCAACTGCAAGTTGTTTTAAACACCGAACTGCAAGAAAAGGTGCCGAGGCAGTGCCGTAAGTGACAGTATTAAGCTGATAAATGTCCAATTCTTTGTTCGGACTGTCTCGCCATATTATATTTTGTAGATGTCTCTGGTTCTCGTGTATCAACACTTGCCGGTACATCTTTTCAATATCACCAGTCATTACGTAAGAAAAATGACGAAATCTAATTAAAATTGAAAAAAGATCATTTTGAATGGTGGGACCAACCATTTGTATGTCATTTAATGACACGCCAGAAGATGTCGCTGCGCTCGCATTGAATACAGCTCTGAGTTTGGTGGTATCACTATTTTCGCGTAAAACCCCGTGATGCGGGAGAAAATAAGATGTTTTTGTATTAAAGACATTATTAGGAATATGAGTCATGTGACCTAGTTCTTTGTACTCGTTAATGAAATCCGTATACATTTGTTTTAACTGTGGTTGATTCTGTAACCTGCGCTCAAGTGATAAAAAACATTTTAAAGCTCGATTAAATGACTCACCCAAACGTGTTTCTGATTCTTTAAGAGGAATCGCCACTGAAAATCTGCCATCAGGCATCCGCTTAAAGTTGCTAATAAAATGCTGCTCACATAAACGTTCCTCCATAGAATATACTGGCTTAGAAATATCATGTGTTTCCTCTATTGTCCAAAACTTTGATAATTGTTCTTGAATTGCTGAGTTATTTGCGTTAATATTTTGTGTGAAATTGCATAACGTTAAAATTGCTTTGTTTGAATGCTTAGTTTTAAGACCACTAGTAGGACCTGAAACTATATATCCTAACTTGGTTTCCTGCAGTATAGGACAATTTGTTCCTAAACGAATTTGATTTGGTTCTAGCAAGTCCCAGAATATGTCTGCTCCCAACAACAAATCAACATTGGACGGACTGTAATATTCTGGATCTGCTAATATTATATGTGATGAAATTCTTAAATTTGGTATACCTGCTTTGTTACTGCATAGATTTGTAATGTTTGGCAAAACTAAAAATGATAACCCAACCTTGAATGAATTGACCTTTGAATGAATGTATGTGTCACACCGCTTTGTTATTTGTGTAATTGTGTTATTAATGCCTACTACTGATGTTTGTGTTTGTGTATAATTTAAGTTTAACTTATGTAATAATTGCTCAGTCATGAAGGATGCTTGGCTGCCTGAATCGAGGACAGCTCTGACTTCATGAAGTTGATTGTTGTTCCCAAACATATGTATCACTGCAGTCGAGAGCAGTACTGGCTCCGTCATGTGTGCGGACAGTGTAGTGGCTCTGTCGACTGGTGCATTGACATCCTGTTTCTGGGTCTGCAAATTACTGTCATGTAAAAGTGTATTATGCCTATGTGAACATTTGGTGCAAGAACTTGATATGCAATTGCGAGCCTGATGACCTGAACGTAAACAATTCATGCATAATTTAAGTTTACGTACAGACTCTGCTCTCTCACTCACTGATTGATTCAAAAACGTATCACACATGTAAATCCTATGCGAGTTCTTACAAAGAGGACACTTTGGTATGTATGTATTCATGTTTGTACTTAATAATCCCTTGATATGATCTAATTTTGGTTTTGGCTTATCAGTTGTGCCACTCTGTATGTATAATGTTTCAAGTAAATCCGCTCTGTTCTTTAAAAATGTAGTTATATCGCTTAATTTTATTTGCTCGAGTAATGTCTTATGCTCCTCCCATTCCCTACAAGTTTTTGAATCTAACTTTGAATTGATTAAATAAATTATTAATGTATCCCAATGTGATGTTGGTTCGCCTAAAGATTCCAGAGATCTTAAGTTCTTAGAAAATGTATCGATTATTGTTCGTATGGCTGAGGCTGATTCACGTTTAATCTGCTCAGCACTAAACAATGATTGAATGTGATTTTGAATTAAAACCTTTTTATTTTATTTATTTATTTATTTATTTATTTATAGTTAATTAACACGGTACAACACCAATTACATTAATTAACTTAGAAAGAAACACAATATATACAAAAACTATACAATGTAGCCAATTTTCTATAACAGACAATTATTCGCTACGTACTAACATGGAACAGTGGACACCCTCGCGTACTGTTTCTCACAGAACATCAAACATACTCGCATTATTTTACTCCATTCGTCCGCAAACACATCGCATTCAGTGTTGGCCGTCAAGAGGGCATTGAGCATCCTTAAAGTGCGACATACCGGCGACTCAGATCTGGCGACAGTTCTACAAGGCAGCAGCGCGAACAGATTGTGCCGACGACTTTGCCGGCGACTGATGTATTTGTCGGGCACAAATAGTCGACAGAAAAGGTCATGGAGCTCGGAGCAGTCGATACGACCGTTAAAGGTCTTACAGGCTACCGCGAGCTGATCGCGGCCTCTTCTTACCTCCAATGAGTTGAAACCCAGAGTCCCTAGGATGTAGTTGGTAGGGTACATGTAGGGGTAGAAACCGTATGTTCTTTTAAACAGATACCTCAGAAAAGTCTTCTGCACTTTCTCGAGCATTAGTGTTTGAGCCGCGGTGTAGGGATGCCAGACACAGCTACTAGTCTCCAACTTACTACGAACTAAGGTGGTATACAGTAATGTTATAACATACGGGTTGTGAAAATCACGAGCGTTTCGTAAAACAAATCCTAGGCGCCTGAAGGACTCTTTCGCAAGAATGGAAGTGTGATCTCTGAATGTTAGACAACGGTCGAAGGTCACTCCCAAGTCCCTTACATTGGTGACTCGAGTTATTTTTTCACCACCTAAGCTGTAGACATAAGAGATTGGTCGTAATCCCCGACCGAATGTCATGACGTAGCACTTGCTTGTGTTAAAAAACAGTTTATTTACTAAACTCCACTCGTAAATAGCATTTATATCCCTTTGGAGGAGTTTGCAGTCCTCACTCGTTCTGATGTGAGCCACCAGTTTAAGGTCGTCAGCATATAGCAAGCACTTTGCAAACATAACCTTATTTACAAGGTCGTTGATCATAATCAGAAATAAGAGCGGCCCTAACACGGATCCCTGACTCACACCAGAGCGGGTATTATATGGTTTAGACTCAAAGTAGCCATGTCTGACGAACTGTTTGCGATCCCGTAGGTAGTCAGAGAAAAACTTAAGGTAACTAGACGAGAATCCCATGGCTCCTAGCTTTGACAGGAGTATATCGTTATCGACTTTGTCGAACGCTTTACGAAAGTCAAAATAGAGGACATCGACCTGCCTACCGATATCCAAACCGCTGGATACATAGTCTGTGTGAATCAGTAGGTTTGTGTTTACGGAGCGACCTGGGCGAAAACCGTGCTGGGCATCCGAGAGTAGGATATCAATCCTCTTGTAGATAAGTGCGTGGAGTATATGCTCAAAAGTCTTGGCAACGGTAGGCAGGATAGCGATGGGCCTGTGCTCCTCAACAGCTCTTTTGTCGCTCGTTTTAGGGATGGGGATGACTCGCGAGATTTTCCACTGCTCAGGGTATACACCAGACTGGAGGGCCAAGTTAAATATGTGACATAGAGGAGCTGCCAAGAGATCATGACAGCCCTTAAGTATAAAGGCAGGCACATCATCAGGGCCAATCGAGCTACCGGGTTTGAGTCTGGCTATGCCCTTATTTACGTCCTGAAGGGTTAGGATAGGGAGAGGTATATTCTCTCTCTGATTACTCACATCTAGGTGCAATGGGTCTAACTTTGGTGTGTCAGGCAGAAACACGCTAGAAAAGTAGTGAGCAAACGCCTCAGCCGCTTCAACACCAGAACTAGTCTCCCCATTGTATACAATAGTTGGTTCGAAACCACCCTTAGATCTAAGGCTAGACACATGCTGCCAAAACTGTCGCGGATTCATGCGTAGGTTATTTTCAGCATTGTTACAAAATAATCTATAGGATTCCTGGGTTCTTAATTTCAGGTCCGATCGCAGAGCACTAAACTTTTATTATTATAGCGGTCACACAATAAGTCCCATGCAATATTGTAGTTACTGGATGAAAACCCGAGTGATCGTATTACCTGTGCAGCGCCTCCCTCCAATGATGCTCTTAAATAATGGAATTTTTGAATGTCACCAATGTTATCATTTTCGTGTATAAGAGACAAAAATGTGTCTCTGAACTCAAGCCAGTCCTGGTACTGGCCGCTGAATTTTGGGACTTGGATGGTAGGTAATTTGACATTTTTACTTGTCTTTGCCAACCTCACCCCTGAAGACGCCTCACCTGAAACACATGAATGTACATCATCATCATCACAATCTTCTTTTGGCACGCTGCACTTTACAATTTGTTTCGCCTTTGCTAAAATACCGTAACATTGATTTTCAAATTCTTCCCTTTCACTAAACTGTTGAGTCTCCTCACTGGAGTCGACTGAAAACTCAATACTACTCTGAATTTGATCAAAATTTTCAAGAAGCTGTTCTATTTTAACTATGCGCAACTCAAGTTCGATTTTTTGAGTTGGTGACAATTCCCCTTTCAAATTATTTATAAAGTTAATAAACATCGTAAGGCGACCTTTAATTGAGGCCCGTTTTTTTATTAAATCTTTAAACTCTGACATCTTAGATTATTAAAGTGCAACGTAAAATGTAGGTGAACAGTAACAAACGACCGTAATATAAATGAATATGTATCTATGTGTATTTATTTTATCAACAACTGATGGAACCAATTTTTTACAGAAACGGTTAAGAAAGTACCTATGGTAGGTACTTTATGTACGAATGTTTAATGCGACTTATTAACTTAAGCTTATGATTTTAAAACTATGTAATAACTTCTGCAAGTAATTACAATGCTCGAAAGTTGTTTACAACATAAATTGGCAAAAAAGTATCATTGGAATGCAAGCGTGTAGATCGTAGCGATAAGCACCTTTTGTTCTCGATCGCGCCGGCCGGTTTTCTAGGAATTACTGAGACACAGATTTGTACAAATAAATATCACTGTTAAATATGATTAGGATTATGGGAGGAAAATATGGAACGGACTCACTCTTTAGGCACTCCTGTGTCCTGATTCCTGCTGGTTTTGTTCACTTTTCCTTTCCGTTGTCGGTACTTGTACATCAATTCATGTTTTATATTACTTGTAACAATGGTTCGTAATTATCCTCATGGGATCGGCTCGATGGTCCAGAAAATGTTTATGATTGTATGCTGAAATGAAACTTGAAAACTGCTTGACAATGGACTGTATTTCTTTGGTTACAAATATATTGCTATGTTAAGTGGCACGCAACCAGCGTCGTAGCTGCCATGATGGTATTTTTTTTTTACGTTAGAGGGGCGCGTGCAGTGTTGCCAGCTTATTCGTTCCGCGCGCCCTCTTATGCTAATTGATCATCCTTAACAGAGGTAGCCACATCAATTCATTTACACAGTAAGGTGGCCCCTTGGCAAATGAGTCCAAATTGCTCCGAATTCGATGAATTATATTAAAATTCTTCTAACAACGAAATTCGGTCTATAGATAAAGCACCCCACTAAATCATACGCCCCACCTAAATATTATAAGATCCCGCTATCCATCCTCACTTTGTGGCAGGTGACCGTCCCATAGTTTATACGAGACAGGGTCGCCCACAACGACCCGGTGTTAACTGAACTGAAAGGTAGCCCTTTTATATGCGCCACACGGAATAAAGGTTCGGAGATAGAAAATTGGGAAAAAATCTACGAAGCTTACCTAATTTTTAGACCAGACCAATTAGCCTCCTCTATCTTTTTAAAAGAAATGTTACCGCAATCAGGTGGCTTAAGAGTAGGCTGTTTAAAGAAGGGCAAGCAATAAGAGAAAGCAATAAGATGATCACAGTCCCAACGTAAAGGAATCTTAATCGATACTTAAAAGGCCATGAGAGACATTAAAACTAGTCTTCTTTGTGCCTTTACTACCCTTAATGTTCGATCGAGTTGAAATTACACTTGGCTCTGCCGCCAAGTATTGCCAAGTTGGACCTCTAAGCTTTCAACTAAAGCTATCTAGCCATTTGGGACTGACCACTTCTTGGGGCTATTCAGGTATTTCTAAAAGCGCAATGCAAGGCTTGATATATTACCCGGTGAACACGAAAAAGCAATTCGAAGCCACCTGAAATGTTGGTCAGAAATATTGATATCGTCTACTTGCAATTCTGCTACTCATATGTGAGAGTATTGTATAGATTTCATAATTAGATTCGATAAGTACCTTCTAAGTAAGTACGATTCGGTTTAAATATTTAACTACAGTTTAAACTGTAGGCCCCCCTATTCGAGCTACAGATGGTAATGTGGGTTCAATCAATAAGTAGGAGTCCGACATAATCCTCTGCCAATCCTTTCTGAGACACGGCATCCATAAGGATTTTAGCATGGTAAGAAAAGTAAATGTTATTTTTGACGACACTCAATACTCTGTACCAACTTCAAACGCCGTTAGACTGAGTAATTTATCAAAACAAATCTCTAGTCGATAAATATAGTACCTATAAATAAGAAAACATTTGTCTTTGTGCTCCTATATTCTGATGCTTTTAAAAAGATTATGTTTACTGTAATCCGTTCCTCATCTCTAGCTGGTATAACTTCAAAGCAAAAATGCACAGCACTTCAAGAAAATTTCATTCTATCCCCAACAATGAAATGAAACGCTCCAACAATACAATATCACAAGAGAACAAAGTAAGCAATTAATATCCATATTATGACGATAAAACCTCTCGCTGGAACAAAAGTATGGCGCTCTTCTAGATCCCCGGGTGCCTCTTTAGCCAAGCCTCTTTCTGGCCTCAAAACAAACCAGTGCCGACAGCAAGGTCTTGCACAAAGCTAATTTAGAGGCCACTGCATCTCTTGTTATTTATTGCACCCACTATTGCATGCTGCCAGGGTAGTGTAGATGATAAGATAGAGCGATTCTGAAAGAAAAATGGTTTCATCGTAAGTTATTCTGCTGTTTTGCCACAGGATTTCAAAAGACGTCGCGATAGACTCAAAATGAGATGTCGAGTTGAACTTGACTCGCAAGGGTTGTATGCAGTGAGCTTTGAACCAAGAAGAAAGATGAAGAGGTCTTCACACTCCAGTGGAAAGATCACGGCAGATGTCGGAGACCATGGTCCTCAAATCTAGCAAGTTTATTTTTTTAATTATTCCAACCTTTTAAAGTTCGAGAAAATCGAGTTCGCAGACCCACGCGTTGGACGGAACAGATCCGCCCCACTCTCTCAACTACCGTTCACGATGCTGTCCAGGCGGCGGGTGACCAAAACAGATGGCGAAAAATCATCAGAGAAAAAGTTATTCCTAGGGAAGATCACGACCCTCAGCATTGAGGAATATGCCTAAAGCAGGAGGAAAGTTCGAAACCGTATCGATGAAGACTTAATTAAGTCTATTTCGTAAGTATATGGAGTATACCTTTGTATTGCTATACAAATCGCTTCCCGCTCGTCACATGTCCCATTCATAACTCTAACAGCTCCAACCTGAGTACCCCAGTGCCATACATATTGCATTATGCACCTTATCATAACGCCAAATGGTCTAATTCAGATAATTGGCGGTATTTTATTAATATTACAAGTCCCGTTTGCCCAGAACGATATTGTAACACGATTTAATTTTCGAGTAACACCAAAGTTTTATAATTTATTTCTGTACTTTTTTTAGAATAGTGCAATGTCCTTTCAATGATATATTTTTTATTTTTGATGCATGTTATACCAACGCTGATCAACCGATCTGCAAGGTTAAGCTACGCTTGCCGAGGTCAGTCTGTGGATAGGTGACCATTATTAACACAACGAGACCTCTCCATGCCTCGGAAAGCACGTAAAGCGGTCGGTCCCGATTGTCATACAAACACCTATGACAATCGTTAGTGGTAGTCAGAAGTCCAAAAAGCCTGACAACCAGTCTATCCTCCGAATATCGGTATTGCCCAGAAATTGGGTTGCGGAGGTCTGATGGCAGGCACTTCGTGTAAAATACTAATGCTCAGCTGCATCTGGTTAGGCATATCTAAGTATAGTAATTTTAAATATACCACTATTGAACTCAGAGACATCACTTAACGTGATGAATCATTAATCAAGCTAAAGATACCCAGTATATCTTGGACACTGACAACAAACTCAAACACGGAAAAATTAGGCCAAGATATAGTAGCCTCGTTCTGCTAACGATTGTTTAACGTAAATAGACATTTCTGTGCGGCTGTAAGTCTTTATTTATTCTTCATATTTTCTCGATTTAAATTAAAACATCTGCCATTCGACTTCTAAAACTGATTTGGCAATTTCCACCAGAAACGTTTGATGCAATGACTTTTTTGAAAGGCGCTTTATACTTAAGATGTGTTACGTAGTAAACAAATTTGACTTTTAACGTATTGGCAATAAGAATTATTAACACGCTTCGGCCGATTTTAAGCAACAACTCTTCAAAATATTACTCGCTTAACAGAGAAGGAAAACATGGTAAGAAAAGTTGCCGCTTAGATATTTTCTTGACGGGCGGCGACGTGCAAAATATACTCGTACTTGAAGACTACACACCTAATCCCTTTCATTATGGGACGAGACCCGTTTAACTACAGAACTACAGAACACTACTTGCTAGGATTCTTAAATACATACCTTCTTTTGTTTCGTGATACCACCTGTGACATTCCATACAAACTTTCCGATACCGCTGCACACTACAATACCAAATGTCAAACTTATCAAAATTATGTTTGCACACGTGCAAATGCAAATGTGTGCGTGAGAGTGCGTAGGGTTTGTGTGCAGTCCGTCCGGAAAGAACACCGGCAGAATGCGGAGGATTTGAGGTATCTGACGCTAACGTCAGATACCTAATATAAATAATTGGTGGCCATTCTGTTATTATTTATTCTGTGGTCATACCTAATACATCTTTGTCACACATGCGCTACTTGCGAGTAGGTACTCCCTAAGCATCTGACCTCTATGGAGGAGCACCATCTAGTCCTAGTCCACTAGACAATGGGTATAATTCTATCATACTATTTTTTTGTAAATGCACACTTATAATACGTAAGAAACACCCAGACAAACACAAACACTTAAGTTCATGACATAGACATTGTGTCCTATGGTAATCGAACCCACTACCTCGTGATTAGCAGTCCGGTACACAAACGACTATACCACAGACGTCGTCAAACATCAATAACGACGGTATTTCTACCTTCCATATATTCAAATTTGTATTTGAAGCAACAAACTAAAGATATCGCACTGTGTTATTCCAACCTGACTAATACAAGGACTGCCTCGTTGGTCTAGTGGTCCCAAGCGCGACGGCTACGCTAGAGGTCCTGGGTTCGAATCCCGGGTCAGCAATTTTTTTTGTGAAATTTCCAGTAGCAGTTCGGAACCTGGATTTGTGCCCGGTTGAGGGCAAAAGGCTCGCCCCTTATTACATGGGACCTAAACATACCGGCGAAAAGTGGATGTACATAAATCTACCTCTGCCTACCCCGTCGGGGAATACAGGCGTGATGGTATGGTATGAAACCTGACTAATGAAGCGGTATATTTTCCTTAAACTTTCTAAATTTATCGCAACAATAATCTGAGATTGTATAAAGATCGTTGGAGAAGACAACATGATATATATTGGAAGGGGCGGCGATAGCCTTAACGATATTTCCTCGGCGAAGACAGTTTTAAATGTAGTTAAACCGAGTTTAACTTAGCGCACGTTTTTTCGTTTCTCCGACTTGAGTTTGATACAACAAACAAGGCTTGTGGGGTTCCGTATCTAAATTAAAATGTTAAACATTATAATGTTAGATAGAGTTTATGGTTCGATAACCATAAACTATTGGACGGCAAAAGGCTGATATGATGAACTATAAGCTATACAGGCCGCCCCAATTGGCGGCCTATTGGCTTCCATACTAAGGGTTGTGGGATCGTTTCCCGCACGAAACAAATGTTCGATTGAGCTATGGCCTCATCGGTCTAATAGCGGTAAGCGGTGCTGCTACGCTAGTGGCATTCTGTTCGCTTCCCAGGTCGAGCAGTGTTATTGGTTGAAATTGATTACTTTGGATTTGTGCCTAGTTGACAATTTTAAGCCCATTCCCTAATATACAGGACCTCTTGGGGAAGACAGAGGTCATACAGGTATAAATAAAAGAATTGAAATTATTTGCTACTTAGTAGAATAAAGAATACGCCTTGTCATAAACACATAGGTAGGCATAATCTGAACTGCTTATATAATATTTTTCCGTGTAGAGATAATGTCTTCGAATTATATTTTTTTATTTTCTGTCTCCCGAAGTTATGATAAGAATCATTTTCTCAAAGAATAAAATGTCTTTCTTTTTTATCTTGAAATGTTGCTGTGACAGAGAATGCTGCGACTCAGCATAAATTATTTGCGTAATTTTTCATAATATGACTTGTAATACTGCTTAGGTTTTTATTCAGAGACGAAACTAAGCGTGAACTTACGCTTCCGTATGTCAAATTGTTGTACAAAGACATACGGAAGCGTTACTTTACGCTAAGCGTCGTCTGAATATTAGCCTTACTGTTTTTGCTGTAACCCTACTAATAATATAAATGTGACAGTTTGTGAGGAATGTATGGATGTATGGGTGGATGTTTGAATAACTTATAGGCTATAATTTATAACGAGATTTTGGTAAATTCCCACTTGATTAGGAACAGTATGATGAACGCGTGTAGCACCGCGGGGAACGCCTATTATTATTATATTTCCATTTTATTCTCGATATCCAGGTACTGTTACATTCTTATATTGCAGACATTGTCTTAAATAAGGCCTTCCGCCAGCGGCTTCGCCCGCGTGGTCTTATGAATTGTCCCCCCGTTTTTGCAGCAATTTTCATTGCTACTCCGCTCCTTTTAGTCATAGCGTGATGGTGTATAGCCTATAAACTTCCCCAATAAATGGGCTATCTAACACTAAAAGAATTTTTTAAATCGGTCCAGTAATTTTGGAGCTTATTCAATACAAACAATCAATCAAATCTTTCCTCTTTACTTATAATATTAGTATAGATATAGATTATATGGTAACATTAACACAGCAAATTGTGGGTGTAGATTAGTTCACCTCTGTCTAATCCTTCGGACATTAATGACGTGATGGTATGTGTTATGTTATGAATTATGATTCTGTATCAAAATACCTCATCCCACCTCTCTGCGGCCTTAGTGTCCAACAACGAACGTTAATCCTAATACTAGCTTTAAACTTTAAAAGCTAGTCATTAATAAAAGTTACAAACATAACGTGTCTTTTATATTTAAAACAGTATTTCATCCTTCCTATTTTCAGCGTCCATCAGGAACCCGAACCCTATGGCCAGCACTTTGCTTCTCTTCAGTACATTAGCATAAATTAAGCGAAGGAAAATTTCACTGTCGACACAAAAAATGTGTAAGTTAAAAAATATGGCAATTTAGCTTAGCTTTAATTGCTTTGGGACCGAATTAATTGTAGCAGGGCGATGCTTTCTTGTTTATTTTTTTTCTTTTCAGTCTAAGTTTAGGACTAGATGTTTTGAGAAGGGTAGTGGTTGTTTAGTTTGAGTAAAAAGTAATTATGTTTGAGGCTAAAGTGTTGGCTTAGGTTTAAGTTTACTTGGTAGAATATAGTGAACTGGCTGGCTAGGCTGGCTGTTTTTTCAGAGCCTGTCAGGTTTCGAAAGGGGTATCTATTTCCCGGCAGGATTCGAACCTGCGTCTTCTGGCTCTTCTTCTTTTCTGGAAGGTACCTATTTTTTTCCTTCATTAAAATAACTGGTATTCTTACGCCAATTAAATACTAAGAATACCAGTTAGTTATACACAAAGATAGTTCTTTCAATCAGTCAACTATTGTTAACAATAAAGAACAAATTGTCATCATCATAATTTTCCTGCATTGTCAGGTCAGGTCAGTCAGTCAGGTCAGTGCAACATATCTTTTTCTTTCATCATCTCTGTTACCCGTCACCTTCTCATTGAATCCCTTAAAAAACAACAACAAAATAGAATGTTTTTTTCGAATTCCAGATACAAGGAAACAAGAAATTCAAGAATATCTTGTAACTTTTCCAAATCAGCATAAGAATTAGCCCTAGCTAGTTAATTAATGAAATGGGACGATGCTAATTAACATACTTTGACAGCTTCGAATTCATTGTCATGTAGAGTTAATTGGGTTCGTGAGACAAATAGACAATTTTAAGGAAATACAAATTCAATATTGTGAATCAATTTGGTTTAGAATCAAGTTGCTCTAGTCTGTTGGTACCTAACCTACCATTGTTAACAAATCGAGACCCCTCCGTGCCTCGGGGAGCACGTAAAGCCGTCGGTCCCTGTAATACGAACATCAATGACAATCGATAGTGGTAGTTGGACGCCCAAAAAAGCCTGACAACTAGTCTATCCTTCAAATATCGATATCGCCCAGATATTGGATCCCGGAGGTTTGATGGCAGTCGCTTCGTGTAAAATACTGATAATCGATCTGGTTACACTGGAAGCCGACCCCAACATGGTTGGGAAAAGGCTAGGAAAAAGGAAAACCATGCCTTTTTTGCTCCTAAAGAGCAGCATGAAGTCTGGCAACCGACAAGTAGGTACTAGTGATTTCGAACTCCGCACGTTGCACTAATGACACTAACATAATTTAGCACACTTTGTGGCTTAAAATACTGGAGTTGGCACATCCTAGCTCGTAAATATCAGTCTAGCATGAACTAAGGACGTCGATGTAAAGTGCTGCATCGAGCGGTCCCAGAGGAACCATAAGGATTGCGGTTGGGAAATAGATGCGCCGCAGTCTGCACGAACGTGCCCATACTTCTGGTTTAATTTCCTCTGTTTTTTAGAATCCTGTGATATAATACCATCAAGGGGTTAGACAGAGGTGTAGTAATGTACACCCACAGTTCACCGGTATGTTTTTAGGTCCCATACAATAGGGGGCGGGCCTATTGCCATCAACCGGGCACAGTTCAGACTCCGAGCCGCTACTAACAATTTCAGCGAAAAACCCAACAACATTTTGCTCGACCCGGGTGGAATCGAACCCACGACCACTTGCGTAGCAGTTGCGCTTGGAACTTCTAAAGTAACGAGGCATTCAAATATAATATAGGGAAAATACGAACCCAACAATGACGGAATATAGAATAATTTTTAGGTGTATACTATCAATAACGGGTAAAAACAATCAATTTTAACCTCGCCTAGGAATCGAATTTATATATTCTAAAATAGTTGAGTTTGAACTGTTGACTGAGTGTCAGTTGTTACCCTAATAGGTACTTTACAACAATAATTTTATATAATACTGTAATCATATAATTATATACTTTGGTGACGGTTACCTTAAATAGAATTTACCAAATGTTTCTTGTGTATTCTCATGTAAGTGGCTTTTTTGTCTTTTATGAGAATAAATGATTTAAACCTATTTATATACATAATTAATCGATATTATATATATTTACATATACCATTTACAAATGTCACAGAAACTAGTGAATAGCACTTGTTACCATTTTTGCATAATTAGAAAATATCATAATTATCTGACCTACTGTTTTTTTTTTCAGTAAACAAACAGGCAATACTTAATAAAAATACATCTACGTACAGAAGTACGTATGAACGTATGTATAAAAGTGGATTCTTCCATTTTCAAACATCTTGCCATTCTTATTAATTAGCAGCATAAATAGTCACAGTGACCATACCATCACAGGTAAACTTTGTTTGCTAACGTTTACGTAAATGGGACGAACTGTGACGAACAAGACATTGTCTTCGATCGTATAAAGCGAGACAGTTGATTGTGGTTCTAACTGTAGACAAGGCGCCTTCTACGAGTACTATTCGAATAGAATTGCGAAATGAATCGAAAGAAATATATGCAAATAACATTTATTTACTATACTAGGTAACTAATATTATAGAACGGAGATTGACGAATCAAGTATACATGGCAAGTACGTATGGAAGAGTCGGAAGGGGTCGACCTCAGCGAACGTACCACAACCAAATTGCGGACGTTCTCAAAAAAGGCAAGGGAAATCTGTAGTCTCTGCTTACCCGTAATGGAAAACAGGTGTGAAGCTATGTATGTATGTATGTATGTAGGTACTAGACTAAAGCCTGGCTTTGTGCCCGGTTGAAGGCAATAGGCTCGCCCCCTATTACATGGGACCTAAGCATACCGGCGAAATGTGGGTGTACATTAGTACGCTTCTGCCTACCCCTTCAGGGAATACAGGCGTGATGGTATGTAATACACAAATATTTGTAGATACCGTCCAAGGATAGAACCTGCGACCCCAGGCGCAGTAGCCGCTTACTCAATCACTGTGGCAGTCGAGTAAATCATTAAATCGATTGATTCGAATGTAAGACGATCCTCCTCGTGATCGAGACGTGATTACATTATGATAATGTCGATGTCATAATTACTGGGGTGGCAGACATTAGGCATCGCCAAATTACCCAGTAAATTGTCCGACCTACTCTCTTCTATACGACCATTTAGTAGCCATTTTCCCCAAAACGGCATCAATTTGAATTATTGCTAAGTTACTTAAGTACTTTTACTTAGGTACTTAAAGACTAGTTGTGGGTTTTTTTTTTGACATTTTTACACAGCACCATCTAGTCCCAAACTAAGCAGAGCTTGTACTATGGGTACTAGACAATGGCTATAATACTTACATACTTTTTTTTTGTAAATACAATCATACTTATATTATAATATATACGAAACACCTAGACAAACACTTCAGTTCATCACATAAATGTTTGTGTCCTGTGGGAATCGAACCCACGACATCGTGGTCAGCAGTCCGGTCCTCGAACCACTAGACCACAGACGTCGTCTGGTATAAAAAATCTGGTGGTATAGAAAACCTAGTTCCTCGTGTCACCTATAGAGGCGCTTTTCAATGTTTTTTACGCAAATTCCCGCCAATTCCATTCTCTAGTAGGTACCTAAGCAATGGTCGCTGGAGCAGAAAGGTTCTCGAAATAAGACCACTCACCGGAAAGCGTAGTGTGGGACGGCCTCCAACAAGATGGACGGATGACCTGATAAAGGTCGCTGGGAGTAGTTGGATGCAGGCGGCATATAACAAGTCTATGGAAGAGGCCGTTGTTCAGCAGTGGACCTCTAGGCTGATATGATGAGTAAGAAAATATATCGACTGATTTAATATAAGTAGGTAAACCAGCCGTAAATCGATCAAAACAAAAGATTACAAAGAATGTGGTGAATGTTTCTCATCATCATGACATAAAGGAAAGGAAAGACAACTGTAGTTTTTAGTCGATCAGTATCCAACATTACATTTTAATCGCATTGTAAAACTTTTATATCCCGTTATAACGTGAAAGAATAATTTTTATGTCAAATTAACCGGGTCTTAATCTTTAAGATTATTATGTCCTTAACTATACACAGTAATGCATTAGATTACGGCTTCACCTTATCTGATGCTCCATAAATCTGATAATGTTTAGTTCTAATGTGCATGATCTTTATTTTGGAAAACGCTAGTAACCTTCGATTACCTATTATTATTTCTGCAAACTGACCTACGGATAAATACGTTTTTATTACAGTCAATAAACAGAACATACGTGAAATATCAATAAACTAGATACTGGTTCTGATAGGCCCACATAAAGTAGTGGTACCAAGAAGAATGATAAAGAATATACAATTACAATACGTAATACCAACTATAATTATTGTTGCAAGAGTGAAAAAATAAAAACAGTGTCTAGAGATTGTAAATGTTATTGAAATATTGCCAATATGGTGTGAATTAACTCTAATAATATACCTACTCAATCTTTTTTGTTATTTCTTTATCAACATAGTAAAGATTGAAGTGTGTGACCCAGATTACTGCGCAGAGAAAGGCGACACGGATTTGACTGTTACAATGAATTAGAATGTCTATTTCGATTAATTCATCAGCTGGCTCGTTGGTCTAGGGGTATGATTTTCGCTTAGGGTGCGAGAGGTCCCGGGTTCAAATCCCGGACGAGCCCAAAACTTTTTGCCGTCTTATTTTACTTTTATATTACTTTTTGTATATTTTCTTTGTAATTTTGATCCTTTCAGATGAATATTCCAAAAATCCTGGTTACGCGTTAAATAAATAACAAACATTGCTTGATATTCGTGAATAAACAGGAAGTGTGGGAGTGTTGGGGGAGTCAGGGGGTGTTGGAGATGCCAGGGGGCGGTACAACGTGTCGTATTGTGACGTGACATTCGGATTTATTTGATTTTTATAATTTATCTTTCTTAAGCGTCATGGTGTTTTCGCGAGCAGTAGGTAATCCAAATAAATTATTGTAGCTCCGCTCAAAAAAGTCACAGAACAGTACAGTAGGTTTTGTGATACGAGAGTGTTTTTTTTTGGGGTTTGTTGCACTTTTTAGCGGGTTGATTAGGGTTGGAGAAGCTGGGAGTTTTTATTGTTTTCTATAAAATTGACAGTTACTAATACTACTAGGTAACAACTTTGAGTTTTGATGTGTGCACAATGTCATGTCCTGTTCGGTTTCGCTAAGGATCGAAGGTTGACCAATCCTTACTCTTAACAAATCTCCTATCTAAACAATGGACCTTAATAATTGTCGTAAGCGCAACTGTTGCGCTAGAGGTCCTGCGGTAGAGGTTCGATTCCCGGGTCGAGCAAATTGTTATTAGGTTGTTATATGAAATTTTCAATAGCAGCTCAGAGTCTGGATTTATGTCCCATTGATCGCAATAGGCTCGACCTATATTATATGGTAGCAAAACTATGGCTGTACAGTTCACCTCTGCCTAAACTTTCGAGAATTACAGGCGCAATGCTACAACAGAATTTCTACTATAAAACTTTCCTTTTCAATAAGTACACAGTGTAAAAGAAACCTCTAATCTAAACAATTAGGGTCAACTGCCTGCCTTTACTTAAGGCCCATCCAGTGGCTAATTAATGAAATGACCGGCCAAAGTGTAACCGATACTTTTGGCCAAAGTGGAGGGATCACGACATAAAGGTAATCGAGTTTGTGGCTTGTTTGTGATCATTTACCTGTCTCTTACTAAAGCTTTATGTAAAACCCTTACTAAAAAGTGGTTGATGTGGGCTCCGGATCAAGTGCGCCATGTTTACTGAAATGTCACATCTATCAAGCAAAGCTGAATGTTTTCTTAATATTTGGAAGTCGCCAAACAAGCTGAACTACCTGATGGTAAGTGGTCATCATCGACCATGGGCACCTGCAATACAGGAGGAGTCACTTAAGCGTTGCCCGCCCTAAAGAGCACGATAGTTTTATTTTTAAAGAATTTATTCTCAAAAAGACACATAAGCCACTTACATGAGAACTTAGATTAACTTAAAAACAATACATTCAAACACTGGTAGCCTAGAACGTTGAACTATTTAGTAAGAATACAATTTAATAAATATCTTTTAAGCGAGAAACGAGCGGTTGTTTATAATATAATGAGATAATTTCGTCTTAAATAACTCGACTCGACTTAAGATACTCATCATCATCATCCACCATCCACTGCTGAAAAAAGGCCTTCCCCATAGACTTCCACAAGGACCGGTTCTATGCAACTTCCAGCGACCTTGCTCTTACCACCTTAGAATTTTTCAAATAATAATAGTGCGTAATAGTAATTTGTAATACCAACCTCTCGTGACAACCCACGATCGGAATAGAATGTGTCAGGTCAGGTATAGACTATCTCAGGGATACTCTCAGAGATACTCTATCCAAAATCCGTTTAGCCGTTGCAGCGTGAAGGAGCAACAAATTCCCAAACATTCAAACGATCTTTCGCATTTATAGTTACAGATGAAATTAAAAAAAAATTATAGTTTTATTTTTATTTTTATAAATGTTTGTCCTACTATAATTTCTCTAGTCTCTGCCTACCACGGGAAAAATGCGTAAGTTTATGCATGTAGGTATGTTATTTTTTTATCAATTTGTTACTTTAATTAATGTATGCATGACAGTTCGGTATAACCCAGAAATTGGGTTGCGCAAGTCTGATGTCAGTCGCTTCGTGTAAAAAACTGATAATAGTAGACTGGAAGAAAACTTAAAAGATGTTTTAGTACGTCTGATAAGATTCATTGAACCCTGAAAATCATCCATCTAAAGTAAATACAATATAATTAGAGCAACACAATCATATATCTAGCATACAATATAGCAAGCTCCGCACGCGCCGCTTTGTTTTACAACTATAGTCTGTTTTTTAATCTCAGAGACTAAAGTGACATTACGTGGGATACCAGTTTTTTGCATTTCTTAAATAGTAATGTGCCTCTATCGAAAATTATCGCTAATAAATTGAAGTGTCGGTTTTTTACATTAAGTTATCCTGAAAAAAATAGTAGGTCTTATTTAAAACGTAATAATCATGAGTCGGATTAGGTAGAGTTTTGAAGAACTAAATAACGACAGCGAAATCAACATAGTTTTCTAAAACTTTTTTACAGCGATTGATATAGTTTTCTAATACTTTTTTACCTCGTTGGAACATAAGACTAAATTTATTAAAGTCCTTTCTTATTTTTTTTTTGGTAGGTAATTTTACGTCATTTGGTACTTAAAACTCTACGACGACTTACCTTTCATAGACTTTATTGTGCATTCGGACAATTTTATTTAATTTGGGCTTTAATTATACGATTTGGAATACAAAATTTTTAAGCTAATCGTCTAAAAGTTACGATTCAACAAACCGGTATCGTAGGTACAACCCTATACAAAAAAGCTGGTATCATTATTTGTAATTTTGACAGTTGCATGTGTCAATCTAGTCTCTGAGATTAAAAAACGGACTATAGGTCCTATCAAAATGAAAATTTATTCTTTCTCTAAGACTTTCAAACTAACTTGCCAGTTTCAGAATTACAATATTCAAAAACTTTAAGTGCTGATATTGAGAGTTTTAAAAGATATTACATAGGTACATAGTGCTTATATTATCTTCTTCTTTACATAAAGAAGTAATTTTAATAATAAAGAGGAGAGATTTGATTGTTTGTTTGCATTGAATAGGCTCCAAAGCTACTGGACAGATTTGAAAAATTCTTTCACCGTTGGGAAGCTACACTATCCCCGTGTAACATAGGGTATCCCACTAATATTGTAAACAATTGTTGGTGAGCCTAATAAATAAAATAAAATAAAAATAAAATAAAATAAAATATTATAAATGTGAAAGTTTGGAATGTATTGATGGATGTTACTCTTTCACGCAAAAAGTACTGAACGGATCTACCACACCTGTGACACTCCATACAAACTTTCCGATACCGCTGCACACTATAATACCAAATGTCAAACTTGTCAAAATTACGTTTGTACACGTGCAAATGTGTGCGTGACGGTGCGTAGGGTTTGTTGGCAGTCCGGCAAGAACACCGGCAGGATGCGGGGGACCTGAGGTTTCTGACGTTAGGGAGGATCGGAGAGTGGCCATTCTATTGTTATTTATTCTGTGGATCAACATGAAATTTGGCGCTTTTACATTATAGTCTGGAATAGCACATAGGCTACTTTTTATCTCGGTTCGATTGTGATATTGCAGTTTGACTAGTCCCCTAGTCAAACTGCAATATCACATTCGAATCGACATGAAACGCCTGGGAAACGAACTTAGAACTCAGACTTAGCCGTGGAGTTTGCGACCAATGAGTTAGTTATTTACATATAACAAATTTTTTTGAAGATTCAATCGTGACTCGCGACGTTTTACTAGCTCAAACGTTTACGCCAATCAGCATCACAGCATAAGTTACAATTTATATACATTTTATATTTCTTTGCTGTGCAAAGACGTAATAAGTTGAACATGTGTCACCTTTCGTGTTACTCCGTAAATTGGTGGGAGTCGACATTGAAATGTCAGCTACACCCGGTTATTATGGATAATACGCAACGGTACGTACGACTTGCGCGTGTTATTTTATCGCGTACTAGCTTATAGTGGCTTCGCCCGTGCGGTCTGGGTAAGTACTTCTTACAAATAACTAGCTTTCCCACGGGAACAATACATTTTACCGAGATAAAAAGTAGCCTATGTGCTATTCCAGACTATAATGTAAAAGCGCCAAATTTCATGTTGATCATGTTGTTGTTGTTATATGAAATTTTCAATAGCAGCTCAGAGTCTGGATTTATGTCCCATTGATCGCAATAGGCTCGCCCTATATTTTATGGTAGCAAAACTGTGGCTGTACAGTTCACCTCTGCCCACCCTTTCGAGAAATACGGGCGCGATGCTACAACAGAATTTCTACTACAAAAATTTCCTTTTCAATAAATATACAGTGTAAAAGAAACCTCTAATCTAAACAATTAGGGTCAACTGCCTGCCTTTACTTAAGGCCCATCCAGTGGCTAATTAATGAAATGACCGGCCAAAGTGTAACCGATACTTTTGGCCAAAGTGGAGGGATCACGACATAAAGGTAATCGAGTTTGTGGCTTGTTTGTGATCATTTACCTGTCTCTTACTAAAGCTTTATGTAAAACCCTTACTAAAAAGTGGTTGATGTGGGCTCTGGATCAAGTGCGCCATGTTTGCTGAAATGTCCGATCTATCAAGCGAAGTTTCTTTATATTCGGAAGTCGCCAAACGAGCAGAACTACAGTTCTTGCCAAACTTATTGTTCGGGTTGAAGTTGGCACGTGCTAACTTTAACCCAGCCGTAAAAATTGGAGATAGAAAAATATTGGATTAGAATGATTTAAAACAACAGCCTTCGACTTAAGCTTTCGTTGGTATTTATTAAAATCTTATGTTTTTCTTTCTCCGATTTTTACAGCTGGGTTAAAGTTAGCACGTGCCAACAATGGACCGGACGTGTGCCGGACAATAAGTTTGGCGAGAACTGTAGTTCTGCTCGTTTGGCGACTTCCGAATATAAAGAAACTAAAAAGGTTATATTTTATTTTATTTTATTTTCAAGTTTAGAAAACTAACAGCTAGTGATATTAAATAGGATTACAAGTAAATTAAGGCCAATTACAAGTTTTCACAATGCCAACAACTTGCAGCGACCTTGCTCTTACCGCCTTAGAAGTTTTCAAATAATAATAGTGCATAATAGTAATTTGTAATACCAACCTCTCGTGACAAACCACGATCGGAATAGAATGTGTCAGTTTAGGGGATAAACTATATCTATCCAAAATCCGTTTAGCCGTTGCAGCGTGAAGGAGCAACAAACTCCCAAACATTCAAACGATCTTTCGCATTTATAGTTACAGTTGAAATTAAGATTTTTTTATAATTTTATAAATTTTGGTCCTACTATAATTTCTCTAGTCTCTGCCTACCACGGGAAAAATGCGTAAGTTTATGCATGTAGGTATGTTATTTTTTTATCTATTTGTTACTTTAATTAATGTATGCATGACAGTTCGGTATAACCCAGAAATTGGGTTGCGGAGGTCTGATGTCAGTCGCTTCGTGTAAAAAACTGATAATAGTAGACTGGAAGAAAACTTTTAAAAGATTTTTTTGTATGTCTGATAAGACTTATTGAACCCTGAAAATCATACATCCAAAGTAAATACAATATAATTAGAGCAACACAATCATATATCTATCTATACATAGCAAGCTCCGCACGCGCCGCTTTGTTTTACAACTAGGTCCTATCAAAATGAAAATTTATTCTTTCTCTAAGACTTTCAAACTAACTTGCCAGTTTCAGAATTACAATATTCAAAAACTTTAAGTGCTGATATTGAGAGTTTTAAAAGATATTACATAGGTACATAGTACTTATTATCTTCTTCTTTACACAAAGAAGTAATTTTAATTATAAAGAAAAGAGATTTGATTGTTTGTTTGCATTAAATAGGCTCCGAAACTACAGAACAATTCTTTCACCGTTGGGACGCTACACTATCCCCGTGTAACATAGGGTATCCCACTAATATTACTCTTTCACGCAAAAAGTACTGAACGGATCTACCACACCTGTGACACTCCATACAAACTTTCCGATACGCTGCACACTATAATACCAAATGTCAAACTTGTCAAAATTACGTTTGTACACGTGCAAATGTGTGCGTGACGGTGCGTAGGGTTTGTTGGCAGTCCGGCAAGAACACCGGCAGAATGCGGGGGACCTGAGGTTTCTGACGTTAGGGAAGGTCGGAGAGTGGCCATTCTATTGTTATTTATTCTGTGGATCTACATGAAATTTGGCGCTTTTACATTATAGTCTGGAATAGCACATAGGCTACTTTTTATCTCGGTAAAATGTATTGTTCCCGTGGGAAAGCTAGTTATTTGTAAGAAGTACTTACCCAGACCGCACGGGCGAAGCCACTATAAGCTAGTACGCGATAAAATAACACGCGCAAGTCGTACGTACCGTTGCGTATTATCCATAATAACCGGGTGTAGCTGACATTTCAATGTCGACTCCCACCAATTTACGGAGTAACACGAAAGGTGACACATGTTCAACTTATTACGTCTTTGCACAGCAAAGAAATATAAAATGTATATAAATTGTAACTTATGCTGTGATGCTGATTGGCGTAAACGTTTGATCTAGTAAAACGTCGCGAGTCACGATTGAATCTTCAAAAAAATTTGTTATATGTAAATAACTAACTCATTGGTCGCAAACTCCACGGCTAAGTCTGAGTTCTAAGTTCGTTTCCCAGGCGTTTCATGTCGATTCGATTGTGATATTGCAGTTTGACTAGTCCCCTAGTCAAACTGCAATATCACATTCGAATCGACAAATGAATAGAAACAATAATGTATGGAAATGACTCAAGCTTTCGACTAATCGGGCTTTCACTATTGTCATTTCCATACATTTTCTTTCTATTTGTTTGTCGATTCGAATGTCAAATTGCAGTATGACTAGCTAACTTAGAACTCAGATTGCAACTTGAAGTGGTGTAAAAAGATACATTTCTGATATTTACTGAGATTTTCATTAAAAAAAACAATACCACTGCTGCTTTCTTTCTGCAAATCTGTTTTTCTGTGAAATTCCTA
Source organism: Acronicta psi (assembly GCA_946251955.1). NCBI lineage: Eukaryota > Metazoa > Arthropoda > Insecta > Lepidoptera > Noctuidae > Acronicta > Acronicta psi. Next base: position 13,409,010 of record OX276481.1, read on the forward strand.
GTAGCAGCTCGGAGTCTAGATTTGTGCCCGGTTGATGGCAATTTATTACATGGGACCTAAACACACCGGCAAAATGTGGGTATACAACTAGCAGAGATGTACATTAGTACACCTCTTCCTAACCCTTCGGGGAATATAGGCGTAATAACTCTGCTCGATCTGAAAATCGAACCAAGGACTTCGAGCGTAGCAATCGCGGTTACGACCAGTTACGACCACTGGCTACGTTCAAAGTCAAAGTCAAATGTTTTATTTCAATTAGACCATATCAATAGGTACTTTCGAAAAGTCAAACCATTTGCACGTTGCACGGTTCCAAAAAGTGGATCTTATGGAGAAAGGGCGGCAAGAAACTCCTTAGACACCCTTAACTCCATTGACGTTACTGGGGGGCTAGACAAGCTGCATTTTGACATTCGAATCGACAAACAATGTATGGAAATGACATTAGTGACAGCCCGATTTGTCAAAAGCTTATGTCATTTCCATACATTTTGTTTGTCGATTCGAATGTCAAAATGCAGCTTGTCTAGCCCCCCTGGCTGCTACTACTGGTAGGCTAACTGCCTTTGATCTATTTTCCAGCTCATAATACAAGAAACATCTTCACGCCAATAACTGTAAGCGGTAGGTAGTAAAGTAACTGACGTAACCACTTGGCACGATTTACGTTTTCAGCTCACGTACACCTGCGCCATCCGGGAAGCGAACCCGGGCCGTTTACGTTAAATACGAGGCTAATATATATTTAATGACCGCTTTTTACTGGATGTGTTCAGATATGTTTACGCTTGTTAAATATGGGGGTTAGCTGGAGGGGAACTCATTACGCTTCGGGGATAAGTCTGCCCATTTGTCAACGAACAAATTTTAATTAAGTACGCATCTTATACATATAATGCGATTAGTTACAGTTAAATTGTTTACCAGTTATACAATATACATGTCTTTTTCTGCACAAGTCCAGACCAAACAATCATTTTAAATTACATCTGGAGACATATTTTGGGTAGTTTGTCAAGGATAAATAGGTACATGTTTTTCCCTAGCTAGCGTAGCATGCGGGCGTCAACAATCACCGTTATATTTGAGCCAATTTACATAAAACCTTCCTCTTGAATCACTCCATTTATTGATAGAAATCGCATCAAAATCCGTTCCGTAGTTAAGGAGGAATTAGCAGATATACAGACAGACACAGAAAGCGACTTTGTTTTATATAATATGTAGAGATTCATATCGTCGGTTCTACATAATGACATGATTTGTTCATATATAACATTCCTATGCTGAGGAATCTTAAAGCAAAGAGACATAAATGTTGATAAATACGAAAGAATCCCGACATTCTCGTTCTATTTGCAAAACAATCGAGACTTGAGTCTTTTCTAAATAATAATAGCTACAAACATATTCATTGGAATATATGTAAACTATTTACTCTGTTGGTCATATATTTGTCTTCCCGTAGTTAGTTATTGCAAAATCAACAAATACTTTTACTATTACGCGAGTTGTTTCAAAGCGAACAAATACTTTTATTGTGATGTCTAATGTCTATCTCACAACTGCCTCGTGGGCTAGTGATCATAAGTGCGACTACGTTTGAGTAACTGAACCTAGTAGGTTCGATTCCTAAGTCTCACAAAGTTTTATTGGGGTTTTTTTTTTTGACACTTTACACAGCACCATCTAGTCCCAAACTAAGCAGAGCTTGTACTATGGGTACTAGACAATGGATAAAATACTTATATACTTTTTTTGTTGTAAATATATACTTATGATATATAAGAAACACCCAGACAAATACAAACACCTAAGTTCATCACATTAATGTTTGTGTCTTTTGGGAATCGAACCCACGACCTCGTGATAAGCAGAAATTAGGACACCTCGTGCTTCCCTTCAAAAATACTTACGTACCTACTTGCAGGAAAGCGCACTAACCACGAAACATATCCCTTAGTAGGTATTATAAGTTGCTTAATACATCTAAGAAACTTCTTAACAAGCTAGAATGATAGATATACTCGTAGGTCGGTGGGATTATTATCAACTATCTATCTACAAGGCTTTATATTATTTGCACGGTTCAAAAGCAACGACTTGATAATCTTGTCTATAGATAGTCTAGATTTTTTCATCTAGTCTGAACTGTACAGATTAGATAAAGCTAGAAAATAAAGACGATAACTGTCCTTCTGCGGGGCAAAGTCCTCCCTCTCCCTTTTCCAAACATCTCCGTACTGTATCATACTAATTAGGGCCAATATTAATACTGATACTCCGAGTACGTTATCATTAATTCATTAGATTTAGTCAATGTTTCAACACAATTCATACATTGGTACTGCAACTACCGTGAGAATGTTTGTCTGTCAACTAATTAGTAAGAAACCCACTATTGTCGTAAAATAGTTTCAACACGCGTTGGGTTTTGAATTGTCACTGACCTTTATATATAGACGTATGAATGTAATTGTAATTATTACAGAATAATTCACGGAAGGGTTCCAGATTTCAAAGACATTTTGTTACTGAAATGTCGTTTAATTAATATCATAACATACCTACCATCACGCCTGTATTCCTCAGAGCGTTAGGCAGAGGTGTATTAATGTAATAGGGCCGAACCTATTGCCATTAACCGGTCACAAATCTAAACATAGTGCTATTGAGATTTTCATTGAATAAAAGAGGGTGGGTATCTGGTGATCTGTAGTGTTAGCTCCTAACACTTCAAATTCCCACCATTTACGATCTTTGCACACCAATTTCACTTCATCTAGGTAAGTTTTGGTTACCCAGAGATGTGTCCTAACAGGCGATGTACAGGGAGTGGGGGGAATCATTTTAAGAGGAAACAGTGAACTTTAGCCCTTCATGAACTGGGATGGTTTTAGTGAGTAAGAACCCACACCTACCCGATCTGATCCTAGAAAAACTATCGCCAAAAATGTAATTTCTGTTTATACAAAGCCATGGTTATTATTACCTTAATGGAAGAGTATCAGAGTGAACAGCGCGGCTAGCTATACATTCCAGTATACACAGACCTTTTATTGTACGGATAACCAGTACAATACCAGGTCCGCCTATATTGGATGTGCAGCTCGATGTGGTACTTTGCGTACCCGTCTGGTTTTAAATGAAATTATTGTCCAACATTTCATAAAAACTCTACATATCAAACCTGCGCACCGCTGATATAGCACAATACGGCTATTACCTAAAACTTTATGAAAATCGCTTCAGTAAACTAGGATGAAAACGCTCGTATTCAAATTAAAAAATTAAAATGTAGGATTAAGTCATTTTTATCGACCATACAGCTTTACTCGTGAAAAAATTTGCTAACTAAAAAACTGCTACTGGGATTTCATGGAAAATCCAAACAACGCGGCCTGGTAATCGAACCCGGGACACTATACAACCAACGACGCAGTCATTGTGGATTCATTAAAACAATTTGGAATACATCATATCGATTCCGGGTAGGCTCATACAAGTTGATCTGTTGACTTTGACTATAAATATGCGAGAGATGTTCTCGATCGAAACTGACTCAATTATAAGTTCAATGTAATTGTTTCGCTCGTGTTCATTCCGATTGGAAGTGCTGACTGTTGCGTAGCATGTTCTGTAACGTGATGCAATTGAATATCACATCCAACATATCGTATTGAACTGTATTTGAAGGGTTAGGGAGAGGTGTACACACGATTCATCGGTAAGATTAGGTTTCATGTAATAGGACGCATTATAATCATCAACAACCCATCCTCGTCCCACTGCTGCTCTCTCGGCTCTCTATGGGAGGGATTAGGCTATAGTCTACCACGCTGGCCTAGTGCGCTTTGCCAGACTTCTTATTCTGTTGAGAAAATCTCTCAGGCATGCAGGTTTCCTCACGATGTTTTCCTTTACCGTTGTAAGCGAGTGATAGTTAATATTAAAGGAAAAGTCAGAGGTGCGTTCCTTGGATTCAAATTAGGATACATGCTTATTGCTTATCGGCACAACTCCTAACCCCGAGTGGCTAATGAGAATTGCATGGAAAAACACTTCTCGATTCGGAAAATAACGAATCCAGGACCTCATACTCAGCAGCGGCGCTTATGATCTATCCTATCCTACTAATCCTACTATCTTTTCTTACTAATATTATAAATGTGAAAGTTTGTGAGGATGGATGGATGTTTGTTACTCTTTCACGCAAAAACTACTGAACGGATCCGAATGAAATTTGGCACAGAGATAGATTATAGTCTGGAATAGCACATAGGCTACTTTTTATCCGGGTAAAATGTATGGTTCCCGTGGAATAGCGGGCGAAGCCGCTGGCGGAAAGCTAGTACTTTAATAAGAAAGTTTAGCCATGGCAACAGATTTGAATAAATATCAATCTACCTAAATTCAAAATGTAAGCTTCACTAAAACATCGCTACAGAACTCTGTACTGTGTAGCACGTTACTGCAACCGGCCGTTGTTTGCATACTAATATAATTGCAACAAGCACTAAGCCGCCCCAGGTTCAGTCTAAGACTGGCTTCATGTTTATTGAACAGGTCTGTGTAAGCTCTTATTAAGCTGGAATAAAATAACTTCGTACCGAGATGCATAATTAAATAGTACCTATATACCGCGGGGTAGAAGAAATGGGCAAAATTTTTGCATTTACATAATCATATTTCTGCTAACTGCCTCGTTGGTCTAGTGATCCCAAGTGCGACTGCTACGCTAGAGGTCCTGGATTCGATCCTTGGGTCGAACAAAGTGTTGTTGGATTTTTCTGTGAAATTATTAGTGGCAGCTCAGAGTCTGGAATTGTGTCCGGTTGACGGCAAAAGGCTCGCCCCCTATTACATGGGACCTAAAACATACCGGCGAACTGTGGGTGTACATTAGTACGCCTCTGCTTAACCCTTCGGGGAATACAAGCGTGATAGTGTTATGTAATTCTGCTAACCTTTGCTAAACTATGTTGGACCGACTTCCAGTCTTACCAAGTACCACTGAGTCGGTCATTTACACGAATTAATAACCACAATACAGTTTCTGGATGAAGCTTTCAGGGCTTCTGACTACCACTAACAAGAATATCGTAGGAGTTCAATATGAAGTATCGATATATTAATAAAACACTATACAAACATTTAGAATTAAAAGTGCCAGCATATTTAGTTATTTCCGCTTCTACATATAAAATGTTATCGTATCCTGATTCCTATAGATAAAGGAATTTTTATTGCCAAATATTTCAGTAATAAGTAAAAACATCTCCGTACTTATATTAAAATTGTGATTTTTTGTTGAGTGTTTGTTATTTACACGCTGCAACTAAATACTAGATGGATTCGCCTGTTTGGTATATAGTTTATACACTGGATTCACCCGTATGATGCGTTTTAAACCGATCGTGGGGGTAATCATCCCATGGGGATAATTAATACAAAAAACAGAATTATACGCGGACTAAGCAGCAGGCAAATACTTGTATGTATGAAAGATCATCACTTCAGAACCTCTCGACCAATTTAGCTTCTGTTTTGGTTATGTTTGTATTGGTCAGGACAACGTTTGTATGAACTTTTTTTTTATTTATGGAAAAACCAAGCGAACAACTCTGGTCGTTAGTTGATATTAATGAATACACACATTAATAGAATGTATGTTACACTATATTAATGTGTAACTAATACTTTCGATACCCGAAATTACCGACTCTCGGGACAAAACATTTAGGTTACATTGTCTACGCCCCCTCTCGCGCCCCGAGCCCCCTCGTCCCGGGAGAGGGCAGAATTGCCGATTTACTTCAAATATTTACTATCCACATTACGCACAGAATACGGTTGTGTACAGTCGGCAACGAATACTTTATACTCACTTATTTTGGGACGATTTCCTTAATGGACCAAATGTACCAGCTGTGTTATTTAAAGGAAGAAATAAATGATGATGTAAGTACAAAGTAAACTGATAAAAATATTTTTTGTAACACATACCACCACGCTTGTTTTTGGCAGACGTATTTGTTATAATTATGCTTACATGTTATAAGTAGGTTATTTTAATTTGGGAATACTTAGAATAGAGACAGAGAATAGAGCATAGAGATCTTTATTTGTCAATGTAGGTATCTTTACAAGATGTGTAGGGTTAGTAGGTATTTCGCTACATTCAACCGTTAGGTATACCAAATTTTGTTTTATTATAATTCGTCATTATTAAATATTAAGCTATTCCACTAGACTATTACAATTCAGTCTATAATTTAAATTACAAATGGGGCAAGCTTATTGCTGTTTAATGAGCTCAACCGGGTTCCGTGTTGCTAATAACAGTTTCCACAAGATGCCAATATTACCATTAACCCCGTGTGAGGCAGACAGATTCGAATACAATTACCTACTCACTGCTCGGTGGTAGAACCTCTTGGGGTCTGGCACTGCTGACTGGCTGGCCAGACCACCTTAACGTCGGAATCTGTTGTAAAGCCTTTGTATGTCTTCCGATTTTTGTGTGTGAGCCAGTTCCTACTCTCGGTTGCTGAGTCCGATAAGCTGCAGTCGGTAAGGGCAGCCGCCAGAAAATGAGCAACGCTCCTGGTGTGTCCATGGTAACGGATAACTACTTACTATCAGGTGGCTTGTCAGTTCGTTTACCGGATATAAAACAGGATAAAATTTGGCCATTTGAATTCTTAAACCTACTTCCTATTATAAATGTGAAAGTTTGTGGGGATGTATAGATGGGCGGACGTTTGTTACTCTTTCACGCAAAAACTACAGAATGAATTTTGATGAAACTTTCACAGTATTATAGCTTAGATATCAGAATAACACATTAAATACAATAAAGTCTTTTAGGATGCCATTACAACTAAAGCTACTTTAGATATAGTTTAAGCCCCTCTCTTTACAACAAAGTAATTAAAAAAGAACGTAGTATCGAAGTATTTTTAAATTCATTCATAGTTATGCAGGTCATGGTTATATTATGCCACGCGCCAAGAAAATTAAACTTAAATAATGAAGTTGTAACAATCCGTTAATTATGTTGGCGCAAATAAGCCATCTCATCAGTTAAGTCTGTTCGGAGTTTTGTTCAAGTAAAGCCGCGGTTTTACTTACCTATATACCTAAGTTTAAAAAAGCAAGGATCAAGGACATATTTATTTTATTCCAATACAAGTCTTTGCCCTCAACTTCGTCCCCGTAGAAGTTAATAATAAATAAATAAATATCCTGGGACATTTTTACACAGCATCATCTAGTCCCAAACTAAGCAGAGCTTGTACTATAGGTACTAGACAATGGATATAATACTTATATACTTTTTTTGTAAAAACACACTTATAATACATTAGAAACACCCAGACAAACACAAACACTTAAGTTCATCACAATAAATGTTTGCGTCCTGTGGGAATCGAACCCACGACCTCGTGATCAGCAGTCCGGTACTCGAACCACTAAACCACAGAGGTCGTCAAAGAGTTGAATTTTTTCCCCCGTTTTTGCAAAAAAAATAATTAGTAGTTCCCAAAATTAGCGCGTTCAAACAAACAAACAAACTTTGTTTTATAATAGTTATATTATTCCAATATTTTTCTTTCTCCGATTTTTACGACAAAATGATTGGCGGGAATTGTAAGTAGGTAACCCTATTGCTATAAACCAAACTCAAAACCACACTTCGAACTACTACTGAAAATGTTTAATAACAATGTAAAATTTCATACTGGAAATCAAACCCACGCCCTCACATTTAGCAGCCGCCCTTGTATACTAGACAAGTGGAGTACCTACCTACCTGATAATAATTATTTTTTATGAAACATTTATTTTGCTGTTTTGTCTTGACATTGACTGCCTCGTTGGTCTAGTGTTCCCAAGCGCGACTGCTACGTTAGAGGTCCTGGGTTCGAATCCCGGGTCGAGCAAAGTGTTGTTGGGTTTTTCTGTAAAATTCCCAGTAGCAGCTCGGAGTCTGGATTTGTGGCAATAGGCTCGCCCCCTATTACATGGGACCTAAAACATACTGGCAAAATGTGGGTGTACATTAGTACACCTCTGCCTACACTTTCGGGGAATACAGGTGTGATGGTATGTTTTTTTTATTTTATTGAACTAGATGTCCAGTTCAATACATAACAGTAGATCATGTTGTAAAATACTCTTTATTTACGCCCCTCTACTCTGTTACTCACTTCACTACTATCCCAAGGTGCTTACGAAGCAATACTGCTGATGACATACTGTCTAATGTCATAACTCCGCCAATGTGAACAAGGCTTTAGTTCGAAAAGTCACCATTTAAAATAACATTACTGTGGGTCATTAGAAAAACAAAGCGGCGTCAGTGCGCAAGTTACAAATACATATTTCAATCATAATTGGTTAATTTAATGTGTCAATGCCATATTTTGACATTTGTGACTCGTAATGTTGACCAAAATGTTGTTGTTACAACTCGTAATGTTGTTCCGAGAAGACTGGAAGGAGAAAAGGGAGGCCTTTGCCCTGCAGTAGGACGATCACGGCTGAAATAATAATAATAATAATAATGTTGACCAAAATGAACCGTTGATAAAATCCTGTTTATTTGATACTTATTTAATACTAGCTTCCCGCCAGCGGCTTCACCCGCGTGGTCTTGATAACTTTTTTCCCCCGTTTTTGCAACTTTTTTCATTGCTATTCCGCTCCTATTAGTCGTAGAGTGATGGTATATAGCCTATAGCCTTCCCCGATAAATGGGCTATCTAACACTGAAAGGTTTTTCCAAATCGTTCCAGTAGTTTTGGAGCCTATTCAATACAAACAAACAAACAAAATTTTCCTCTTCATAATATCAGTATAGACTAACTGAGATACTCACGGTTCGATCGTGGGTACAACCAGGAAATCATATTTTTTGACTCAGGTTGCTAACCATTGAGCCTTCAAGTAACAAAGATATGTCTGGACTTTAGAAGAGACCATGATTCTCATTAGTTTGTTTTGGCGTTAACTAGCAAATACCGGCGCCATCTCGTTAAAAAAATGAAAAACATTGACTTTTAAAAGTGTCTTTACAAGATCTGTTAACAGAAATAAATATCATTTATCATTTAAAAAGGGAACCCATCCCCAGACTATATTTTGTTAAGAAAAAGATATCATAAGCAAAAGAGCAAGTAACCCTTAAAATGCAGCTACAAACAAATGTTACCTATAAACTATCGCGGTATCTTATGAATGTGTCGCCTTATGTAAGTAGGTACTTGTTATACATACCGTGAGATTAACATGGATGAGATTATTTTTTATTTTTTTTTAATGGGAAAGGTGTGTGATGTTGGTTTAGATATCGTATGGTCGGGTTCCATACTAGCCAATAAGTATATTTAAAAAAAAAAAAAAAAATTTTAGATTAACTAAAGATAAATTATAATTAGTTGTTGATAGATCCCAGAGCCTTTTACAAGTCAATATTTCAGATTTAATACTCCATAGTGCGCCAGCATTTCCTTAAATATATTTTTTTTGTGTTGGTGAGATTAGCCATTCAGCCAATCGAAACACGGAGTTAAATGCCCAAATAATTAATATCATCACTTTCGGGCTCGTTTGATGCACTCATTTGCTAATCAGTAGGTAGTTTTATTATTTTTTTATTGGTAGGTTTATTAATTAGTTCGAGAAGACATCATTTCCAAAAAAGAACTCGCAATTATATTTGCAGGTTTGACGATTACGTATAGATAGAGACTTGTGAAGATCTCTTAAAGGCTTAATTATGGCAAAGGTGCCAAGGCAAGATGGCAGTGACAGAATTAAAAGGCTTATTTCACTACGGAACTCTAAAACCAGTGAACCCTTTTGCACCCTACTTACTGGGTGCTTACGAATTTACTACCAGAGTAAGGATTAGTGTACATGCATAACTGGATTTTCGTGTATCCATCTGTGAGTAACGGGCCTAAGTTCGCCATTATTTTCTTTTGTTTGTACTAAAGTGTTTGTATGAGAGAATGGTATTTAGAAACTTTGAGTCGGATTGTGGATGCTTTGAGTTTTGCAGTGTTTGACCTAGTTAAGGGATTTATGTTATCATAATGGCGGGACAGGGAAAGCTTTGGTGTTTTATGGAAAGTTTATAGAAGAAAATTAATAAAACATAACATATATTACACTTATATCCCCGTAGGGTACACCAACCCACAAGAAAATTAATGCTTGTAGCTAATACTTTAGATAGCATAGCATGACTGCACTAGGATAATGAATAACTAATGCAAACTCTTCATCTATCCGTTAACTTGCTCATCTTACCAAAGCATCTTTTTAAATTCCGCTTTGGTAATCTCTCAACAGAACATAAATTAATTCCTTCAACAGACTTAAATTTTACATTTTCATGACAATAGAAAGGTAAAAGTATTAGCAGGTATTATACCGGGCAGCTCATTACTGCCCGGCTCGCTGTACTTACGTTGCAAACTTATGCGCTTTTAACCAACGCGCACAGTTTACACAGTCTTGTTATCCTGAAGTGTTGAGAAAATATCTACAAGTTAGTGGAGTATTATTAAAATTACGGTAACTAGTATTCTTACTTTCTTTCTTAATATTCTTTAGCATTTTCTGACACTAATTCTAATGTGTGAATCTCATTAAAAAATGATGTATGCGTAACTGGTTTATGATAAATCTATGAGATTACTAGCTGACCCGGCAAACATTGTTTTGCCATATAGGGGCGGACACCCTTATCATTTAGGGGTATGAAAAATAGATGTTGGCCGACTACTACCCGATATGCACACAAAATTTCATACAAATCGGTCCAGCCGTTTCGGAGGAGTTTGGTAACAAACACTGCGACACGAGAATTTTATATAATAGAAGAGATAATATTGCCTGCTTGACAAAGCATTTGTCATTTTGTCTATGTTGTCTATTTTATAACTTGTAACTTAGATTGTTTTTATCTGTAAAAAATAAAAAATATGAAGGATTCAAAAGATTTTGGGAATATCCACACTATACTATCTGTAGCAATTCGTATTCTATTGAGTTATTGTCGATCTTTGGTGCACAAAAGTACACAAATATACCGTGCGTCGTAACAAGTCAAAATCAGAAGGTCAAGCAAAGATATTTATTTCACAATAAATTTTCTCCACTAATATTATACGGCTTATAGGTAGGCACATACATGGAAGAATAAAAACATTTACAAAATAAAGTAGAACTGTTGGCGAATTCATTCGGGGAGGAACACTGAAGCCAAAATTCGGGGCACATAAAACAATCGCAGATGGCAGCACTATACTTAAAGATATATTTTTTAATTTGCCATTGGTGTGTAGTATTTCTGTCTATTATTTTGTGGTAACAGTGTTAATACAGGCACCGGGTGTGACGTCGGAGCTACGCCGCAATAAGCGGTACAACATGTCTTCTGTGTCGAGTGAAAATACTTAAAGAAATGTAAAGTAAGGCGGTGGGCACACAGCGAGCGGAATTTTTGGAAAAGGGTGTATATTCTTCCACTTTAAGGAAAGAAGAAATTTTCCTTAAAGATGCATGAATTAGGTACCTCTCTATGCATCTAACCTGGGCACAGGCCCTGCCGGGCTAACATGCACGCCGCGAGAACATTTTGTCGACGCTTATGTCGTGCTTTTGTTTCGTTTTCGCACGTGAAAGAGCGAGATAAAAGAGTAGACAAAATTATGTCGTGGCGCGCATGTTAGCCCGGCAGGTTAGATGCATAGAGAGGTACCTGTAGACAAGTTGCATTTCGACATTCGAATCGACAAACGAATAGAAAGAAAATGTATGGAAGTGACATTAGTGACAGCCCGATTTGTCAAAAGATTGTTTCTTTTCCATGCATTATATTTCTATTCATTTCTCGATTCGAATGTCTACAGGCCCAGGTTAGATGGATAGAGAGGTAACTAGTTCATGCAACTGTTAACATGACAGTTAACATTTCGACATATCGAAAGTCCTAAGGATATGTGCTTTTGCGTACAGGTCACTCCACATTGTCGGGTTGGGTTTTGCAATACGTTCTAGACTCAACCACAGCTGTGCCCCACATAATTATGAGTAATTGAAAGGGAAATTATACAACTTGTATGGTACACTAATATATAACTATTTACGACGAATTGACTAAGTACCTAATATAAGGATATTTAGAAAAAAATACTTCAGTGTACGCAGATTCAATTCACCGTAACCGACACGACAGCCCGATTTGTCGAAAGCTAATGTCATTTTGTTTCTGTTCGTATGTCGATTAGAATGTCAAATATCTACAGGCCCTGTAGTAAATAAAGGGGCACTAGCATACAACATTGTATTTTAAATGCACAAAGCTATACATTATATAAAAGCTGGAACAGCTCATACTAGCCGTCAGTGTTGCAAGCGGCGCAGCTGTGACACGCGAGTTAATTCGCCTGGTGTCGCTAGCGCTCCATACTGCCCTCCGAGCTCGCAACATAAACAACACAGAATACTCACCCTTATTAAAGTGTAGTAAGTAATGTATAACTATGTAACTGCAGCATTTCTCATACGAGGATAGCCACTCCTCGTACCTACCTTAATGCATTATCGATTTAAGCAGGAAAACAAACGATAATAAAGTCTGATTCGTAGGAAACTGTGTTCGATTTCGAATTTCAGTAAAGTTTGTGGATTTTGCGTACCCCTAAGTGTATAGTTTTTATAATTACCTGATGGCGCAAACCAGAGCCTAATCGATACACCTTTAGTGTATTTATGTATAAACTTACATAGAACGGAACACCGTACAAAAGTTTGGCATCTTCGGTTTGACACTGATGTTGGTAGCTATAGCCAGCAACCTTACAGACTGGGATTTGTGGACTTTTCGACACTCATTTCGTCTCAACTGCGGAGAAAATTTTATATTACCAGTCGTCCCCGTGGAAGGACTACAGAAAGTCAGAGGTTGTGTGAAGTGGACCTTCGTACTTATTACTGTACTTCATAAAATGTGTGTTGCGACCTAATGTCGCAGCGATTAAACGCAATTTGTCTGTCGTGCTAACTGTTGCTAGTTTACGAGAGTGGCATTTTATTCACCTCATTATTATTTAATTATTTTTATGATTAAGTTTTCTTTGATGTTTTTATTTTTGGAATTTTAATTATGCTTGTATGTACTTATCTGTCACCGTTACAACATAATTGTGTCATCATCATCATCATCAACCCATAATGCTGTCCCACAGGGGGCTGGGCACGGGTCTCCTCTCAGTATTAGAGCGATTAGGCTATAGTCCACCACGCTGGCCTACACAATCGTGTAGTCGTTAGTTTTTTATTCTTAAGAACCATGGTAAAAGATCCGAGGGATGGTGGGGTCCATAGAAAAACCTACATGGTCCGTTTCTCCTACAATTCGATAAATAACATCACTAATAAACCACGCTTACACCTTTATGAGAACACACAGGACACCTTGAGGACACACAGAAGTTTTTTACAAAAAAACGGTAGGTATGTAAGTATGTGATGCAAACAGAAAATTTACTTCTTACCTATGTAGGACTCAATTATATAGCAATTACAAGCAAAGTCAGGAAACAGGACATGACAGGTCAACTCGCCGGATTTCTATCTTACGCAACACTATGCCAACGGTTCGGTACCTATACATAGTCGGGTAAAGTAGCAATTATAGTAACTTAAGTGATACTTGAGTGACTTCTAGTGTACACAAAAAAGTTACAAAAGAAAGTAACTGTAGATAATTATGTACTTAGAGATTTACTATATTCGTTACGATATTTGGAACCTTCAAAGGTATCATTATACTTGAAACTAAATCATCAGCCCATTTAATCGCTTCAATGAAGGAAAACAGCGTGCGGAAAACTGCATGCCTGGCAGAAATTATCTCATACACAACCACCCAGAACCATCGGGTTATACAAACATTTGTTCCGTGCAGGGGTCGACCTCAATGTTGGGGTCGGCTTCCAGTCTAACCAGATCCAGCTGAATATCAGTATTTTACCCGAAGCGACGACCATCAGAACTCCGCATCCCAATTTCTGGGCAATACCGATACTCCAAGGATAGACTGGTTGTCAAGCTTTTTGGGCTTCTGACTACCACTAACATTAATTTTTCCTATGTGTTCGTATGACAACCGGGTCCGATGACTTTACATGCTCTCCGAAGCACGGTGGGGTCTCGATGTAATAAGAATGGTCACCCATCCGAAGAGTCCGCTACGACTAGCCTTAGCCACGAGCGCCTCGGTTCCGTTCCAAAAGAATTCGTGAAGAAAAAAGAAGATTACTCAGCTTACGTCAAAAGTGGCATCATAAACAATTGTTCCATCGTCCTTGCATTCAACACGTTATTACATCTTGTTTCAGAACTTTCAGCTTATTACAATCTCTTACAAGGTCAGCATTTCAATGATGTTCGACTAAGATAAGTGTTATACAAAATGCAGTCATACCCGCGTTATGATGCATTAACTACTGCTGGAGCAGCGGGTCTTTGAACTCGTTATGTTCAAACGACATTACAATTAATTATAATGATCATTATAATGTTGCTTTAACCTTGCTTAACTTTGTTATAACAATATTTTATGGTGATTGAAGTGACTTAATTTCCCTGTTGCTAATATGACTAAATTTCGTCTAAGAAAAAGCCTTGTAACATTCAAATGACAATTAAAAGAAACTAATATGAGCTTATACCCCACTGCTGGGCACGGGTCTACTCTCAGTATAAAAGGGGTTCGGCTATAGTCCACTACGCTGGCATAATGCGGGTTGGAAGACATTACAGACCAAGATACTCGTATTATCCTACTGCCTAAAATATTAGAGAAATTTGTATATTTGGTGAAACAGGTCGCCATTGTGCTGACGTATTCCAAATGCTTTTAAGCTAACAATGAGACCTAATAATAATAATAATTTATTTATTAATTTGACAACATTGGTCCAATGGTTAGTAAAAATTTACTCACTAATAGTTAGTAAGAGAACACCACACGCTAAGAGATTTGCTTTTGCCTATGGCACAATAGTCACCGATTCATAGACGATGATACTACCAAACAGATGAAATATAGAAGAGTCCCAATACGCCTATCATTTCATCTTCTTTTCGATCGATCGAGGAAAGTTTTCAGTAGCAATTCATAATTTGGATGGGTGCTCGGTTAATGACAACCATTGCGCCCCTTATTACATGGAACCTACAAACATACTGGGCCTCAAGTCTGCTATTTTACTAACACTTCAATAGTGTGTCGATAGAATAGATTTACACATTTGGTCTGCTCTTTATTTAAATCTAGTGGCGTTCCAGTGACTTTCCATTGAACCACCATTCAACTGTTATAGATGGACAGACACCTACAGTTATGTTAGCCCGGTCGTCAATAGTTTACGTCTGTA
The DNA here is from genome assembly GCA_946251955.1 of Acronicta psi. Classification (NCBI taxonomy): domain Eukaryota; kingdom Metazoa; phylum Arthropoda; class Insecta; order Lepidoptera; family Noctuidae; genus Acronicta; species Acronicta psi. The sequence goes on from OX276481.1 coordinate 13,424,474, forward strand.
ATGTTTTTATTTTCTGTAAGTAGATCCTTTAAAGACACTTTTACAAGTCATTTTTATTTTTTTAAATGCTAGATGTCGCCCGCATTTCCTAACTGACGACCTCTGAGAAGGAACGCCGAAACAAACTCAGAGAATCATGGTCTCTTTTAAAATCCAGACAAACGTAGTAAATATCGGATATGCGAGTTAAACAATGTAGGGCAAAATCTGCATGCAACAGTCATCATGTAGCTCAACCATTATTAGGGAGCTCCACGACCTGTCGCACGACGATACCAGATCAGCAAGACATTTGCGTAGGTCATATACATATACATATTACATAATATGAATTAATATACTAAATAATAAATTAAATAACAATACAGAAGCCATTTCAGCGACCTTTCGATGATGACGGTTTAATAAAATTATACTGGCTACTTTCTATGTCATTACCTATTTTGTACACGACTTCAATTCAAAGTTAATATTTTAACGTTATAATATCTTAGAAGCGAGTTATTTCGTTATACATTCCATTTACTTATAAGAAAATTATCCGTGCAAATAAAAGCTCCGGTGATTCTACATTTACAGCCCAAATTTTATCTCGCATTAGCTTTTAAAGCTCGAAAGCTCATCTCGATTTTACTACGGTCTTCAGTATAATATTTTATTTATTCAACGTGGGTAATTTTATTTGCCTAGGTGCAAAACATTTTCTCCAGTTTTCAAGGCAACAAAAACTAATTTCGTTCGCAAAATTAAAATAATAGTTACTACTTAATTCGGTAACTTCGAGATAATTTCTATTTTATAACAAACAGCCGAGCTTTCGCTGAGTTGTGATAAAAACTGCGTAAGCGTTTTAACTCAAATTAATTACGGCTATCTACATAAAGTTTGAGTTCATCTTCGAAACATTTTTTTTAATTAATGTTAATTTTAATGCAATCAGCCGTCCCACATTCAAGATTTTTTCTCAGATTGCTTTCAAAATGCAAAACAACATTCTGGCATAATAGCTCCATATCGCATAGTCATCTTCATGATTCACTGTAATCACTATCCCTCGATTATGCGCGAGAGCATATAAGCCCCACCCACAGGGGCACGCATGCGCAGATCAGTGGTGGTCGCGAGTCGCCTCGCGCAACTCACGCATATCGGACGTCTCGTGGGAAAAAATGAAGCTACCGGTTAGTTTCACGTGGTGTTTAGTGAATTGATTTGTGTTTAGTTTAATTACCGTCGGTGGTTATAGAGTAAATTATAGTAGCTTACTACTTACGTAATGTGATCTTGAAACTCGAGTTCACACTGTTTACTGTTCACTGTTCACTGTTTTTTTTTTGTTTTGGTAATTGACCTTGGTCAGTCCTGAAACAAGAAATGAAATTCATGAAACATAGAAAATATGTATAATTTTAATAGATAGCAGCTAATAGATTCAGAATTTGTCGTATCCGTCTTATGAATTGTTATAGGACGCGTAAAAGGGCTTGAATCTGGTTTAAAATAAATAATTAATTTAATCAGTCATGGTCATTGGTCAAATATTTTATTTCAATTAGACCGTTAATACGGTTTCAAATAATGGGTCTTATGAAAAAGGACCAGCAAGATACTATGTAGACACTCCTTTAAATAAAATATGGCTTACTATAACAGCTAAAGTAAAGAGGCAGTTCATGCAGTTTATTTATGAAACTAAGAGTTTGTTTTAACATCTCTGGATAGTCGCTAACCGCGAGATAAATTCATCCAAAATAAATTAAAGATATTATCTTTAATAAATTCAAAATATGTCATCAAAGTTTTCTTTATAGAAACATTATGTAAATAAAGGTTTTGAGGATGTAGCTGGTAGTCATCAGTCCCTGAATCATGCATTACATCCCCCAGATCTCGGTACTACTGTTAGTGGCATTGGGCCACGCTGCTACTACACAGTCACCAGTCAAGAGCTCAGATGACAAGAGCTCAAAGACCAAGAGCTCTAGCTCTAAGCAGGACAACGACCAGACCAGCAAAAGAGAGCTGTTTGAAGGCAACTTCGGAGATCGAAAAGATGGAGTGCTGACGAAACTGGGTAAGTTGTGTGCTTTTTTATTATTACACTGTGCCTGTATTGGGAGTCGAACTCACCTTATAAACAGCTGTCGCACTCGCAATCACTAAATCGATCCGGTACTCTAATTGTGACAATTAATAAAATTAGGTTCATAAGTTTTCAAACATTTTGTAAGGTTAAAGTAAGGCTTGAAAAATTTGTACATATCTTTGTACTTAATTTTGATAATTTTGTACAATATTTTATCAATGTCTAGTATTCGCGTAAGTGTCAGAAATCAGAATATTTTGTCTCTGAACATTACATAACATCATCACGCCTGTATTCTCCGAAGGGTTAGACAGAAATGCACATGTAGGCCCACAGTTGCAGCCGAGCTGCGACTGGGAAATTCCTAGAAAAACCTCTTACTCGTCAATCAGGCTTTAACTAAAGTAAAGAGGCAGTTCATGCAGTTTAATTATGAAACTAAGGGCTTGTTTGCACCTCTGGATAGCCACAACATTTGTTTCAATTTATCTGTCAACTAATTTTTATCTGTCAAAGACGACGTCTGTGGTCTAGTGGTCTGCTGATCACGAGGTCGTGGGTTCGATTCCCACAAGACACAAACATTTATGTGATGAACTTAGGTGGTTGTGTTTGTCCGGGTGTTCCTTATATATTATAAATATATTTTTTTTTTTGTAAATACATACGTAAAAAAGTAAAAAGTATATAAGTATTATATCCATTGTCTAGTACCCATAGTACAAGCTCTGCTTAGTTTGGGACTAGATGGTGCTGTGTAAAAATGTCCCAGGATATTTATTTAATTTAACGGGAACTTATTTAGTAGTAAATCTGTTCCTAAGTGTTTTTTTAACTGACTACTATTCATAAACTAGTTGATACAAACATAAACAAGCTACATAATAAACGCGTACATTATCGACAGAGCCAGCGCTACAAACTAATATTATCGATATCGTAATTCAGTATATTAAAGCTATTCAATTTGCATATAGGCACGAAAATTCATTCTATGAACAATGTTTGTTATTTTGAAAATACAAAGTGAATTAAATGCGTAATATAATGATACCATGATATAGTGAGACCGCTGACATTCCATGCATAATAAGTTTCTCTCGGGCCTGAAAATGCAGATTAGAGAAATTTAAAAACAGCCTGTGTTTCTCGTGTGCTATGACAGTCATGTTCTTCTTCAAACGAGTCCTAAAAAGAGCTCTCTACCATACACAGTAGGCGGAGGCTCAGCTCTGCCCCTGGCGTTGCAGATGTCCATGGGCGGTGGTTACCACTTAGGTGGGCCACCTGCTCGTCTGCCACTGTAGGCAATGAAAAAAAAGCGCGGCTGCTACGGTTACCATTTGTCATTCGAATAGACGAACGAATAGAAACAAACATGTATGGAAATGACATTAGTGGCAGCCCGATTTGTCGAAAGCTTGTGTCGTTTCCATAGATTAAGTTTCTATTCGTTTATCGATTCGAATGTCAAATTGCAATTTGTCTAGGCCCCCTGTGTTCGATTCTTAGCTCGAGCAGTTTTATTGGGTTTTTCTATGAGATTCTCAGTAGCCCAGAGTTTGTCGTTGTGCCCGATTATAGGGAATAGGATCATCCCATCCCATATTACATAAGACATAAACTTATCAGTGAATCGTGGTTGTACATTAGTAAGTATATCTCTGCCTAACCTTTCAGAAAACACAGGCGTGACGGTATGTATTTCGAATCAATTATTTTACAAACACGAATATCTAAAAATGTAGTTATTGGCGTAATAGATGTATGAATAATTTCCGCACGAAACAAATATTTAATATCAGCTAATAGTTGTTCCGTGTATGGGTTTGTGCATTTTAGATATATGTGAGTTGTATTAGGTCACGTAATTTTACTATGTAGGCCACCCATTACTATTAATAAGTACCTCCGCGAGTGCAGTGAAACGGGTACCTTGGGTTCGAAAACCACAATTAAGTTGTGGCCGCGTAGGAGGCCAGACCAGAGAAGAGAAGGGAAGGAACATAGGAGAAGCAACAGGATACTTCAGTCTCATGTAGAAGCTACCCGTAGCTCGATACTCTATCCATACATTCTTACGTTATACTCTACTAGCGACCCGCCCAACTTCACACAGGCTTAATAATAAAAACGTAAAATCTCTAAAATTTTTACAAAAGTTACATTCATGTACTTATTCGTATACATCAGAATTTACGAAACTTTATGAAACCTATTCTTATGTATATCTTGCAGGTACCTCAGGCGCCTCTCCTGGAGTCCAATATGCTCAAGATCTAAAAGGCGTACTTCCAGACCAGTCCCCGACACATGTGAGTACTTAGATAATTACTGATTACGATTAAACAGGAGTCCCTCAGTTGGGCAAAGGATCTTACTTCTAAGGCTTATTCTTCTGCCAATGGAACCCAGTTTGTGTTACTTAATAGAACTCTAAATGCCAAATTGTTTTTGTGATCTTATTTGCAAGCAGATAACGGCAATATTACCCGGCTGTGCCTACAGCGGCTTTAGTGTATAGAGTCCTTAAGACAAGATCACAACTCGATCTATAAATGATTATTGAAATTCAAACAATGTTTGTACACATTTTTAGCGGTGTCACGGTTACGTCACTATCCGTAATTTCACAGGTTCACGTCAATTAATTAAACTATTAACTGAAAAATTGTTAACGTTGTATTGGGGTGACATCTCGGCCTATCAAATTCACTCCGAGAGCTTATGCGGGGTGTCACTTCCTTTTGAGTATTTTATCCATGACTTGATGTCTCTTTTATTATCCGTACAATCGTGATGAAATTAACAATGCAATTTATAATATCAATTCAATGAAATATTCAATTTATTAGCAGCAAAATGCAACAGTTATAAGTTTATTTTGAATTAATTTTTGGTTCTTTCTCCCATATTTTAACGAGGTTAGCATTCCGACATCTGATATGGTAATAAAACTTTTTAAAAGCGTATCATCGTGAGAACTATTCATAAGGAAACTTTAAAAAAATGTATGCTCCAACAAAATGGAGGGCGCCGCCTTTTTATGCCCGCCAAGTTTTATATTAAATTTCTTGGGACTTGGCTCGAGGCGATGTTAAGGTTATGTCACCCTCGTTCTCGAGGTTTTAGGGTTTTGTTCGGTATTCGGAAGGCGTATTTAAGTAATCATAATATGATTGCTGCTGTGCAGAAAAAATTTGATGTTAACACAATATATTAAAGCACTTTTTTTTCATATGTTTTTAAGTAGAGAGGTTTAAACTGAACCATATTTCTTATGTTTTTCCAAAAAAAGACAACAAATAAGTCATCATAATCATCAACCCATATACTGTCCCACTGCTGGGCACGGCTCTCAGTATGAGAGGGATTAGGCTATAGTCCGCCAGGCTAGCCTAATGCGGGTTGGCAGACTTCACATGCCGGCAAGAAAATCTCTCAGGCATGCAGGTTTCCTCACGATGTTTTCCTTCACCGTTAAAGCGAGTGATAATTGCGCACATGATTTCGAAAAATCATTAGTGCGTGCCTTGGATTCGAACTCGAGACCTTTGACTTGGCAGTCCAGTGGTCATATTCCTAGGCTATCACTGCTTCAACAAAAAAGTCATAACATAATAATGCAAAGATTTCAATACCAAAAAAAAAACAAAACACATGCGAACAACAACGCAAGAAAATGCATCACAATCAACAATTTCGGTAAAACACTTGAAACAGCAATTGTGTTTACAAAATCATATCGCAATGTAGGTGGATGATCGCCTTGCGTTTGCGCCAACATTACATACGACATTAGCATACTGACAGACAGACACATTAACATAATTTTGACATAGATAGGTAATTAACGTTGAGACGTATCATTAACTGTAATACCTATCGGTTTTAGTTATGCGCTGTTTAGTGATATATAGGTATATACTGTTTTTCAACACATGACATACCATCACCCCTGTATTCCCCGAAGGATTAGGCAGAGGTGTACAAATTTTACACATACATACATTGGACAAATACTCGGTTTTTTCAACTGTCTCTATCGAAAGGTCAGAAAGGTTAGTTCAGGTCTTTAAGTAGTTTTAAATTTAAAAGTAAAGAATACCTCGTGTTATTTTTTTAGTTCAATCCAATTAGCTACATTACATTTTCAGCCTGGTTAGCAGAGTATACAAGGTGGAAGGGACATCAACGCACATCCGAATACCATGAGTTCAGTACATGATTCTGGACCCCCCTGCGTTTCCGTAACTTTTTTCATTATTTTTTCTATTTTTTCTGCAGTTTTTTTTACGTGAACGTGTAGAAAAGCATTATTTCTATCTACCCAAATTATATTTATAATTAAAAAATCATTATTTCATTTATTTCGGATGGCGCGCGCGATAACATTCGCCGCGGAGCGTTATAATCGCGTTTTTAGTAATACACTGCGCGCTCTTAAATGTAAATATCTGTAATACTTAACCGATCATTTTCTACATAAATGACCTGGATCATTTTATTTTTGACCCTGAGTGAAACCTTGTCACGACGTTTGTGCGTCGATGTCCCTTCCACCTTGTATAGTAGGTATGTTAAGATCAGAACCTGGCGGCTGGAAATAAAGGAATGATTTGACCAAGAAGAAGGCAACTATACCGCAGATGTCGGTGGATTAACGTCAACAATAGCATTCCCAAAGAGTGTTAGTGTCAGGCAGGTGGCTGTAAAATGTAATGTCAAAACCACTTGCAGCTAGGATAAGGCTGCGCCTACCGCAAATAAATTGGAACAAGTGCAGGAAGATGATGATGATACATTTTAAACATACAGTTCGCTAGTATAGCAAAGTGTTGTTGGGTTTTTCTGTGAAATTCCCAGTGGCAGCTCGGAGTCTGGATTTGTGCCCGGTTGATGGCAATAGGCTCGCCCCCTATTACATGGGACCAAACTACCGGCGAATTGTGGGTGTACGCTAGCACACCTTTGCCTAACCCTTCACTATCCAGGCGTGATGGTATGTTATGTTATTGTTAATTTTTTACTCTCGACATCTAAAGAGATGATGACCCTAGTACAGTGTTATGCGATTATGTTACGAATTGGAATTATCTGCATTGTTCTTTGAGTACTTGGCATATTTCTCGCGTGGACGCTAGTTTATATAAACGTCTGTATTATTATTTCCTTACTCTAAAGGGTTTTCTTTATACAATTGATAATAATAATAAATAAATAATAATAAATATCTTGGGACATTTTTCACACAGCACCATCTAGTCCCAAGCTAAGCAGAGCTTGTACTATGGGTACTAGACAATGGATATAATACTTATATACTTTTTTTTGTAAAGACATACTTATAATACATATGAAACACCCAGACAAACACAAACACTTAAGTTCATCACAATAAATGTTTGTGTCCTGTGGGAATCGAACCCACGACCTCGTGATCAGCAGTCCGGTACTCGAACCACTAGACCACAGACGTCGTCGAATGGATAAAACATTATTATGCATATAATAAAATAACTACCTATCAGTTGCCTGGTTTCACATAAATAGCAAAAAAAAAATTAAACAAAAATTAATTTATAACTTTCTCCAGAGTGCAATCTCCATCTTTGGAGATCTCAGCAGTTTTTACAAGCATTAAAAGGTAACAAACAAACAGACTGTTTTAATATCGCATTTATGATTTTATTGTAGTATGAATAATATAAGTAGAAAATACCAACGCAATGCAGTTGTTCGTGAAAACTTGTTGTATGTTCAGGTAGACTGATGGTAGGCCAATAATTAGCGGTTAATTTGTACACTGACCTATCCTAACGACACACAGTGTGAACGCAGCTAATTAAATCGTGTAAAACGTATACAGTTACCAGCTTTGTTTAAATTAATTAGTTTTGTCGAACAAATATTATCAGCTGTGGTTTGTAAAGTTCATAGTAAACCATTCCAGCACTTAAAAAAAAATATTACAATAATAATCTTCTATTTATAAATAACAGAGGTTTTACTTAGACTTCATGTAAGACGTAATTTACAGTAATTTATACACAGGCAGTAACAATATTGAGGCCAATATTTGATTACTTTAAAATAATACAACTTACTCATTGTTGGTTAGTTTATCAAAAAACACTGAGACTAGATCGGACTGTGACAAGGTGACTACTGAGTTAGAGGTCTTTGGTTCAATTCCTGGGGTCGGCTCACCCCGGGAACTTAACCAAAGACCTCTAACTGTTTTTGTATGAAATTTTTTAGTAGCAATTTGGAGTTTCAGTTTGTGCCTAATTAATAATCCTCCTCTCCTAATTAATATATAATGGGACATATAGCTAGAAATTGACAAAGTAGCAGTACATATCTGCCTTACCCTTTGGAGCATAATGGCTTAATAGTACTCTAGATTGGAATTACTTCTCGGCAACGGGTACCCGAAGCCAGAAGACTTTAGGTTCCTTCCTCTCAGTGGGTTAACCGCCTTCATGAACTACGTCTTCAAAGAGTAAGGAATATACGCTAATGGGGACAACACGAAAATCCCATTGGGTCCAAGTATTGCTAGCTATACCAGCCCCCATAGCAAGATAAGATAAGAAAATAGATTGGAATTACGTTCAAAAGAACATAAAACAATTAGATGAATCTGAAGTTGCTGAAACCATAATCTCTGAACTCGTAATACAACCATTTGTTTTGCGTTATAAACTCGCATGAAACAATGTTGTAACGTGTGTGAACTGGGCCGAATCTAGCGCTCAATCCCACGATTGTGGTATCAATGTTATGAGCTAATTGTTTACTATGGACATTTACGTGACACCTGACATTATTGAGATTTAATTGTGATCAAATCTTGTCTTAATAATTGCGGTGAAGGTCAGAACGCCAATTCGGGTAGTTACAAATGAATTCTTGGCCTATAGTAATTGGCATTTTTTGTAATTTGTTTTTCAAAGTCAAAGTCAAAGTATTTATTAGGTAGTGTTTTTTTAGCGATACATTAGGTCTTATAGATAATTATTTATGTAACTCAATAATCTACCCTAGGGCATAAACTATATTAAATTAAACAAGAGAATAACAAACATGTTACTCCGTAAGTTACAATTTAGGTCATAAATACATTTTGAATAAAATTCAGCAGAATTGGTGTTCTGATAATTACAAAGTAGGTACTATATCTTATTAAAAACAAACATAACATTAAGGGAAGCGAAATGTGAATAAATAATATTCAATTTGCAATATCCCAAAAAAATGCGAAGATTTATAATAACCACTATATTCAATATCACACATTTTGAAAATAGCAGATGGTTAATTCAATGTTTCAAGTAGGTACAAATATATATTTTCAATACTTTTGAACTTTAAACCGTCCTATCAACGGCAAATCTTTCGGAGGTTGGAGTTGATTTGAAGTGTACGTAATTGCTATATCAGGTTGATAACCTCTTATCGATCACTTTATATAAAAACCTTCAAATTCAAATATGTAATTGCTCAATAGCAATGGCAAGCGTCAACTCTTACTAGGCCAAGGACTCACGACTCCATTGTGTGCGAAAATTGAAATCCAGAATAAGCATAACACTTCATAAAAATATTTTAAATCCTACGTCAAAAAGGATATACAGGTTTTATTTAAGTACTGACTGACACTGCAGTAGACTGTCTTTCACACCGTAATACAACACTCCAATAAAAAAGCATTTTAATTTTTCCTTCGTGCTTTTTAATTATTTTTTTCATTCTTTAAATTTTTTTCTACCTCCTAGTCATCGGCTTACCAACTAACTGCATTTAATTTTATTGACAAAATAATTGAATAGTCAACATTTTAGTATAATAAATAAATAAATCAACGAATCATTCTGCAAACAAATATAGTATAGTTACGCAAAAGTTAGCATGTGCAACTAATCCTAGTTAGCAATAGTAACAGATTGCTAACTAATCACTCGTTAAGTAGATACATTAACCTGTTACATACACACCGACCGCGACAGTGTAATAACTCAATAGCAATTGGTTCATCTGATAAGTTCACCTGACATTACCAATCGCTATTATATGATCGAAGTTTCGCAAAATATCGTACGAACTGTTAAAAAGAACAAAAAAAAACTCTTTGAATTGCACGTTATTTGTTCAGAAGCAAGATAATCTAGTCGTTGTAATATTCGGTTGTTAATTCCTGTTTAAGTCGTTGGTAAAGGCAATAGAAAGGCGATAATAGCAAGTGCCAGTTCTGTTACAGGTAAGTATCATGTCAAAATGCTCGACACGATTATGTCAATTGTAATAGCGTACGTAACTAATGGGTGCGTCATTAGCACCGGGTTTAATTAAATCAAATGGAATCGATTTACTTTTTTCAATATCATATAAATGTTGCACTAGAATAATATGTAATCGAACACTCGCAATTATTCAAATTCCGAGCTGCTACAGCGAATATCATAGAAACACCCAGTTACACTGCTCGGGTATCAAACCCAGGACATCTGAACAGCCTTTTTGAACAAACTGCTGACAAAAACCCTACAAATAATGCTCCTAGATTTTTCCCAACCATGTTTACGTCCAGTCTAACCAGATTCAAGTGAATAGCAGTATTTTTAATGAAGGAAAAAATCGGCTGGCGGGCAGGATTCGAACCTGCGTCTTCTGGTTCGGTACACCAGACGCTTTGACCACTAAGCTACCGCGAGCCCCGCTCGCCAGTCGAAATCTTCCCTCACATTCTAATTTACGTCTTAAAGGTGACATACCATGGAAAATGCTTAAAAATACAAAAAGATACTTAGTGAATAGCAGTATTTTACACGAAGCGCATCGCACCTCCGCGACCTAATTTCTGGGCAAAACCAATATTAAAAGGATAGACTGGTTGTCGGACTTTTTGGGCTTCTGACGATTGTCTTTCAAATCCAATAATTTAAAAATTTAAAAAACCCCCGACACAAAATGAAAATGAAAATGTAACTCGCCATTTTGTGGTGGCGGCCATTTTGGATTTGAAATGTATTATAGTATTCTACTAGTCAAGCCCTTTCATTTCATGCCCATTTTGAGGCATTTATGAAAAACATATAGTGTAGCGGCGGCCATGTTGGACCGATTTTCATCAAATGTAGCTAAGAACACTCCCGACTAATTCACATTTCAAACAAAAAAACAAAATCAGAATCAGTTCATCCGTTCGGTAGCTACGATGCCACAGACACACGCGCACACACACACACAGACACGTCAAACTTAAAAGCTTATAACACCCCGTATTTTTTGCGTCAGGGGTTAAAAATCGTCATAATAAAACTTGACTAGCCACCTTCCAGTTCACACAGTCGTTCTGTTCAAGCGGCACATAATTACTTCATCAACAGTTCCAGCCCAAGTTTCCAAATCCTTATTGCTTTCCGTTCGGCCAAATCTAAAACGGACCTTTTCTTACAAACTTGCCGAAAAAAGTACCAACGACCCGAAGAAATTAATTAAAAGAACAACTTTTATTAATTTGTATAATACGAGTTTCGAGAAGTTTCCAGAATTGTTTTATTTCTGCCCCGATTAATTAGGGGTTGCTGTTACGTTTTGTGTACTGTGGTTCGTTATAATATTGCAATTTTAAAGCAGTCTTTTTACAACCTCGTTAGTCTAGTGATCGTTAGAGCATTTGTAAGTAATACCACGGCCCTGTGCTCGATTCACAGGCCGAGCAAAAGTTTTTCGGTTATCTAAGGACATTATAAAGTAAGTAGTAGTAGTAGTAGTAAAATTATTTATTTTATTTATTTATTTACTAATATACACTCACAGTTCGTATGTTTAGGTCCTATGTAATAGGGGCGAGCCTATTGCCATCAACCGGGCACAAATGTATACTCCGAGCTGCTACTGGGAATTTCACAGAACACTCTAACAACACTTTGTTTGATCTGAGAATCGAACCCAAGCCCTCTAGCGTAGCAGTCGCGCTTGGTACCACTAGACCAACGAGGCAGCTCATTTTACGCCTTCGCCCGCATAATCTGGGTATTTCTTATAAATATTTTTAAAACAAATCTATCCCACGGTAACCATACATTTTACCGGGATAAAAATTAGCCTATGTGCTATTCCAGACTATAATATATCTCTGTATCAAATTTCATTCAGATCCGTTCAGTAGTTTTTCAGATCCGTTCGTGAAAGAGTAACAAACATCCATCCATCCATCCATCCATCCATCCAAACTTGCTGCTTGCGTGCTACTTACCTCCATGGTTTAAATACAGTACGTTTTATCTATTTTTAACCCCCGCCGCAAAAACGACGGGGTGTTATAAGCTTGACGTGTCTGTGTGTGTGTGTGCGAACGGATAAACCGATTTTGATTTTGTTTTTTTATATTTGAAAGGTGAATTAGTCGGGAGTGTTTTTAGCTATGTTTGATGAAAATCGGTCCAAGATCCTCCACAAAATAGCGAATTACATATTTTTTCACAACTCCCGCAATATGGGTATCAAATGAAAGGGCTTAACTAGGAGAATACTATATCACTATGATACATTTAAATTCCAAGATGGCCGCCACCACAAAATGGCAAATTACATTTCGTGTTTACATAAAGTTAAATTAAATATTTTTTTAACTTAGGTTAGGTTAGTTGTTGGATCAAGTTGAGTCATCTTTAAACTTTTAATTGACATCAAAATAAAAAATGATAATTTTTTATCACCCGAGCAGACCTCGGTCGCAATACATACAATATTTTATACTTGCACGTAAATGTTTTAGTCGACTTGTAACAAAAATTTCCTTACTATCACAAAATCTAAGTCACCGCCACACCGGTCCCTACAAGCAACATGTCCACATGCGCCCGCGCCGCCGGTGAGAGTTGATCCACTAGTTACATAACACCATGTTCCACTCATACGTAATACTTAACCGGTCTTATAATCGCTACTGTGATGGAGATTAGCACTTTAAAACCATGGTTTATGCTAATTATGGCGTATATGCTTTTTAACCGACTTCAAAAACGGAGAAAGTTCTCAATTCAACTGTATGTTGTTTTTTTTCTGTATATATGTTACGCGATTTCTCAGTCAATTGTGGACCGATTTTGTTTTTTTGTTTGAAAGAGTATAATACCCCCGAGATCTACTACATATGACTTTCGTTACTCCAAATAAGTTTGAAATCATAATGTAAATATGTATACTTACCTGTAAATTTTTGCTTTTTAGTTCCTATGTGTTTTTTGGAGGCCGTTTGTTTTTGTTTAAATATAATTTATAGTGCTGGAGTTCCATTATGGTGTCGAATAAAGTGTTGAAATGAAATTCTCAGTAGCAGCTCGGAGACAGTATTTGAGCCCGGTAAATGGCAATAGGCGCGTCTCCTATTACATGAAACTACCGAGGAACTGTGGGTGTATATCAGTATACTTCTATCCAACCCTATTGGGAAACCAGACGTGATGGTGAGTAAAAAATATTTAAGACAGTTAAAAAAAAACAACAACTATTCTCATAAACCACAAATATGAAAACAAAAAACAATTATTAAACATAACATCTTGCAAGTCAAAAGGAATATAAAAATAATTATAATGAAAGTGTCCGAATTCCGGACGGCTCCGGCCGGGTAAAGGGTCGAAGCGTTAATTTGAGAGGCCGAGACCGGCCACCCGCGCCATGACAAATTCACATAAATACCTTAACCGCGACTCACAGGGACTGGTTTATGACCACAATTTGTTTTGCGACCACAAATACTGTAATATGTAAGTATACAAGTACTTACACATATTAATATTTTATGATTTTTTATGTAGTGGCCGAAATTAGGTCTACTTTTGAATCGTCAAAAACGAATTGCGCGGTATTTTGAACGTTGGAGACTTGGAGCTTACCAACATTAGGAAAATCTTATCATTGTGAGAATTACATAATTTATGTAAAAGTTAAATAATTAAGAGACTATTACGTTGTTATCTACATAAGTGTACCGTATTACCTAAGTGCCAAAAGATGGTTAAAAGTTACTGCAGTTTAAAATTGACTCATTATTGATGACCAAAACCTATCGCCCACTGACCCAGAAACTCAAAATTCAGTAATGACCACAATTTCCGCAATTAAAAAAAAGGTACAAATTACTTCCTAAACCGATAATGTTACCTCACAAATATATTTAATGTAGATTCATGTATGTACCACAAAAACTTGAGTTACGTAAGGATTAATAATTCAATGCTTGTAGCGTGCCCTCTGGTTGGACGTAGAGGTCATAAAAACGCCAAACTTGTGGGCAACCGCGATATATTTCTTCAAATATATGTATTACGTGCTATAACTTAGAAGTTAGGATTATATCAGCTTGCTCAATTATTGTGAACGCCTGAAGAGATTAACTAAGTTCAATTCAAGTAATGTACTATGCCCTCAAGTTAAGGCCTATTGAGATATAAGCAATTTTGGCAAACTACAAAGCGCTATTGTACCAGTAAGAGCGAAACCAGAATACCGCAATTTTTTGTTTGAATTTTTGCCCGGTTTATAGCAAACTGTGAGTATATTAGTAGAGGTACACCTCTGTCTAACACTACAGAAGACAGGCGTGATGGTTTGTTTTGAAAAGACCAGAAAAGTTAATTAAAATTAAAAATAATTTGATTTCAAATATTTTTTGCTTTTACAAGCATTTATAGCATGGTTCCAAAAAGTTGATCCTATGGAGAAGAATCCGGCAAGTATCTCCATGAACACTCTTTTAATATAAGAGTAGGTACTTATATTTTTACACTGGTACACTATTGCGATATCAGAATGCGTGGATATTGTAGGCTAGTGTAATAGTCAACCCATAGACGAAAAAAATAAATATAAAACACACGAAATACGTATATTTTGTGGTCATATTGTGGTAGCGGTACCATTCTGCGTGTTTCTCCTCCCTAATAGTATTTATGCTATGCCCAGGCTTGAGTCATTAGCCGGTAATGCCGGCACAATTAATTTTCAGACGTCACGTCCGTCCGCCGTTTTAGGTATTTATTGTTATTTATAATTTTCAATGTTGAAGTCTTATCTATTGTTTCCCAGACTTTTAGTCTTTGTTTCGTAATTACAACAAATGACTTGAAGTTTTTGAAATCTAAGTATTTTCGTAACTAATTTACCTTTTTAAGCCTGCTCTTACAGTTTATAACTCCTAATTTATACTACAAAATAACATAGATGTAAAATATACCATCACGCCTGTGTTCCCCGAGAGCTAAGGCAGAGGTAATCTACGGTAAACCCCCAGTTCGCTGGTATTTGTAAGTTAATTTGGGTAGATGGCAATAAGGTTTTTTACGTTCAAGTAAAAAAAACTACAGAAGAAATTGAAAAATTGATGAAAAAAGTTACGGAAAATTTCAACGCAGGGGGGTCCAGAATCATGTACTGATCTCATGGTATTCGGATGTGCGTCGATGACCCTTCCACCTTGTATAGGTATTAGTAGTAGCTAGAGTCTAGTTAGAGTCGACTTTTTCCCACAGGAGTAGGCAGACACTAGAGACCGCCACTTGCTACAATTCTTTCATACTTATTTATAGCTTCCTCCACATTCATACATCTTGTCATACATCTTGTCATACATCTTATCATACATCTTGTCATACATCTTGTCATACATCTTGTCATACATCTTGTCATACATCTTGTCATACATCTTGTCATACATCTTCTCATACATCTTGTCATACATCTTGTCATGCATCTTGTCATACATCTTGTCATACATCTTGTCATACATCTTGTCATACATCTTGTCATACATCTTGTCATACATACGTGCCGGTTGTAAATAACGCACCTGACCTTTTATAATTTCATAGAAAAAGCCCAATAACACCGCTTGACCGGAGAATCGGACACAAGACCTCTTTATTCAACAAACTACTACTGTTAACTTTAAAATTGTACTAGTTGGTAGCAAAATGTATGTATTTTTCCAACAGTTCCCACATATAACCGGCCAGTGTAGTTAGGAGCGTGTCAATACCGTTTGAAACTATCTCGCACAGCCCACATGCTGTAACTCAAATAGGCTCGCACTGCGGTTCCGTTAACATAGTTTTTAACTTTTTATACAATAGAAACGAGATGGAGAAAATTTCAAAAACTAGGGTATAAATATTATATTGTTGGCAACATTATTCAAATAAAAACTTCAGACGTCATTTTGAGTGACATTTTATTTTTTTATAACTAACTGATGCCCGCGGTTTCGCTCGCATCCTTTTTTGTTTTTGCTCGGCTCCTTCTCAAGAAATAGGCTATCAAGTGCAAAAAGAATTTGTCAAATTCCATTGGTAGTTCTAAAGATTAGCACGTTGAAACAAACAAATAAACCTTTGAGCTTTATTGTTTTTTCACCTCTCTGCCCAGAATATATATACACCTATACCTCGACCAAGAGAAACCTATCGAATTGATTTCGATAGGTTTATTACACATCGAAACGCTGTAATCTATTTAGATTTTAGTCCCTTACGTAACCGCTAGAGGCGTTGGGGGGTTTTCCATACAAATATTTTACGGCGTCGTTAGCGAGTTTAGTGAGAAAAACTCATGGTCGAGGCACTGAATTACCTTAAAAGTTGAGGATGGAATGTATAGACACTCATCCTCTGGTGAGCCTATTGCTAATAACCGTTTACAAATCCCAAAAACCGGACTGCAACTAAGAATTTTCTTCAATACAAACAATATAGTACCTAATGTAAAATGTTAATATGCAAATAATACTGTACGATAAAACATGAATTTACCCGTCAAAACTCCGTTCGTAGAGTTAGTTCACGCTAGGAATGCGCTCTACGCATACCGCTTCTAGCAAACGAGCGCATACCGAGAACAGTGTTGCCAGAGTAGGAATTACTCCCTAAGTTTTAGGACATCTTCTTAAAAATAGTTTTTGAAACTTGATAAAAATTCTCCTATTAACCTTACCTACGCACTAATAAAATGCTAATATTCAGTTTGCAAGGCAATTTAGCTTCTAGCCACCCAATA
Organism: Acronicta psi; assembly: GCA_946251955.1. Taxonomy (NCBI): domain Eukaryota; kingdom Metazoa; phylum Arthropoda; class Insecta; order Lepidoptera; family Noctuidae; genus Acronicta; species Acronicta psi. The sequence continues at coordinate 13,441,623 of OX276481.1, forward strand.
AACTTACAACTAATTCGAAATGACAACGTGCGAATGATACGACCTACTTTTTTTTACTGGCTGCGGTTATTGGGTTACCTACTTGTTATGATATCACCTTGTTTATTATGATATGGAAATCTTAGGTAATTTGCCTTTGTTCCTCTCGAGGCAAAAAACTTTTGCGATCCCAGTCTGTTTTCTCTTAGCCATGCCATGTTCCTACTACCAGCTCTCCCTTTGCCAGCAACTTTTCTCGTCATATTGATTTGTAAAAGCTCGTATTTAACAACATTTTATACGAGATAGTTAGCAAAAGTTTTTTTTTTCTAAACACGAGTTCCATTTTATCTTATAATCTTATATCGTTATCTTCTTTATTATCATTTAACTTAAACTAGAAAAATAAAGGTACTTTTTAGGGAGAATTACTAACAATGTGGCAACACTCAGTAAATGTCGATTGACCCATCAAAACGGGCGGGACGTCTTAATATCGTTTGAATGCGATGCCCGCGCCAACGACTGCGTAATGAAGTTCGCATTACATTTCAAAATGGACGCATTACAATTCCAGTAATTGTTTCTAAATGGACGCTGCAGTGGCAATTATATGAGACTAAGCTTTTTGAGAATTGTTAATGAGATACACAAAAAGTCAAGATAACATTATACCAGGGCCTTCTGCTATTTTAGTTAAGATTACCATTGCACTGACACACTATTTCTTCTTCTAGAGATCTACTGAGATTTTGACAGATTGTGTATTCTGCAAAATATTCAATATCCTACCAATAGTGTTCCGTAGAGTGTCTCTAAAATGGCTTTCATATTCTTATTTCATTTATTATTAAGTATTTTGATTTGTAACAGTTCATTACAGACGTAAACTATTGACAACCGGGCTAACAAAAGCTGTGTCTGTCCGTCTATGACAGTTAAATGGTAGTTCAATGGAAAGTCACTGGAACGCCACTGGTCTTAAATAAAGAGCAGCCTACCAAATGTGGAAAACTATTCTATCGTCACACTATTGAAGTGTTTGTGAAATAGCAGATTTGAGGCCCAGCCTACATTCCCCGAAGGGGCAGGTGTAGAATCGACATCGTTCACTGGTATGTTTGGGTCTCTTGTTAATAAGGTACGAACTTGTTGTCATTAGTCGGGTACAAATCCAAACCCCGAGCTCCTACTTACTAATAATTCTTTAAAAAAGTCCAATAACACTTTGCTCGACCTGGAAATCGAACACAGGACATCTGGCGTAGCAGTCGCGCTTATCACCACTAGGCTACCGCCGCAGTTACCGATATAAAAACAGTAAAATTCGCCCTACTTTCGTCCATAATCATTCGGAATACTAGAAATATTGGAAACTTAATCCATTTATAGGGGAAGACATTCCAAATCGAGAGTGTATTAAAAATCCAAGCACATCCGGCGTACTGTCGCTCGGAGGAGGAGGCACTCAAACTTAGATTATTCTAAAAACGTTATCGAAGAGAAGTTATCAGTGCAAATGGACCGCTCAGTCCGCTACTTAAATCGGCGAACATACAGAACATTCTGATTGGAACCGGCACGCGAAAAGGTTATAAATTACTGATTATTTTATATAGCCTAATAAAACAGTTGCTACCCGAAAAAAAAAAATTATAATCGGATAAAGTGCAAAATAATTTAAATTTTATGCTATAAGTAAAGAGAGCGCACTATACTATATCTTGTAAGGTCGCATGCCAGTACGCCATATAAATTCTAAATTCTATACTAACACACATTTACTGGGAAAGGTACAAAGCATTCCTTCTCAATATCTCAACCCGATATATCTTGGAACTTTATAGAAGGTAGCCAAAGCTGAAGGAAAAGAACTGGAAATTCGTGTGCCTATCCCTGCGCAAAATAGTTTGCACTATCATAAAATATATTTCTTTCTTTAAACACTATCAAAGAACCAGCGCAACGCAACGTCTAACGCTCATTTGGACGTTTTGTTCGGGAAAATCCTCCCGTATGTTTCCAAAGCTGTAAAACATAGTCTTGTCTTTTTTATGTAGGTGAGGTTATCTTGGTGTCCGGGCGTCCATCCACTAAACCAAGTCGAACGTCCGAGTTAGTTCAGTGGACTATTGGATTGTAGATCTCAGTAATGCTGTTATACCAAATGAAAAAGTGCGAGCTAAAATTTCAGTATCTTTTCTTATTTACTTCTACCTGATAATAAACACCTAGCCGTAGATCTTTCCTCAACTGGTACAAATGTACCATCAAACTCGTACAGGCATGGAGGACATTATAGATATAGTATATAAACTTTAATACACCTAAAAAAAATACTCGAGGTGGCCCTAATTCCAATATGGCATTATGGCGTCAAAACATTAGACAATCGAGCTTATCAAGCTATTTATTTCAGTGCAAACTGGCTACTCATTGTGCTGAAAGCCTGTAGAAAATGTAGCTTGTTATGAAGCTACAAAAAATCACCCATCCAGTATCTGACCGTAGCAAGTGCAGTTAAAACTTAACCACAAGTAATTCACCCTTTGTTTTTACGACCTAAGTTCATAAGTTTCCCCGCTCTGCAATATTAATTTTAATAGCGGAATTAAGACATTTAGCGCGGTAACAATGATGTATTGTGTTACCAGACAATAATTTCACGGGTGCAAAGTACGCAATGCCCGTGATTTATATTTTTAATTTTCGCTTTAATGAGTTTACGGAGTTTTATGAGCGGTCGATTATTGTGTTAAATAGTGGTGATAGTGTTAGGTGATACATTGTTAAAACACTGGCTGGTGTAGTGTTGCCGTTTTATAAAAACGATTTAAAACACAAAAATGCGATAAAAGGCGAATTTGGTGGCTATATATATAAATGAAGTCAAATTCAGAGTAGTAACAAGCCTTCCCCAGTTCCTTTTTTTTGCTTCGCACTGAGTATTGAATCATACGAATAAGAGTTAATTTTAAAGCAAAATCGGACTGTTATGTCATCATGTTACGATACGAATAACGTAGAGGCTGAAAGATCGGCACCTGAGCTGAGGGACAAAAGTTTTATATATTCTATATATGAGAGTTTTATATACTTAACAGTTGGTAACTGTGTGTAAACGTGCCCACGATATAGAAAAATCTATGGGACAACGTGTATAAAAAACAAGGTGCCAGTAATCCCTTTCACTCTAACAAAGTTACCTGCTTTCCTATACAAAATAATATATAACTACCTTCTATCCGTAACGACACTATTAAACAGCTCTTCTTAACCGAAGACAAAAAGGCGCCTAACACGAAGTACGGACGTGACTTAAACTCACACCTCCACTTACTTAAACCTCAGTAAACCCTTGGAAGCCGAGAGGGAAATAGCCCCACGGCCCATAGCCCGTCATAGCCCATAATCCGCCGCATTATCGGCTATGACGGCCACGATAGCCCCGCGACTTTATTCCCTTCCGTCCGGGTCGTATGCCCCACGCCATTTTTGTACTGAAACGTAAACGGGTAACGCTATTCGGTAGTGCACAAGTGGTATTCGCTTTAGAGATACGTCTGCTACAATGATGTTAGTTTATTTTTACTTTGTGTCTGTTCTTTTTATTACATGCGTTATAAAACATAAATTAATTCCGCTTAGTAAAAGAAACTGTGACATAATATGTAGAAATAGTATAGAGTTTATTTGCCGGGCAAAAATGGACAAACTGGTTTCTGCCCTTTCTCTGAGCGTTTGTCCCGGAATTTCGGGCATTCATTTATATATTTATGCCCTCTATGCTATAAATAGTATACATTGCTCCTCTTTAGACATATGGCGCGACCACAGCACCATTCGTGATTTATTGAAATAGGTACCGTTGATGCCTGAGGTTTTACTCGTATCCCAAAGGATTTTTAGGCCTCGAGGTACTGTGTACATCCTTGCCAAATAATATCAAAATCAGTTTAATGCTTTAACAGACAAAGCTTTTTAAAGATAACAGACAAACAAAGTCACTTTCGCAGATATAATAATATTACTTGATTAGATTGATATAGATTTTAAGTTCATTATCGAATATATTCTATAATGTTTCCCGTCAGTGATTGTTCGAATAGGTATTACGTACATATAGCACCAAACTTCAAGGATAGATAATATAGGTATTATGTATAAAAATCCAAAAACAAAATACACTTTTTCCGTAGTATATAATCTACAGAACCCTACGTGCTATGAACAACATTCCCTTTGCATAATCCACTCCGTAGAGTGAGCGGTTTAGTGAAGAGTTATGACTCATAATTTCAAATGTTGCTAAACGGTTCATGATAGAACGTACAAATACCTCAATAAACAAACTAGAACAATAAATTACCTACTTTTAGTTTTAAATACCTTTACTTTTAAATCGTTTTATTTACCGCGGGCAACACTGCAGCGAATTTAATAAATTACCCTAAACTTTGTCTACGTGTTTCGCGTGCATCGGTAAATTTTGGGAAGCTTTACAATCATGACAGCTTTACGAAATAAATTCAGTAATACAACTTTTTACATAACGACCGGTAAAACCTGTCCCCTTCCGGCAGATAATACCTACATAGGAATTTTACGCAGTATAGTAAAACGATGATGTTGCTAACAGTTTAAGAGGCCTATGGCCCAATCATCATCCTAGCTATGTCAGCGTCGGTACAAGGTAACCAAATACGGCTGATTAACAGGATTTTATACCTACGAAAAACTAATTTCTAAAGATAAACAGGTTGTCAGGCTGTTCAGGTTTCAACTTCTTCTGTTCAGGACCCGTAGCGATTGTTTTCCATAGAATTTCGTATGGGACCGTGAGTCTCAATATGCTACGAATGCTCACCCAAGTATCAAGTGACGGCGGCCAGCGTAGCTCGACCTTGCAGATCGACTCCATAAAAATTACGCCTTTGTTCCCAACTATGTTGGAGATGCTGTAGAGTACCAGATTTTTGAAGAACCCTATGCTGTAGTCTCTTGGGCAATTTACCTCGGCAGGAAGCTGATTCCACAACCTGAGAGTCCGTGGAAGGAAATTCCTCTGGAATCACACAGTATGGTGGTTCTAGTGTATGTGGATGAACTCCACGCCGATGGCGAGAAGTGCGGTGATAGAAAGTAGCCGCCGGCATCATTTCAAACCATTCCTCAGAGCACTGCCAATTATTCTGTACAGTGGCGGTGGTTTAGCTCCTTCTGAAGACTTATGAGCTTGCGATTCGGGAAATTTCGGCGTTTTTCGGGAGTGTTAGCGCGATAGCATAATTATTATCGGCTGGTTAGCTCCACGCACTTTTTGCGCACTGTGTAAAACGTTTGTAATGACGACAGATAAGGTCGTATTTCAGGGGCAAAGATCATGTCATTACGGCAATTGAAATTTGCTTGTAGGTTTAATAATAACTTGAGATCTGAGGTAGAAAGAAGTTCCGTGCTACTATATTTGCCAACCCTGTGGTTCCCTGTATATTCCCAGCATAGCCAAGATAAACAAGAAATCGAATGTAGTTTTCGCTCTTACGACCATGAGTTTTCCTCACATGCTCTAGCTAGCGACACCGTAAAATATTTTGTAGAGAAAACCCCTTTAACGCCTCTAGCAGTTACAGTGTTTTGTTGCGTAAAAAACCTATCAAAAGCAATTCGATAGCGACTCATAAACTCGTGGTTGATTTTAGCCTACTGTACCGTAGGCTAAAATGTCAGTTTTTACTTAATAAAAGACAAAGTAACCGGCAACCAGTATTATGTACGGTGTGTAGTAACTAAAGTTCTCACACTCACGAATGTCATTTGACAGTTGGGCTTGCAACACTCCAGCAATTAAAGATTGTTAGCACGTTGCAACATGGTTGCCATAGCTAGGTGTTTCCCGTAATTACTGACAGAGTATGTACTTTGACTTAACGCATGATTTGTCTTAAGTGACTAATAGGTTGACTGTATATCTTGTGAAAGGGTTTGTGATAAATAGCGACTATTGCAAGTAATATACTTACAATTTTAAACCATTCCAAAACTTTAATTAAAGGCTACAGCAAAAGGCACACCACGTGCCTTGTCAGACAGTCCCGAGCGCGACTTCTACGTTCGAGGCCCTGTATTCGATTCCCAAGTCGAGCAAAGTGTTATTGTGTTGTGTTTGTGTGTTCGTTATGTCTGTCTGAATAAATGTGTTTTCTTTCTTACTTATTGGATTTTTCTATGAAATACTCAGTGGCAGCTCAGAATTTAGATTTATAATATACGTTTAGTGGCGTTACGCTCGCCACTACTACATGGCACTTAAAACATACCGGCTGTTGGTGTACATTGGTACACCTCCGCCTAACCCTTCGGAGAATACAGGCGTGATGGTTATATCTCACACGACACAACTTGATTACACCAGTCGCACTACATACTCTCTCACGTTTTCCTGCGCGATAAATAAAGGGATATGTATTGAGTAATCGCCTCCTAACGCGACACAGAATGGCGGAAGCAGCTCGTTGCGTTGCAATTCACTTGTGTTATCTTCACGCTATCATTTTATGGGGTGAGTAGAAAGGGATATTTGAGAGACTGCGCGATCGTAGACTAAAGATTATTATGAATTATGTGGCAATTGGTGCAGTGGTTGTGACATTTAGCATCTAGGCTACGTGGTGTGAATTTGAATCCTACTTAAGCTATCCGTAGTTTTACTAAATCATTTATATTTGTGAAGGCATAGGTACCTAATAGAAAAAAACATTCTGTACCGACTCCAAATATAAATACACACATTGAACCAATGAGGTGAAGTTTTTAATCCAGTTCTTCTTTTCTTTTGCTAAGTGTGGAAAATCCTCGTGGTACCGGTTTGCCACTTGGAGACGAGGCGGGGTATGATGGGCTCATGCTAACTTAACTGGTTTGTCCGATAACGGACCAGAGACTAATAACCTCCCTTGTTCTTTAGCCATGGGATATGTTTCATTGCCCAAAGTCGAAATTTTCTCTCACAAAAAAATCACAGCTTCAGAAAACCAGGTTTTCCTTACAATATTGTCTTGTCTCACTATAATATTTATAAAGAAAAGCTCAAATTTTCTCCTTTCTGTTCTTATAAACATTCATTCACGCCTTATTGGGAAAACAAAAAGTGCCAAGATATTTTGTAGGACAAGTTACAAATGTTTTAGACACGACTGACAAATTGAGCAGAAGTCCTATTCGTTGGTGGCTTTGAAATTAAAAAGAATAAGTATTTAACTCTAAAATAAATAAGTAACAGCATAATTTAAAAGTGAAGACAAAAAGAAACATTTCATTGCTATTAGAAAAACAGCGAAAAATGCATACAAAAATAAACTCAATAGTAGATCTAAAATAATCTGAACGTCACCGTTATTCATAGCAATAAGGTCCCTACTAATCATAATGCAGCAACGTATTAGGACATATCGAAACTATGTAACTATGCTGTTTCGACATTTCTTAATACATGTCTTCATGAGAGCCATATACCATTTATTTCTCGAGGGCCATTTTCTCTGCAAACTTGCGAAAGCATTATGGACTACAAGTTCTGTACCTATAGTAGTATAATATGTATAAAGAGCTCTGTATCTATTTATTTGGATCTATCGGATTTAGTTGAATACTCTTGACATTTCACTCAATAGCTTTTAAGCAAAAGTAGTCCTTCTGCTACTTTAATTTAGATCGGTTTCTTTAGATATAATTTAAAAGCAACAAGTCAAAATTATTGTGTAGAAGTTAGCGAACTGGCCGGCGACAAATCACGGCTCCAAGGAGATTTGTTATGAAAAAAAAAGTAATATCCGTCCCGTTTATTTTTTGTCAGAAAGACATTTATTTATTTTTTACTAGCTTCATACAACTTGCGGCGTTATACACGATGATCTCCTTTTTTAAATCCCGTAGGAATTTCACAAAATTCTGTCTTAGTACTCAACTACGTTATATAATTTCATGCTTTTTTTCTTATTACACCGGTTGTAGGCAACATTTAATTTTGTAATTTGTATGGCAACATTAGATTGTAATATCGGCAACACTGTTCATGTGGCTAGCTCCATTTCTACTGTTTTCCTATGCTGGTTTGCCTGCTCGTGATTAAGAGTTACCTATTCTTATGTTTCTCCTAATTCATCAAGCACCCACAGTCCACTATTCACATCACTATGTCACTGACACCGGGCAAAGCTCAGTATTGACTGTCACTGTCAGTCATCGTCTTTATTTATTTATTTTTTTTATTTATTAAATTAGGGTTTACCCACAGCTTGTGCATACAATTTATCTTATATTAAAATTATTACAGTCATTGTTCTTACACACTAGCCAATTACGGGTTAACCAACATTCTCGAAGATATGTCGAATATACAAAAATAATAATAAGTAGTATAATATAAAATTGAGTGATAAGACTAAATGGTAGTTACATTATATGCTGTTCTGAGTGACTTCAAAATTTTGGATTTGAATGAATTCAAGGAATCATGATATATGTCGGCTTCCGGTACAGATTTCATAAATGAGTTCATCTCTCTGCAAAGTCTGTTGAGCGGTGAGTTCATTCCGATATTGGTTTTGGATGGTTGAACGTAATATATGTTGGTTATGGGATATCTGGGTATTCTGAGCGGTACATTGAGTGCGATATACGCTATTAGTTCACTGCAGTCTAATTGATTGTTTATTAATTTGAAGAGGAACATTAGATCCTGTAACTGTCGTCGTTCACGTAAGGAGTACATATAGAAGTTTTGGAGGCGTTGTTCATATGGACACCGGGGTGATACTTTATTTGTAGCGTACGCAAGATGTTTTGTGAAAGCTCTTTGAATACATTCGACTCTTTGTGAATGTACCGCATATTGTGGATTCCAAATCACGCTGGCAAACTCCAGGTGGCTACGAACTAATGCGTTGTATAGTATGATTTTAGATCGTCTTATTCTTCCTAGCCTTTTCCCAACCATGTTGGGGTTAGTTTCCAGTCTAACCAAATGCGGCTGAATATCTACTAATCAACAGGCTTTTTGGGCGTCTGACTTCCAACTAACGATATGACAACCGGGACTGACAGCTTTACGTGCTTTCCGAGGCACGAAGGAGTCTCGATGTGTTAAGAATGGTCACCCATCCACAGGCTGACCGCGGCAAGCTCAGCTTAACCTTGCAAATTGATCAGTGCAGTTCAGCGTGTTACTCAATAATATCATAACATCATCAACAACACTCACATAAAATGTCAACAATCATACCATAACACTTGATAGGCTACATAACAGGGTACAAATGGTACAACAGTGGGGGTTGTACAATGCCATGAACATTAATAGGCCATCCCCATGCATAATAAGGGGTTGTTAATGCTGGGGGGCGAGAATGAGCTCAGAGACATACTGACGACAACATAGTTTCATTCATTCATTTGTCTTTGGATACTCAACCATTGTCGTTATAAATGGCAATGAAATTAGAGTATAAATTGGTAAGGGTAATTTTCATGTCTTTGCTCGTCTGCTGTTTGAATCCAGAATACCAAACTTCAAACTTCATTTATTTGCGTAAAAAGTTCATACAAATTTTGTTCCATTTTTTTATTAATCCAGCGGTTAGCTGCTTGAATCACAAAATAGATTCTGACAACTCAATAGACGATTCAAAAAAATAACTACATTCTTAAAAAAAAACAGCTACATTTTTGTTACATGGGCGTAATTTAGGTGTGACCCTGACTTTCAAACTGCTAGAAAAAGGCTAGAACCCATCACAAAAGTAAATCTAAAAACAGTAATACAGTTCAAAATCCAATTTAAGTTACCTGTACTGTTGTTGTTGTCATACAAACAAACGACAGTTTTTGTATGGCAACTGTGACTCTTCCAAAGATCTAGACAACTTTCAATAGACACTCCCTCTAAGAGCTTAACCCCCGGATCGATCAAGTTATCTTATTAACGCACAGGTAACTGAATGAAAGTGAACTGAAGTATCTTTTGAAGTTGTTTTAATAGCTCTTGCAAGTTCCGAGTGAACTACAGGCAACAGGTCCCTCCCTAATTTGTTCTTAGACGATGGCAAGATAAAGTAAGCTTAGTTTTCTAACTACGAATATTTAGCATCAAAATGTTTTACTGTCCCACTTCAAGGTATCACCGCAGCAGGGGGGCTCGGCAAGTTGCAATTAGACATTCGAATCGGTAAACGAATATAAACAAAATGTATGGAAATGACATTAGTGACAGCCCGTTATGTCGAAAGCTTGTGTCATTCCCATACATTTTATTCTATTCGTTTGTCGATTCGAATGTCAAAATCCAACTTGTCTAGCCCCCCAGGGACTCTCAAAATGAGAGTCCCTGTCAGTCCAATTCGCAATCTGCCGCCGGGATTTTTTTTATGTACCTATATTAATACCCACATACCATTACGCCTGTTCTACCAAAAGGTTAGATAGTGGTGTACTAATGTCTAGCCACCGTTCGCCGGTATGTTATGGTACTATGTAATAAGGAGCATCATCATCAGCTATCATCATCATCAACAACCCATTAACTGTCCCACTGCCGGGCACGGGTCTTCTCTCAATACGAGAGGGATTAGGCCATAGTCCATCACGCTGGCCTAATGCGGGTTGGCAAAGTTCACACTATCTAGAAAAAATATCCCACGGTTTACTTCCATACCCAAGGTCTTCAAGATCTGCCTAACAAGCATATCAGAGGCCAAAATCTAGACACTTCTTCTAAAAAACTAGCTGACTGGACTAATAAAGCGACCAAATTGATTCCAGCTTCGTAAAACTGTCTCCAACTTTTAAACGCCCATAAATCGTGCAGGCTTTATTGCCAGAAGTGTTGGACACCGGCCAAGATAGATTGCAAGTTATCATATTTGATGTCAGCATGTAATATATACCGTTTATATTACTGTTAACTTATGGTGATGTTCGGAACTAATTGATAACCGCGTTGAGCAAATGGTAGGTTGTACCATGAATTATGTCTTCCTCGCTAAGGGTCGCGAGCTCGGCTTCTACACCGTCTGGGTGTTTGTGCATTAGGCTATAGTACAGAAGAAAATCTTAGAGTGGGGTTTCTTTTAACTGAAAAAGTGCGAGTTCTCATCAAACTATAAATACGCAGGAAATTTACTTTTTAGGTAATAATGGCTAGACATCAATAGTAATATTATTACAAACAACAACATATAAATTGGTCCACTTATTTGGGAGACGCTGCAACAAATAGATACACGGACCCATAATAGACCCACATACACACAAATACACTCGTCAAACCTATAACACCCCTCTTTTTGCGACGGGGGTTAAAAAAACCAACCTCAAGGGTATAAAGATAAAAAGACGTTCCAACTAATTTGTTACACAGATGTAATAAGCTCGCTCTTTTTTCGTACCTAGATATAAAGGTAGAAACACAAATCCACTTTATAAACATTACGTCTCAGGATCAAAACTAAGCATGTACTAATTTGACTTCTCCACAAATCTAGTTACACCTCGAGCGAGATACGCGACATTTTTGTTTAGTCAGAAGCGTTGTGGGGGTTATGTGAGTAATCTTATTAGCACCAAATGTCTGAACCAGCGGCTGCGGGGGGAGACTCGCTGGCAAGATAAGGCGATTAGTGTCATAATAATGACGTAGAGGAGACGAGGGCAGAAGGTCAGGTCAAACACCAAAAATACGAAGGTTAAGATATTCCATACCCAAAAAAAAGTTAAGACATCGAGTTTTTTTGTGAAATTCCTAAACATACCGGCGAAAAGTGGGTGTACATTAGCATACTTCTGCTTAGGAGTGGAAGAAGGGTAGGAAGGCCTTTGCTATACAGTGGTACCAACCGGGCTGATAGCAATGATAACTCATACGTTGTAGAGTTCAAATCTAAAGCCACTTCTACTATTAAAATTATTAAAAGGAGAAAGAAAACTTGCTGATGTTCTCTGGGTGGGCATTAAATGCAGAATTGGTTTTAAGGCCTGCGGAACAGTAATTCAGCATAGACAAGCAATAAATAAATATTATAGGACATTTTTACACAGCACCGTCTAGTCGCAAACTAAGCTGAGCTTGTACTATGGGTACTAGACAATGGATATAATACTTATATGCATACATTTTTTTTGCAAATACATAAGTATGTATAGTGTTATAAGTATGTATGGTTTAATGATGATTCTGATGATGACCCCGCGCCCTAACATCCATTTTTGTATATACCAGTCACCAGTCCAGATCACCAGATTACACACGATACTTACCTACTTTTGTTTGTGTATGGCTTCAACCTTCTGAAGCGTTTTACTTGTAACACTGTAAGTACTCACTAAGAGAATGTGTTGCCTGAACAGAAATTTACTGGGCTGAAATAATGTCAGGAACACTAGAATCTGGTAGTGATAAGAAATAAAATAGTGGCTTTAAATAAAAAAGGGTCTTAAAAGTGCTATTGTGCTTACATTGAAAATATTTTCATACAAAGACTAGTTTTATTTCTATGCTAGTTGTAGCCAGTGGTTTCACTCGAGACCCAATAGGTTTTTTTTTTTTTTTTTTTGTGCGGAACCATTATTTTTATTAAAAAATCTAGCCAAAGTTCTTCTTTTGGGCAAAATAATCCCAACAACGGTGTCTGCCGGCGTCCGAGAATATAAATAGAAACAAGTTATCCTTTTTTCCTTTCTCCTACACTCAGCCTTGGTGAACAAAAGCTGAGAAAGAAGGAGAAGATATACAGTGAAAGTCCCGTCACAATCCGTCCAGCATTTTCGGAGATAAACTGGAACAAACTAATCTTTTCGAATACATACAAAAATCAAAAAATGAGGCGACATTTCACTTTATAACACGGAAAATGAGCAAGTATTTATTTTTGCCTCTTCGTGCTACTAACTCGTGTTGGAATTGAAAGTAAAGAACTGTAGATTTAACTTACAAATAGCACGCTATCTTAAGACATACAGGAACATGTTCCAACCCCGGAGCGACACTTTGAAGCCCTCAGCATATTATTGCTATAGCTTACACAATCAAGTTAGTTAAACGTTGACAAGAAAATTTACTATTGATTGCAATATGAATACCAGAAATGTTCTACCTACATTTGCAGCTATGTAGGTTGTAGGTAGGTAAGTCTAAACGGATAATAGATTCATGGGTTCAGTCAGGGTGACGGAGAAATGTGTGCCATTAACTATGGGTTGTCATGTTTTCCAGCAAAAATAAATATTTCTATTTCTATCTCTCATTACATTACGGTCGTTACCAATGCGGGGAAGAAATGCCACGAGAAATCCAGTTGTAACATAAAACCACTTTATTTAACGCGTATTATCGACCAAATAAAATTTATTATTATTATAGATACAGAATAATGCATTGTAGTTTGGGTTCGCATCAATTACTACATAATTATCCATCCCACTTAGGTACCTTCACATAGATTTCCATACCTACTTGAAGAAATAAGAAAAAAGCTAATTTTCGAAATCTAAATTTTAAACTAGAATTTCCTCTGAGACACCAAGTAGTAATTGCCTATTTAGTATCTACTCAGATATAAATTTCTAACAACTAGTAACAAGTACCTTATAGGCTAAAAACCTGCGACCGTACCCTCTACACCAATCGTATCTATAAAAACTCATTTCAGCCTACCTACGAACATTACAGAATTCGAAACAAAAATGTCGTCCGGGCCGTTCTAAAATATGCTCGCAACCGATGCCTTAAGTAAGGTTTAATGAATGAAATTTACTTGGCGCTCTTATCAAGTGGTAGGTAATGGACGGGGCTCTTACATCTGCCGTGTACTAAGTACTGGCTCCTTTTTATTTTCCGCCGGGAAATCTTTTTGGCGACGCGGTTCTCACTCGTTTGGGGACGTATTTATAGTATGGCATGTAAAAGGAGAATATTATATTATTTATATTTTATATTCTGTATAAATTTTCGTGTTTACGTTTTTATGTGGTTCTAGAGTTTTAGACATCAATAAAAGTATTTGAGAACAAAGTTAGTGTACAAAAAGGACGGAAACGTTTTGTAGAGTGACAGTAGGGTGTCAAAGTTTTCACATGCGAATGTGAAGCGATTTAGCTAAGTGACCATGATAACTCAGTTGGCAAAACGACTGGAATAAACTAAGAAATACGATTTCCTGCCTGCTTTCAATTGATACTTTGCACTAAAAATACATTTAGAAAAGCAAAGAAACGAAAAGAAAGAAGAGAAACATTTGATAAAAATATGGACGAAGCAAAAGAAGTGTGCAAAAATCGTGGCAAATAGCAATCTGTAGTTTCTTCCTATCCCTATGGAAATAAGGCGTACTTCAGTGTATTATGTAAAATTATATTGAACTGAAAACCTTACGTACTAAATAAAACCTTCTCACAAATAAAATACCAAGAAAACGCAACCAAACAAGACTACACATACAGCCCTCGTACTTTGTTGCTTCGTGATTTGTGTGCCAATTGCGTAAAAGTGACTTTCTACTGAGACACGAGACAGGCGGACTCGGGGGAGAAAAATGTTAATTTTGTGTGTCAACCCCTACACACTGTCGCTGTTACATATTAAACAATACGTTATTTCATTTACTTTTACCTTTTATGGCGTATTGGTGACTTTCTTTTTCATTGGTAAAATCGAATAATCTAGATCGCATCTAGAGCTAGCGATAACATAAAAGATTTCTTGTGGAATGAAACATTTCAAATTGGTCTTTGTTTGTGTTTTCGGTCTGTCTGTGGCATCGTAGCTCCCGAACGGATGAACCGATTTTGATTTTGTTTGTTTTTATTTGAAAGGTGATTTAGTCGGGAGTGTTTTTAGCTATGTTTGATGAAAATCGGTCCAAGATTGCCGCCGCCGCCACAAAATAGCGAATTACAAGTTTTTTCACAACCCCCTCAATATGGGTATCAAATGAAAGGGCTTAACTAGGAGAATACTACTACACTATGATTAATTTCAAATCGAAGATGGCCCCCACCATAAAATGGCAAATTACATTTCGTGTCTGGGGTTTACTAAATTTTTAATTTAGGTTATTTTACCACATCTGGATAGCCACTCACTGTCGAATAAATTTAAAATGTAGCAAAAGTTGTATGAATTTATCTGCCAACTAATTTAACGGAAACTTACCAGGAGGTCGTCAAACACAAAATAAGTTTTATTGAACTTTTTTTCTCAGGGCGACAGTTTTCTGTTTTATCTTACCCTATATGTTTTGAATATTATTAAAGATCTCAATTACCAACTACTTACATATTTTTAAGTACTTGACGCTTTATAGTCTCTAACTTGCATTACCTACATTTAATTAATATGGGTTAGTATATCATGTCCATGTGTGAATTTGTTATCAACGTACTAAGATATTAAAGTGGTACTTCAATAATACAGCAGTATTATTAAAGCGCTGAACGACTTAAAAACTGTCACTTGATCAGCGGCTTTACAAAACATTCAGGGTTCCCTACAAAAACTGAACAATAGTCATTACAGTTTCTGATATTGAGTACCGACCCTTGACATTGGCAAAATCATCGAATGTTCGTCGATGGAGCTATATCCATAAAAAAAAACATTCAGGGTCTGTGTCACCACCTGATAAGTTGCCGTTAAATTACTTGGCAGATAATTTCATACAAATTTTGTTCCATTTCTTATTTTATCTGACAGTTATCAGAGTTGATGAAACAGCCTCGGCCCAGCCCTCAGTCTCGCACAAATCATAAATGAACTTAACAATTACAGCCGTCTTCATTTTAAGACTGGCTTTAAATGAAGGGCGAAGCTTAGCGACAATTTACAGAATGCGAGCGAAGTCTGTAACAGTCATTACGTCACCGTGACGAGGCGAAGTCAGCATTTAACAAGTAGATTACTGTCTGTCACTCTGCCTGGATGCCTGGGGACTGGTATAATGATGCCTCGGAGTACTTATTATAAAAGATTATCTATCAGGCTAAAAATATGCCAACTTGGTCACGGCTCAATAGAGAATTAAGTAAATTGTTTAGCATAATATCATATTTATACTGACGACGTCTGACGACGCTGTGGTCTACGGGTTCGAGTACCGGACTGCTGATCACGAGGTCGTGGGTCCGATTCCCACAGGACACAAACATTTATTGTAATTAACTTAAGTGTTTGTGTTTGTCTGGGTGTTTCCTATGTATTATAAGTATGTATTTACAAAAAAAAAATGTATATAAGTATTATATCCATTGTCTAGTACCCATAGTACAAGCTCTGTTTAGTTTGGGACTAGATGGCTGTGTAAAAAAATGTCGCACGATATTTGTTAAAAAAAAACTAGTTTCTGACATTTAGACGACCTTGAAATAATACGTGGTTGCTTTATATTCGCGCTATATTATTATTATTTAAATCCCGACGTTTCGGACCCTTTACATTAGGTACATTATTTTAGGCACTGCTGTCTTACTGCTGGACAAATAGACAATCTTCACTTATTTTGACTATTATTTTTTTAGGAGATGGATAAGACTTTCGAAATAGCTCCACATGTGCTTTAAAGTTGTTGAATCTATATAGATTTATTTATTTAACTGTTTATTTTGTATCATATTGGTATAGCAATTTTTAACCCCATTTCTTGCCGGCTAATCCTCAAAAACTTCTTACTAGGTACTGATACTAATGAACCTAAAATAACTTTACCAATATCATTAAACACTTTCGGAGCTAAGCTTCTGGGATTACTTCTTGATCGCCCATTAAACGTACGCCCAAATTTATCTCATACTCATTATTGATTTCAGTTAACATCTAAAAATAACTTTGTCTCTCCAACTTAATCTCGACCTTCTGATATTGACGGTAAAGTGTATTGTTCCTCAGCAAATCTTCGGAGCTCGGCTGCCCCAAATTGCCAAGATATCAGACGTGCTGACTGGGCAGGGTCCCTCCTTCGAGGCGGCGGTCGCCAATCATCTGTATTCGCCGGTTTCAGTCTATCAAGCCAGGGTAAGCTGCATTATGCTAATTCATCATAAAGCCTTAGTTCAAATGCTTCGAATTCATGTTAGAATTAAAAAAATATTATTTACGGCTTTAACAAGAAACGGCATTGGCATCGCTAATTTAGACGTGCGTGACAGATAGTGAAGATAACGCTCTTGCACATATTTATTTCTGCAACGCATATGCAACACCTGTGGTGTTTCCACAGGTAGCTCGTCTGCTCTTTGCCTACATTTACCATAAAAAAATCGATTGATCAGTGTAATTATTACATAACCCCATAAAAGTTGTATAAAATGTTGTATAAAAAAAACGTATATTAACTTCATACATAAATCAGCAAATAGAACAAATGTCACAAATATGTTGTATAGAATATAAGCAGTCATAACATTTGGCATCAGTAGTCAATAAGCGAGATATTGTTTACGATCGCTAAACGTGCCAAACCAATTGCGATTTGAACCTGTGTGTGCCAAATATACACATAATTTGTATGGACATTCGACATCACTCATCACGTTTGTTTGGGGTTAAATAAAATACTACTAGACAATGGATATGATCCGTATATTTTTTTTTGTAAATACATACAAATATATAAGAAACTACAAGACCAACACAAACACCAATACATGATGACACTTGAACCAATAGACAAAGATGATACCTAATGCTATCGTAATTATTGTTCACAGCTATCATCACCAACGTTATTCGAAGTACCTGCGCCCGCAGCATCTCAGCTACCATACCCGAAAGCATATCAACCACGCAAAGCTACACAAGATGACAAGAAACTACAAGAACTACCAACAAAAGAAGCGGAATTACCACGAATTAACTTCAATAATGCACAATCATTCGCTGTGAAGAAGCCAACATTCAACAAACAACATTTTGAGTTTTACGGACCCAAATTTACACGCCAGCAATCAAGCCTGCCACAAGACGTCCTGTACCAGCCGCGAACTTTTTCTAAAACACCTGCATCTTCATTGTTTCCGCTGGTGTACGACCAGCTCGGACCTATCAGATATCAAGGGGACCTCTTGCCGCCGCAGTTTTTGCACCAGCAAGGAGTATATCATCTCTTACCCGTTGGTCCCAGTAACCAACAGAACCGTGGTGAAAAGGATTATCCTAATCAGGGAGGCCGCGAGGAATTACTAGCTGAACCGACGCAAAGACCTCAGTTGCAGAATATACCAGCACCTAAACAGGTTTGTAAAGGCACAATTTATTAGCTCTACCTATAAAATTATTATTGCACATCAGTTCAGGCTTCTGTTTAATTCCTGTACGGGTTGGATAAGATCTACAAAACTAAAATTTATGAAAAGAATTACTTAACACCATTTCAATTAATCTGCAATGTGGTATTTTTTATATAAAATTAACATAATTATTTTATTTCTCTTTCAGAGTTATCACGCTCATCCAAATGGAGCTATTAGTTTCGCAAGTTTCTCGCAAAATCTTCCATTTAACATACCACAATCACAAGCTGCTAAACCTCTGACTCAACAGCAACTAGAAGAGTTATCTTCCCAATATCAAGCTTTAGCTCACCGTCCGCATCTTCAGAAGCATAAATTAGGCCCACAGAAACAAAAACTTCAGTATACGCCGATATCTCATAAATACATTCAACAAGTGCCAAAGTATCAGCCAGAACCGCAATTCATCACTCTCCAACAACCGATACAAAATCAGCTTCGGGAATTAAATCCATTACATCATTTACTTTTCCAAGATCCTCCACATATACGTCAGTCCCAAACGATTCAATTTCAGCGTTTGCCTGCATTTAAGCCGTTACCTCAGTCTCAATTAACAGCTGAATCATTGTTCCAACCATCAAACGCATCACCCTATGTCCCGTTAACTCATATCAAACCACTACCTAAACCAAAACCAAATGATTATCAAAATCCATCTACGCAAAACCCAAACCATATAGATCAACAAACAAGCTTGGTATCGCCACAGCAGAATTACACTCCTTTGCCTCCACTGAAGCCTAATTATAACCAATATGTCAAGCCATTAGACCCTCATACTCAAACATCACCAATATTCTTACCGACGCCCGTGCAACCACTTCCGACGTCAACGCCAACGTTACAGCTAGATGCTGATCAACTTGTATCATCGACGACCATTCAACCGGAGATAAAATACGACGGAGAACCTAGAGATGCCGCTGTTAATGTAGAAATACAATCGCCGTCTCCAGCACCTCATACATTGAAGCCTGAAATAATTTACCAATCACAACCTACTATATTGCTACCGTCTGTTCAATCTACAACACAGGAGCCGTTTTCCATGTACGAGGCACAACCAAAACACGTAGAACTTTCTAGCCCACGGCCTGAATATCAATCAACGATTCATCCACAACCAACCCAAACATCACCTCGTCACGATGTTATAATTCAGCAACAAGAGCTACAAGAGTTAATTCTTGAGCCTTCTCCTCAGCCTTCTAGTGCACCCAATTATCCAACACAGGTTCAGCAGAATCAACTATTAGAACAAGAACACCAATTCCAGTCACAACAACTTTTAACCGAACTAGACCAATTACGAACTCAGGAGTTCCAACAAAGATTACAAGAATTATTGGCTCAACAATATCAACAAGGAGCCCGACAGTTACAATATCTACAACTGCAATCGATGGAGGATAGAGAGCCTCGGCAATACGAAAATCAACCTTTGGAGTTCCAACGACTTCAACCTCAACCGACTCAGCAACAAAAAAATGAACCAGAACAGTCTCAACTCCAACAAGGCAAGGAACAAATACAGCCACAGCAGTATCAAAAAGTTAATTCAGAACCTCAAAATCAAGCCGAGTCCACAACAAATCCCACTCAAGATTTTGAAAAACAGTTAGAACAGCTAAATTACCATCAATCACAGTCTCACGACCAAACTCAGCGTCAACCTCAATTTAGGACAACAACCGGAGAACCGCATGAGCCACAAGAAAAGGCGCCTGCACCGACGGAGCCAACTCCTACTCCTGATTTTGGTAGACTCCTAGATCCAATTCTGCCTTTCCAGCCCATTCTGCCTGATGTTTATGCTCAACCACAAGAGTTGGTAACTCGACCAGGATTTAATCACAATTTTGGTGCATCACCTTATCGTGATGTGCAATATTTTGGAAAGTATGCAGAGACCTTGTTTGGACACTAACTCGGATTTAAACTTGATTGATATAATTGTAAGTAAATCTAACGTGGGTAAACGTAAAGTGGACTTATTGATTTATGGATGTATAAAATTTTAGTATTAACCGAACGAGAGTTTGGAATAAAATGAGGCTTGTATCTAAGTTCTAAGATACGAATAACTTTGTGAATAAATTTCGCGTGTAAATATAGTGTATTGTACATAAAATATTAGTGTTATTGTTATTTTACGAGTATTGTTATATTAGGTGTGGATGATAGAGTGTTCGGAATTGATGGTGCGTGCTAATGTGATGCCATATGTGTTGATTTGTAATGCTTTTGTAATAAAATAGCGTGAAAATGTATTTGGCTTTATTATTTTGTCCCCCTAAAAAGCAGTAGTAAGATTAAGAGAAATTTCTCTGATTCCATTTTGAACAGTCAAAACTAACTCTTTATTTAACTAACGTTGATGTCAGAGCGTGGAGTCCTAAGTTTGATTTCCAGTGTTATTGATGTTTACTATAATCAGTAGCCGCTAATGGCAATAGGATCGCCTACTATTACATGGTACTTAAATACATTCCAGCGATTGTGTGTGTGTTAGGCAAAACTAACCCTTCGGGGCAAAGGTGTACTAATGTACATCCACAGTTCGCCGTAATGTTTATGTCCCATGTAATGGGAGCGATCCTATAGCAATATGTAATAGTAGGTTTGTAATCCTTTTTTTAAGGAGCTGTCAGGGAACCCATGGCTCTTTTAAGCCCAGTAACTCAACAAATAACTTCAAAATAAGTACCAGAGCTTCTCTCAAACACAAAACTCCTTGATCCCCAGGTTATCGTGAGGCAATACGAAAGTTAACACATAAATAACAGATAGCGCGGCCGCAACCCTTCCTCACCTGATGTTACTGTGACTTATATTATCAGCACCAAACTTCTGCTGACTTGATTAACACTATCTTGAGAACCTAATCTCAAGATTTAGTTGTTTTAAAATACATATTCCGACGGGTCAAATGCGAGTCAAACCCGCACATAAAGGGTAGCGTACCATTTTTAATTAGTACCTAGGTAACGTTATGACAACGTTGTTATCAAAAATTAAAAATACAGATAAACCTTTTTTAGTCTTTCTTATTAATTTTTTGTAGGTGCCAAACAAATTCAACTTAAATAATGATATGGTCTTTATTAATTAAGTAATTGTTTGGCACCGACTGGCACTAGTACAATCTGAGTAATTATAAATTATAGTGCCTATTATAATTTAATAACTATTATAATTTATAATAGCACAAGAACTAAAACTTTTGTTGGTAACATTTCACTACGTAGCAAGGTGCTACGTCATGAGATGTCAGTCTTCATTTGTTTGTGACGTGAGCGTGACGTCAGAAGTTGTCTCATGCTCGTGTCGCTCAACTACGCATGTTCAGAATATTTGTATGATCAGCTAAATTGAAACAGAAGTAAATGATTTCTTATTTATTGACTTTCGGTTCCTTTGTAAAGCAATAAAGTGCAAAAATATATATATAAGGTAACAATAGAAATCGTATTCACTCTTAAGGATATTCGTATTTTTTTAGAAATATAAATTCTCGTTAACTTTTCCGATAATTATGAAACCAATACACATTACATTATTTAAAAAGGGGGTTTTCAGATTATTTTAATTCTTATGAAATGTTATCATTTTTAGTTTCCTAAACCCAGTATCTTTTATAAAATCCAAATTATTATAAAGACATCTGTATTCATTTTCTTTAACCCATTCAAATCGTAACGGTTATACGAAAAAGATATTCCAGAAACGCCACAATATTGTCTAATAACTCCCCCACAACGATCGTCACATAAACGGTAAAAATGAAAAGATAACGAAGGAATAAGAAATAACGATACTGCTTACTGTTATCCGAGCCAAAAACAAAAGATTATACTTAGCAATGAGTTAGACGCATAGATAATAAGCTCTTTGTACCGAAAAGCATCCCCTATTATCGTTACGTTTGATCCGAACCACGATATTATTTCATGAATATTAGGAACAGGCTTTAAACGTTCCATTTTGCACGTTATTATCCTTTATGAGGAACAACACTAATTTACAAACATAACATACCATCAGGTTGTTATTATGTAGGTTTGGCAGAGCTGTGCCGACATACAACAACAGTTTGACGTCAAGTAACAGGTGAAATATAGTAACCTCGTATGCATAAATCCAAACTTCGATCCGCTAGACTACCTAATTTATTGAATCCGTGCTGATAATATGGATGTTATAGAAAATCCTAAGAGAGAACATTATAGTTGGTTTAAAAAATATATTTCCCTACTATGATTTTCTACCATAGTGTATTTACAAACTCATTTTTTATAGACAAACTCAACTCGAATTAAGTTGTACGAATTAAGGATCGAACCCAAAACGCGTGGCTCCGATCACTCAACCACTACCCTAAATGTTCCAATGGATAATGAACAACAGAAAGAATAAGTAGGTATGTTATATACGATTTAAAATTAAAGTTCATGGCGGGTGTACATAATCGCCGTTTTCATATTCTTACCAACATAAAGAATACGTAGGTCTAATAAACATACATCCCAAGCATAGCACAAAGCCTTTAAGCCTCGTGTATATGAGGACAGTGAGTAGCTAGTTGGTGGCAGTCGAATACTGAATAGTAGGGCAAGTTAGCTAATAAACAAAACCACACTAGTTATTGTGTCTAGTAGATAACGATTGTACAATCCAAAAGCTGACAGCAAAGAAGATTGTTCTAGAATAAATTTAACTATGCCGTTTACAATATTACTATCTGATTACGTTAATAACGGAGATACAAATGACAGACCTGGGCCTACAACTGCAATACCTTGTAGATCTTATACATCTAGGAGTCTAGGACATGCCCAAAGTTTTTCAGAAAACGCTAATCACCTGAAATTTCAGTAATACCACTAGCTTTGAATATTATTTAGTTAACTTTCCTGGAAGAACTCTTTAATCTAAGTCTTTATTAACCTTCACTGTCTAACATAATGATACCAATATGCACTAAGCTTTAAAACACATCAAGCGCCTGATATTAATTTAAGAGCAACCTTTTTCTCTACATGACAATTTTCTGTTCCCTGTCGCGAGTTAAGCGGCTACGAAATAATGAAAAATGGAAGGTATTATTAATATTATTATACATTCTAAGACCCTTCGAGACCCTTTACAAGACCGGCGTTAGCCTGAGGGTTGGCCAGTGTACATAAGATGTAATAGTAATTAATTAGGGGTCATGCGCGGCAACCGCAGGTTACTAGAAGGTCAAAGATCTGGTTCAGAACAGAGCTACTCTCTGCCGTTCCTTCAAGGATTACTTGTCAATAAGAGGCCGACCGTATTACGGCCTGAAGCGAGAGGTCACAACCCACTGCCAAAACTAGATGGCGCCACTACTCTATACTGGCTGGGCAACTCTAGCGTGTGCCTCTGCGACCCCGGTACAACCCTAGCAGTGATGACAACTGATGGTTTACAATGACTTAGGTTCTACCCGAAAAAGTGTTCGCAAATAAAACTTAGAGCCAAGTTAGAAAGCCTAATAAAGCAATAATGTTGAAATAGTCTCTAACAAAAAAAAACTCACAATCAAATCATAAACAAAACACAATTACAGACGAATTTTAAAACCTCATTACTTGAAATTGGATGAAAACCACAAGTATCTCTTGAGTTTATAAGCATATCTAAACATTAACATAACATCGTATTTCCTAAGAACATTAAACTAAATTTTACTGTAATTTTAATATAATCGCCTCGTGATGAGTAAAACAATTACCTACGATGTTGATGGTAACGATGTTAAAAGTACCTGAAAACACCTGAAAATGTGGGTAACAGGTTGGTAATGAGCCGGCCGCGGTGCTGTGTGTAAAGTGGGGAGCATCGCCTAAATTGAAACTCATTATTTCGTTTTCTTTTATTAGTTCAGAATTTGTACGATGAAGTTTTATTTAAATAAGTTTGAGAATTTATTACTGTCTTATTACCCTACTGCCGAAGGAGGAGGGTTATTTTTATATAGTTTTGGTAGCTATATCTAAATAATTTCAATCGTTTAAGCTTATGTAAATCAGACTTAAATAAGTAGCGGTAAAAAGGCTGAATTTATAGACATAAACTTCGCAATGAATATTCTAAAACAGACATAAATTTTACTTTTCAAGAAATTTATTATCTCTATTTTTTTATATTACCCAAAAAATATATTGACCTTCGAACTGGTATTAGGGACATTCAGATTTTTCGAAAGTCGTCTCACAATGAAAAGACAAAATCCCTTGGGATAACTACACAACCTGATTCCCTCTAATATTACATCCGAGCAACGTATCAGACCAGACATTAAGATACAAATCCCTATTGGCTATCGGAAATCAGGCCCATTATTATATCAGACAAAAGACAGCTTTATGGACTAGGCCACGGCCTCGCCGGGATACGGGCGCCCTGACAAAGGCCTGTGTACACAATGTTCAAGGACTGGGACGTGGCCCTTTTGGGCCTTTCGTTATTGTTAAGTTGGACTTTGTTTGAAGATCCCGAAGTACTTGTGATATTGTCTCGATATTCCAATCAAACATAACTGGTCTATTGATAAATTGAAAGCATGATTGTATGTTAGATATTTCGAGAGAAATTACTAGTAATGTGTTTTGGAACTTGGAATAAATAGTTCAATAAATGACTTGGATTTTATTTTATTTGATAACTTACTCAATATGTTTAAAACTTTAATCGTATTATTCTTTATGCAATTAGTTATAATAATAGACAACACCATATATTAGATACAATATTATCTGTCTTATTGCAAACGTTTTTCCACTGTGCCATAAAAATCCCTGACAATCGTCAGCTCGGGTTGAACATACCTGACTGCTTATCACGCTTAAACTTCTGATCCGATTTCGATAACATTTGGCAATGAGATAGATTGCATCCTGAAAAATGACATGGTTTTACCCTTTGTCTTAAAAAATCCTTTGAAACCGCAAACGACAATTGGAACTCGCAATTTAAATAAACGTCTTTAAAATATGTTACCATTTTTCTTACAAAATGTTTATTGATCATTTCAACTTGTAATATCTTTACAACGTTTTTGAGCTACAGAACAAAATTGCAGGTACACAAAACTAAGGCTGCCTGTCTATCTAGACATAGGTACCATTTGCCGTTATCATCTTTAGAATGACTGTTGAACTTTACTTTGAACCTAAACGTTACTTTGATATTACAAGTTGTGTTTCCAATAAAATTTCATGCTAGATATACTCGTATGAATATTTGACGATAAAGACATTTTATATTGGTATTTTATTACATAATAATTTTTAAAACAGACGACCTGGTAAAAGTCTGTAGGAGTCGTTATATAGGCGGTATTTACGGGTCCTTGTGGAAGTCTATGAGACAGGTATTTGTCCACCAGTGACTGACATGAATTTATAAATATATGGCCTCTATTTTTTCTTTAGTATCAAATAAAAAGAGACACAGCAAACACTAAAGAGACACTGAAAAGAGAGTATAGAAAGCATGATTAATTATAGTAGGTATGAGAAATAGATAAAACTAGCTAATTTCATAAAAAATACCGTTCCTTATAACCCCGACTCACCCGCATTAACCCTCTCAATGCATCAGAATGCCAATTTAGCGTGCAAACATGCGCGAGGTGCGGCACCCAGGCACACAGCTTTACTACTAGTTACACCACAATAAACTTCCAGATTAACCAAGATCGAATTAAGTGCTTCAGTTCCAAGCTCGCTTGGAGGTGAGTTAAATTTATTTTGTTTTTTAGTTCCTGTAAACGGGTTGTGGTATCGGTGAACGTTAATGTGGAACTTTTGGGTGTAATCCCACCTCTGTCTTACCCTTCGGGAATACAGGGGTGATAGTATGTTATATATGTATGGATTATCTCCCGAAGTGGAAATGGAATGTCTATAGAAAGAAATAAACACTCGGCACCAGAATAGCTGCCTGTAATTTTTTATTGGCACACATTTTTCTACGCGAGAATTGAACCTGCAACCCACGGCGACTACGCCAATCACTCAACACTGATGTAATGTGTGGAAGTAGCGAAGTTTTGGGCAAACCAAAATTATCGTATCATTGACACGAAGCACTAGAAGACTGCGGCAATGGATTGAATTATTCTTATCGATAATCGATTTTATGTGAATTTTACGTGTGGTATTTGTCTCGACTGTTATATAATCGTCGTAAATAACTACAGTCGTTAGATCTCGTTAATATTATATCTTAGCCGACCTTACCCAAATTAGAGGCAAAGAAAGTGAATTAGAACGGCCTCAAGTGTGAGACAAAAGTGTAAGGTCACACAGACCCTAGGGGGAGGCCGTCCGATTATATAGGTACGTCACTTACACACTTTCAATCTTTGATGCTGAGCCCTAGTCTCCTAGGTTTCTCAAATAGGTGAGTAGGTACCTAATATACGTTATTTTTTATTGAGTGAGCGATAGTAATTTAAGTAACGGTGGTTCAAGCCAAGCCGCTGCCTACTAATATTAATAAATATAATATTTTTAACCTAATATTTCTTCATGATACCTAGGTATCATGAAGAAATAATATTTCTTCATGAAATAAGAAATAATAATAAAGAAATAATATTTCTTCTTCAAGAACTTCAAGAAATAATATTTCTTCATGATACCTAGGTATCATGAAGAAATATTGTTTGATGGCGACGGGCAATTACTTTTAACTATTATTTTCGACATAGCTAAAAACGTTCGCACTGTACCACGCTTACGACCGGAAAGAATAAACAGTGCAGACACAATGCTTTGATATTGTCTCTAGATACATTTTTCTATTTTAATCACAAATCTACGGTGTTTATTCAGCCACACATTCATCCGGTATCCGGCAATACATTCCGGTGTAATCCCGGCTCCACCAAACTCTAATAAAATGCGGGTTCATCCCATTTTTCGTCCGGCCGGACATCATTATGTAAAAATCGGACACAGCTGTAATCTGCTTGAATTTTCGCCTGACGTATATATTTTCAATTCCGCGATGATTGGGCTGTGATTCTGATTTGCATACTGAATATATGACTTTTAATTATGCGGCCAACGAGTATATAGATGTGTTATGGTTTTAAGTATATTTTTAGGATTCTGTACTTCAAAATGAAAACGATGATAAGAGCTTTAAGCACTCAATAAAACGGTACGGAACACGGGAATATTATTAACCGTGCTTGGGTGCATTTCTGAACAGTGCTTGGTCAGTAATTTCAAAAAAAGTTTAAATCATGTTTAATCTACTGATTACTACTAACTGTCACATTTAATTCGTCAATGTGACAGTTTCATTGTCACACGCAGAAATAGCAGACCTTAATGGTCACTATATGAATTAATATTACTTATTACTAAAACAGTATTGTGACAACTGTAAAAATAAAATTTATGTCAAAAAAATAAATTCTGTTGTGAGGAGAAATAAATGATATTGTTATTTATTATTATATTAACTGGAAGATTGGTACTTACCACTGTTGTTTCCCGTGGGGCACATCCACCAAGGACATAACCGCAGATAAAGTTCGACCTTCGAAACAGAATGCAGCAGATCTTTGCCAGTCGGGAGTCAACCAAAAAAGCTGATAATACTTTCATTGATTTTTTTCACTTTGCCTTGCTATTTGATACAAACTTTTTTGTCCAATTGTCATCGGTAAAGTAGATGCTATGTACGAGTTTTGTTGATTTTTTTTGTGTTTCTACTATTCTGTGTATGATGTGTCATGAACGTGAAGTTACTAAATAACAGCAGCATCTATTATCATCGTCCACAAAAATATGGCCAACCTCTGGTCACGGTGACTGCCTAGATTGAGGCCAACTACAATCACAATGAGTTTAATCGATACAAGTATGTATGTAGGACGTAAAACGACACCAAATTTATGCTATAACTTAGTCATTCCAAGCTTTCGTGTCAAGTTTAAGTTATATTGTGTAATTTATTTGCTGGTGATGGAAAAAAAGAAAGAGGAAGACCAAAGAAAAGATGGATGGACTGTTTAAGAATGGATATGATCACAAAGGAATGACGAGATGATGGCTAATAAAGATGTATGGAAGAAAAAGACATACTGCGCCGACCCCAAGTGAATAGGGATAAGGGCAGGAGGATGATGATGACTGGCTGATTGACCTAGCAAATAGACTTTTACATATGTAGTACTGACCAAAATTATAACTTGCATGCAAGAAAAGGGGTGTAAGTGACTTAGCTTGCATGTCTAGTAGCTCCATTAGACTTTTGATACAAGAAAGGCCTTAGCACTGATCTGGCTTGGTGAATGATAGGCAACCCCTTTGGCTAACTTCGCTTGTCTTGTTGATAGCCGGCGATAATCACGTCAAAGATTTCACATGTCTGCACTAAGTACAATACATGCTGACATCTAAAAGCTATTATTATGTGAAGCCACTGAAGACATCATTCTGTGGTCTAGTGGTTCGAGTACCGGACTGCTGATCACGAGGTTGTGGGTTTGATTCCCACAGGGCACAAATATCTATGTGATGACTGTATTATAAGTATGTATTTACGAAAAAAAGGATATAGGTAAGTATTTTATCCATTGCCATAGTAGTGCCCATGGTATAAGCTCTGCTTAGTTTGAGACTAGATGGTGCTGTGTAAAAATGACTAAAAATATTAATTTATAATAAATTAATTTATAAGTAAACAAAAAACGATACTACAAAGATGATTTGTAGAATAAGAAAAATAAACTGGCGCTAAAGGACCAAAAAAGACAAGTCTCAATTTGGACAAAAAGACGTAAAGCCTAATGCATTTCCCGGGTACATCGCGCACCGGTGCGGCTGGGCATCAATCATGGACGCCCAGCTGAATACTAAATAACCGGGCATGACCCGGGCAAGCCTACAGGGTACGTGGGCTTTTATTGTATCGGGACAGGGATAGTGGCAGTGATTGGTGGGGCAATGGGATTGTGAAGGACAATTGATGGTTGGATAGCAGTTTTAATTTACTTTAAATAAATTCATGTGACACTTTAAAATCCAACACAAATAACTATAGCTATAATTCCAATGTTTGTTTTATTGGTTAAGTATCTATTTTACATTTTATTGCTGAATAACGAATTGAGTATTATAATATAAAAAAAACCTCATTGCTTATAGGTTTATTGAAAAGTCTTTGTCCTAGAGTTACTAGTTTGATACTTACACGAAATAAATATTACCTACCTATTTTTTTTTTCAGGTGAGTTTTGTGCATACTTACATAAACATCGCGAGTTAGATTGTTGCATGCAATGAATATTAGCCATTTTTCTTCAATTCAAGTGAGTTTTGTACAATGTACTGTTTTCTTTTCCCAAAATACCTACATAAGGATAATTCCTTAATATGCCATAAATTATTCATGTATTCTTCAACTGCGATGGCACATAATATTCGAAGGCGTCGCGTCGTCGCGTGGTATATGGTGTCCTTTCCCCGTTACGTCTTAAGCATGCAACTGACTACTAGGCCATAAAACCAGCTGCGTCACTCACGCGATTGCAAAGTGCAAAAGTTTGAATTCCAATATTTTCATTCAAATAAGCTTTTACAAGCATATAAGAAATGTTAAATGGTTCTAGTTTAATACATACATATATACACTCACACCTTGTCCCTCAGGGGTAGGCACAAACTAGAGACCGCCACTTACTTCGATTCTTACATACTTCTCTAGCTACCTCGACGTTCATACATCTTGTCATACACACGCGACTCTAGTTAAACTTTAAAATCATATCAAATTCCTATAATTTTAGAATTTAGAAATCGTCGTTGGCACGTGTTCGTGTAAGCAACTCTTTTGCTTATAAATTGAAACCGTAACTTTTAATACGCCAGGGAATTAGTACAGCCGCTGTGGCAATTAAGCTCAATTACCGCTCACTTCGTGGCCGTCGCCTTTCTTACATCCCAATCGCTTTGATTACTGCACTAATTTCTACGTCACTGCTATAAAACTGTTTTTCTTCAAAACAAACACTTTAATCGACTTTTACTCGTATTTTATCGCGGATTTAATGGCCCGACTGCTCGCTCCGTCCGTCACTTGGGCTCAACGGTGCAGTGTGTTGGTAGAATTTGACCATGTCGCAGGCCTTATAACACAATCTGTGGGCTAGACGTTTTATAGTATTTTGAATAATTATATTCATCTAGATAAAAGTTTAATCTGCAGTGTGTTAATTAAGTGTTATTGAAAGGTAAGTTTTTAGTGCTCTTCATTATTTATAGGCCTTACTGTTGGTGACTATGACTATTATTATATTTAACTTGAGACCGTGACCTTGTGCCTATGTCGTGTGTGTTGATAAACAATATATAGCATTATATACAAATCTCGCGTCCACAAAACCGGAAAAACCATCTATGGCCCGTACAAAATATTGTTCGTGCAGTGTGAGAATCGAAGCCGCAACCTCTAGCGCAGAAGCCACTGCGCCTAACGATTATGTAGTTTCTATCTGAGCATTATCTTTTTCTTTTCTTGACTAACTACTCGATAGTCAGACGTAGTATACTCTTTCTCTCTTTTCCTGGCTATGCATGTTACCATCTAACTGAAAACTAGATTTTTAAACGGCTCAAAACTCAAACACCCTAAGGCTCTTCTACAGCACAGGAAAAAAAAATTGTTTGTTGCTTTGGCAAAAATAAATATTTCGTGATTCGTGATTGCTATCCTAGAAGTTTTTTTTACCGTACCTGTCTCAGCTTCTGGACCCCTTAGCCGGAGGATATGGGTACATTGTTGGCCTAGGCGGAAATCCAGGGTTCTATTCAACCTAACTACTACTAACTATTGCGTGTTATATTCAAGATAATATTAGTTATATCTAAGCAATGTTTCCGTTGCACCATTATAATTAACAATGACATAACATCATCGGTCTGAAAGCCCAAGCAATCATCATTACCTAACTAAAGCTCCGAGTTGCTTAACTGTAGCGATCTACTTGATAATAAAGTGAAGCAATAACAACAATCAATTGCACAAAACACTTGTATTCAATACACCTGATGCCTTTTAAGGAAGAAGAAGAAGTGCTATATTGTAATCTGTGTGATCATGTTGGCCTAAAAATTAATAAATTACCAAAATAAATAGGTACCTACTTGGTTGTCTTTAGTGTAAACGGGGGTCAAGGGTTCAAGCTGAAAACCAGTACTGGGCAACCTCCTAAAGGGACCTAAGCATAAGCTGACGCTTGAACCCTTTGTTGTCGATATAACAGTTATTTTGTAAGTAACTAATTACTACAATGATGGCTGTAATATTTAAATCAGTAAAGTACTATTTTATCATCCAGTAGTTCTGCCAAAGAAAAAGAGCATAGCACAGTGCGTCGACCATGAGTTTTTCTTACTAGACTCGCTAGCGACGCCGTAAAATATTTGTATGGAAAACCCTCGCAGCGCCTCTAGCGGTTACGTAAGGAACTAAAATCTGCTATGAGATTACAGCGTTTCGATGCGTAAAAAACCTATCGAAAGTCATTCAATAGAACTCATGGTTGAGGGGCTGATTATTTAATCGTAACGTGACGTTAATGTAAGCATAACAAAACAAACAAAATGATCATGTGACTAAACCATTTTTTAAAATCTTAGTCGTTAAGTTGTTATGACTTTTGTATCTTCATGTTCATCCCTTCATTTTATAGATACTTCTCTGCGTTTTACAAAATTACGCGGGCGTCATACAGTACCTCAACCAGTTCCACCGCCGCATACCGCGTACCGCATCAGTTGTCTTGAATTCCTTTCAAGAGGTTTTTACGCATCGAAACGCTGTAATCTCATAGCCGATTTTAGTTCCTTACGCAACCGCTAGAGGGTTTGAAGGGTTTTTCATACAAATATATTACGGCGTCGCTATCGAGTTTAGTGAGAAAAATTATGGTCGCGGTACTGGTGTTGCTAGCGTTTATTAACTGCGCTACGGTTGCCGCATGCCATCAAGTTGAATCTGCGTATTTATTTGCCTTCCTAATGCAATAAAATAAATTCGACCACATGGTGAGTCTCACAGCACTTTGAGATGGGTTTCGTATAGCGTTAACGACAAAGGAATACTTCTTAACACATGTCATAGGCGACTTAAATTAAAAATGTAGTTTAGTATGACCTTACGTACCCATATTCGGTATTATGTTAATGTTATATTAGATCTGTCTGCGGTCTTGTTGTCTGTTACATAGTTAAAGGTCACTGCGTATATACATGACATAATAAAATTATAATTATAAGCATTAAATAGTTCTAGGTGTTAAGGGTCATATACCAAAACAGTATGTAAATGCTCAAAATTATATTCGTGTAGCAGAATGCACAATGTATACACTACTCAGTTGGAAAAAACAGATGAAATAATAAAGAGTAGCTTGCAGAAACTTCCATCGGATAACTGATGGGCTTGTGCAAGGCAACCGGAAGATTCGCCACGCCGAACACCAGTAACCCATGAAGGGATACACCAAATGGGGAAATACTAGGGCGAAATATAATTCCAGCAAGAGGACTGATCGCCCGCCTGGTGCCCTCCCCGAATATGAATAGAAATAGAATGTCTTTGTCATTTTATAGAAAGTAAGTGAGATAGCACTAGAGACCCACTTCACTTTAGCTGTGGCTTAGCTAGTTTTGGAAAATGGGGGTGAACAGCTTTTGTGGGTGCAAAAATTCTCCTAGATCCCATCCACCTGGAGAGGTGGGAGCATGTCAGTCCCGTACCGATTACCCCAGCAGCTTGCCCTTGCCCTACACGTCATGGCCATGGTTTCTGAAACATTCACCACGTCCATAACGAGCTGTGTCAGTGCAGCCACTGAACTCCCATCAGGACGAGTAAAACTTCCGTGAGAGTAAAAAGGCACGAATGCACGAAGTACGAATGTTATTAATTCCTGCTCGATATAACTAGTAACTCGGTAGTAACTTAATTCATCTAATTTACAACGTGAACAATCTATTCCGTTTAAGTTACGAATCGGTTTACCTTCGTTAACTTCAATGACTCTGTATTAACAGGGCCGATGTAAGATTGAAAAGAATAACAAACTTTTGAGAAGGATAACAAAAAGTTAAGAATAAGAAAATGTGTCACAAAGCTTCGTTTAGCTATTATTTAACAGAAATAGAATCGAATATTATTATTCCGTGAATAAATTACTCCAGTATAATAACAATATTATTCCATCTTCGTTTCTGTCCGTATATATTTTGCCTAAAACCGCACCCACGCTTCAAGATTCTTAAGAACAAGTTTAGGCTAATTAATTGATTATTTACATTATTAAACAGTGACATTCGTAGCAGGAACAACCATTATACATTTTAATTCTTTTGTTATCGAGCGATGGGATATCCGATATCCGAATGCGCCGAGGAGTGATACTATAGGAGTCTGATCTAATGATTCATATACTTATAGTATATGGAACATTAGATCAGATTGCCTGGATATTATTGGTAATAATAATTTTGAAATTTACGACATTTAACTACGAGCATTATAAAAATATAAGGCCCCATTTCTATTATGTTTAACCGCCACTACGCGGCCTCTAGTTCAAGTTGTCCACCTTTACTGAGCGATCGGCAATCCAACAGATTACGAGTTCAATTCTCCCACAAGACAAATATTTATAATCCACGCGAGTGTGCATAACATACCATCACGCCTGTAATCACCGAAGGGGTAGGCAGAGGTGTGCTAATGTACACCCTCGCGCCATCAACCGGGCACAAATCCAGTCTCCGAGCTGCTACTAGGAATTTCGCAGAAAAACCCAACAACACTTTGCTCGACCCGGGATTCGAACCCAGGACCAATAGCGTAGCAGTCGCGGTTTGGACCACTAGACCAACGAGGCGTTTACAAATACATACGTGAGTGACGTGGTGTATGTATTTGTATAAGCCCTTACGTTCCTAAAGAAAATTCTACAGTCTTCTACGTATTGAAAAATGTTCACCACCGGCGCGGTGCCGATAATTTTCCCGTTCAATCCGTACGTTTGTCACACGTCCAGAATTCAATGCACTGAATAATCTAAATATTATTGCACTTCCGGTTTTGTGGACGAGCCGGTCATACAAACAAAACATCATTTGTATTCCTCTACAGTTTGACTAATATAAATATAATAACAAAGGAAGGCTTAAGGAAAACAACTAACAAAAATATATTATGGCGGCCTCTAGTTTATCACGATGGTATTATTTCGGCTATAAACAGTTGAAAATCTCTTCCTTGTGACACAAAGGAAAATGGTGGCGTCATTAATTCTTACGTTGGGCATCAGTCATTGACCTAGATTTTGCTTTGTTGGGTTCTATGATACCTAATAGAATAGGTTCTAACGCATAACGCTCGGACGAAAAGAAAAATGTCATAAAGTTCATAAAAAAAGTTATTTTTAAAAGAGTGACTTTCTTGCCCACCCTTCTTCATAAGTCTCACTTTTGGAACCGTGCAACTACATAGTTTGACTTCTCAAAAGTGCCTATTTATATGGTGTAACTGATATAAAATATTTTGAATTTGAATTCTTAAATGCTTCAGCATTAACGAATTAACTGTCCCACTGCTGCGCACAGGTCTCCTCTCAGAATGTGAGGAGTTCATATAAGCTTATCTATACTAATATTATAAAGAGGAAAACTTTGATTGTCATTTGCATTGAATAGGCTCCGAAACTACTGGGTCGATTTCAAAAATTCTTTCACCATTCGAAAGCTATATATTTATCGAGTAACATATCTATAAGAAATAAGTACCCAGACCATGCGGGCGAAGCCGCTGGCGGAAAGCTAGTTTAAAATAAAAACATTTGAATTTGATCTCTTTAGTTTATGAGACCATACCGAGAGGTAACTACATAATTATAAGAGGTACCTGGTTATTAATGTAATAATTAATTAGGTACCTTTTATGAATTCGGTCAAAAACAACTTCAACTGTAAGCAGTTAATCACATTTCAGTTTCCAATTAAATTCCTTCTTGATTGAATGTAATGTATATTTAACTTAATTCTAAGCTCGGAATTAGATAAACTTAATCAACGGAAAGTTATACTATGGAGTAGTACTGGAGTACAAAGGCTTGAGCGATGACGCTGTTTAATTTAATTAGGTAAGCAGCGTTTGAGAGGAAACCGATGAAAGTAAACAGTAGGTATTCGAACGTTTTTCGTGAAGAAATTTAGGCGATCACTTTATCTTTTGTGTTTACATCCGTATAATTCTTTACTTTCTGTATTTTGACTGTCTTTATTAATGGTCTTCTATTCCCAAGTAGAGCTGTTTTATACGGTTTTTCTATGAAATTCTTAGTAGTTGCTAGGTGTCTGGATTTGTGCCCAGATTAAAATCATTATAGAGTCTCCTGTTTTATGGGACTAAACAACATACCGGTGTACTCTAGGTGTACAGTTATAATATAGGTAACCTTTCGGGGAAAACGGGCTTGCTACACTTTGAAAGTATGTAAAATTCCTAAAAGTGATGTATGTGGGGGATTATTACCTATAGCCCACCACAGACCTCTTTCTGCAAAGAGGGTCGAGGATCAGTTAGTCAAATTTTCATTGTCTTTTAGTTGTAATTGTAAAGCTAATAAGGAAAATAGCTGCGTTTACTCATATTAACATCTGTATGTTACGTTTTGTGCCTAAATGGCGATGTGATGAGGAACAGATTACGATAAAATACATATCTATTAATAAATAAATTATACACAAGGATAAATTACCTTTTATCTCAAAAATACCGTTTAGGATGCAAGGAAATTGAGGGCACAACGGGGTAGCTTGTATTTTATAATACAGCTTATAAATGCTTCAGTGTTGGTGACCAACCGCTTTTGTTCTCATAGAGATTAGATTTTGAACCTTCTAAAGGCCTCAAGGAAGAGTGCAAGCCTTACGTAAAGCAGCAGTTAATGATCGGTATAACAAGCGCCAATTAAAGTCCACGTGCGGCATATCGAGCATGACCGGCGATAGCGCGCAGGTGGCGCCCGCGCAGCGCCCGCAGCGCAGACAGGACACACCGCACTACTAGCGTGCGTAAAACGTGACGTGGATGACACAAGCGACACTAGAATCGAAGATATGTGATAATGTGACACATAGGAAATGAACAATATGAACTTTAACTTTAATACTGTGAGTGTAAACTTGCTACAACAAGACGGATGTCAGTTTTACACTGCCATCTAATTGCTTTACAATTAAGTACTCTTTGATATGCAAATGCACTATCACTATTCACTATCATGGAAACCCTCTTCTGTGAGTGGATTTGGTTTCCCCACTTAGTCCCGGTATTGGAACCATTGTACGTGTACCGTGGGCTGTTTATTCTAACCAGCCCAACTCCCTCCAGTAGCAGATTAGTCCTCCCGGCCTCCTCAGTGTGTCCGCTAGGGATTTTGGTGATTCCAGGATTTCTTCCTGTATCCGTGCGACGCCTGCGCATTCAAGCAGCACGTGTGCTACCATTTCCATTCTTTCTAATTTACCGTTTTAACGAGTTGCACATTTTGGAATCTTCTATCATAAGAAAAATAAATACATAGAAGATCCTGTAATAAGCTCGTTTTCAGCATTAAGCATTCCTGTGTTTAGAAAAATACATTTCTTTCGATTTATTGGAAAATATTTTGAAATCCCACTGTACTTGTTTTGTCCCATTCCTGCTCTTATCTCATTAATTATATCTACGTCAAATCAACGGACACACCTATCTGTCATACCTATTCTATGACCTGTCCTTGCGTCGGTAACACACAATTGGATCAGAATAGAGTGCCAAAACCTGTTTGTTTGTCCAGATATTATGCAAATATTATCAGCGCACAGTATGAGTGGCGTATGAACGATTAAAAAACTAGGTTACTGTATAGAAAGTGATAGCTTGATCGATGATCGACGCAGGTTTCATAGACCTGTTAGACGTCCTAATGTTGTTTACGCCCATAGAAACCAGAAGCACAGAATTATTATTCATAGGTTTTTGGTCTGCTTACTGAAGTAGTTGTAGTAGTATCCAAAACATAATCATTCCTATGAAAAATGTAAGAGATACCCGACAGTAAAATCCGAAGCTGCTTAATTCCAGCATAGTACCTCCCCCGTATATCCAAAAACCCTATTTTAAAGCTACACACACCTACTGATTTGTTAAAGCTATGCTATAATAAACTTATCTTTGTCCTAATCGGCGATCTTTACATAAACATATTGTACTGTAATTTCGTAGAATCAAAGTCATAGCAGACAGTTCTTAATATTTGGGAAAAAAAAACAATTGGTCCGACCAGGCGCCACCGTAGAAAGAGGAAAATTAACGGCTTCAATCCCCATTAACTATACATTATGCTCTCTTATCAACATTTAACACTTTACACCAATTTCTTAGTTATGTACCCAGGCAAATATCCGGTTCACTTTATCTTAATTATGTCAATTTATTGTCTTTTTTGCAGTTTTAATTAAAACAAATTGCTTGATAATTTCAACATGTCAGATGCAATGAGTGCGAACATTTGTGTTTTTTATTTAGAAATGATTTAGCGTTTGATTGAATTTATTTTTAATGAAGGAAAAATCGAGCTGGCGAGCAGGATTCGAACCTGCGTCTTCTGGTTCGGTACACCAGACGCTTTGAGCGCTAAGCTATCGCGAGCCAATCGAAATCTTCCTTCAGATTCTAAACTTACGTCTGAAGGTGACGTAGCGACATCTATTGTGAAAATGCTTGACTTCATTTAAAATAACTTGTAATGTTAGCATGGAAAATGCTTAAATACAAAAAGATTGTTGTTATTTGTTAATAAACATTAATTATAGTTTAATTAAGACATAAAACAGAGCAAAATATTTAAATTCATGTAATAGTTATTTCGGTATTGAAAACTAAATAGCTATGTCTAGTATATACTTTGGTATAACTATACGGAAAACGTCACAAACATCACGGTCAGGGTATCTGTATATTTTACTTGTTTATCCTTCAGCAGTACAACCCTGCCTCTGCTGGGAACATTCTATACAATAACTATATACCTACACAAATACTTTATCCAACTATTACTAAAAAGGTTTATGTATAAAGCAAACTTTTTTGAGAATGCATGTGACGTTATGTTACTTACATTCTTCGTGCTAAAAACTACATTTTTAATTTTCAATTAGAAATATTGTTAATAAAAGAAATATTAATTTTGGAAATAGCAACCCGGATATAAAACTTATTTTTTTAATTCTGTGTGCATGTCTGATAACGGAACTAAGTGTGACCAATGTTAAAATTGATTACTTATCAATAAACATACAATAAATGTTCACGAATAAAATGGAGTCATTTGACCCCATCATTCATCATTCATACCTAACGGAAACCGTTCATCAACTAGAAACTTACAAATTACCTGTTTAACGTCTAGAAATTAGATAAATAATTATTCAGTATTGATTTAGGGGCTATAAACTTATATTTATGAGCCACAAGTGTGTGCCGACGCTAATTTCAATATTGATTATAGAATGTAGACTTTTTTTGAAATTTACGATGCTCACAATATTCATTCAACACAAAATTTAAATCGTAAAAACAAAACATCACAAAATATACATAATTATGTTGTTTTCTGTATCACTAACAAGATAACATTTTTTATTTATTACTTTGACCCATATTAGAACTTGCTCCGTATTTTAGATGCGTTCACGAACAAAAATTATTGTGTTACTGTAATTAATTAGAGGTACTTTTACCTACACAGATTTTTTGGTGCGGAAGTCGAATCCGCCACCCAAAAACCGTAGAAGCCGATGCCGAACCGTTCTCCACCGTAGTCTTGCAATTTATTCCTCTATATCCCTTTTCAAGAGATCTGAATG
Source organism: Acronicta psi (assembly GCA_946251955.1). Classification (NCBI taxonomy): domain Eukaryota; kingdom Metazoa; phylum Arthropoda; class Insecta; order Lepidoptera; family Noctuidae; genus Acronicta; species Acronicta psi. The sequence continues at coordinate 13,480,928 of OX276481.1, forward strand.
TGCTGCTAAGGGCCTGTCTTACCGCCGCGCGCTGCCAACCATTCAAAAATGGAACAAAATTTATATGAAATTATCTGCCAAGTAATTTAACGGGAAGTTATCAGGAGGTGGTGAAACAGTCCCTAGATATTTATCTTTTACCAGTCGTCATAAATCTCTAAAGTAAGCCCGGCCTCACAAAATTATTTATAGGCGTATATATGCTAAGCAGCGTTTATATGCTAAGCAGGTATGACCTAATTATTTTGTGGGAAAACACGTTAAGTTAATGAATAGTTACGTTTTATGAGCCTGACGCCTGTAACGTTAGCATATTACCGGTATACCATAGTACCGGTATCGTGATTGTAGAAACAAACAAGTTCAGACAGTGCAGTACCTATGTTTGAGGATATTATTCTTTATAACTTTTTATAACAAAATCTATGACTGACCTGAGTGATGGGTATCCAATCTTTCTGGTAGTTCTTCTGATAACTTTCTCACCAAGCGACACATCTGAAAAATACGAAAATTGATTAAATATTAAGCCGTGAATCTGATAGGGGGCGTTGTGTCTCGGATCGTTTTATTCCTTACTACATGGCTGAGTCAAACGGCGCCAATACACACGTCATGCTCGTGAACGGGTGTCTGTCGGGGCTGGTCAGCTCTTACTGCATATAGCCATCTTTTTCTATCTTAATACTCTTTAATCTTACACATCAAACTGCTCTATCCTCAAATCTTACAAAAATTGTAACTAACTAATAACTAAAATTGTTACCATACCTAATTACATTTTTTTAAAGAGTGGAATATATGGACGTTCTTTACGGCTCTACATCTACTTTTTGGAACCATGCAACTAGTTTGTCTTTTGGAAAGTACCTGTTTTTACATAAATTATAACGGTCTAATTGAAATAAAATATGTGTATTTGGAACAGAGGGGACTGTTTGAGAAGCGAATAAGGATACGTATCTGGCACAACAATCAACATAATCTCCACTTCAATAATCTGGCTAGGCTTGGGCTTCATTCGGGGCAAAGCAGGGTTTAACGAAGCCCAACTCTTGTGCGCTCGATCACTAGCGTGCCCCTACCATTGTTACGTTTATGCAAAATGTGTTAACTATCTGGCTGTCACTACGACATTCTCACTTCGACTTTATATTATTGTTTTAAAAAACCGCAGCCTTTTTCTTGTTTTAATTTTTCTTTTTTTTCGTGTGTCTTCGTTGTCTTGACACACAATAAAATTGACGGACAGAAAGTATACCCAGTACAAGTATCCGTGGGAAACACGAATGCTTAAAATATTCTATTCATCGAATATTGCATTTCCTGATTCATTTTTACCTAGCCCAGAAATCAGGATAGTATTTAACATTTATTTCATTCTTGTAACATTAAAATCAAATGTGATTGTCAGAATTTTAATTGCTAAAAATATTACACCCCGATAAATTCTGTGGGTTTTCATCCCAGAGATCTTACCCAACACAAAAGACTACTATTTTAATACAAGCGTCATAACAAATAGTAGCGCCCCTGATATGAAAATGAACAAGATTATCTGCCCTTTGTGCATCTATCGACAACCCTGCTGGCACTCACTAATTAGTTTCCAACTCCATATTGGAAAAAGTTCGATTTTAAACCTTTTTTAATAAAAAATAATCCGTCGTAATCCGCTTCGAATCTCTAAATTAATATTGGATATTGATTTTGCATACATTTGTGAACTAATGTAAGTGGTTACTTTAGTCACATTTTACATAATTTATTCTATAGTTCGTTACCTACGCTAAAATAATAAGTGAATTTTAGATTATTAATTACTAGCCTTTGCCCGTAACTTCGCTCCCGTAGAAGTTCAATTATTTCCCCCGTCTTTGCAACATATTTAATTTATACTCATCTATGGGTCATAGCGTAATTATATATAGCCTAAAACCTTTCTGGTTAAACAGGCTATCTTAAAACTCAAGAATTTTTCAAATCGGGCCAGTAATTCCTGAGATTAGCACGTTCAACAAACAAACAAACTCTTCAGCTTTATAATATTAGTATAATCTGTAATGTATGTAAATAAATTAATATTTTATACTTTTTTTTTTAGTTTCTATCGTTTAAATTAATAGCCGATTCTATAGTAAAACAACTGACCGGTCTGATGTGTAGGTAGGTATTTAGGTATAGACTTTATTAAAGATACGACATAATTATGTTACTCTAGAGCTGTCTACGCCACTAATAAACATAATCCGCTCGTTCAATCTACCTAATCTCCACCTAATCCCGTCAAACGACAGTATCAGCCGTTTGTAATACACTCATTAATATGGCGCCGGTCAAAATGGCGGCAATGACGCCCGTGACGCGGCCACGTCATTACCGGCCACTGACAGATATTAACAGCCGCACCTGATGCCACTCTGAGTTATAGCTCAACTCAAATGATACATTCTGTTAGGGACGGTAACATGGGACTTTAGCAACATACATTTTTAAAGTTAGACCACTCCATTCATAATGACGCAAGCCTATCTACTGCAAAAAAAAATTCAAATTGTAACCTACTTTTTTCCATTACAGATGGTGACAAAACTAACTCTCCTGCTCATATTCGGTTACCTCCACCCAGCATTCAACATACCGTTACGACAATACCGTGAACTGAAACCCGGTCAAGAAATACCGATAATATTACCACAACACCACTCCACAATACCGATACCGCACGTCATCGTCCATGCGCCTACAAGAGAGAAGAAAAGCCCAAACATAATCTCCATACCGATACAACAAATTCTACTACCGAAGTTCCACATAATACCGATTCACCTAGGCCCACCACAATCGAATATATACCACAGCACTATACATACAAACGTCAAGCATATTATTACGCACGATAATGTAAAAATACCGATAATTTCCCAAACTGTATCTCATAGTGGTACGAACATTACGCACCCGACATCAGTAATACCAATTCTGATACCGATACATCACAATCAGGTACCGGTACAGGACTTATCGGTAATACCGTTACAGAAAACTGTTCACAAATTGGACCAAAAGCTGGATCATTATACAGTAATGGAGAAGAAGGATGATGATGACAATGAAGAAGTGAATAGGTTTAGGACCTTCTATGGCGGGTATGGTACCGGTCTTTTCTTTGGAGGACAAGGCGCTGGTCATGGGTTCCATATATTCGGGTAGCAGATATTATGTCAGTAGTAAAATATCTATTATTAGTTTAATAAATTATTTATTATAATTTGATTTTTATTTTAATGATACAAGTAGGTATATGTACCCAGGCCCACAGACGGATTAGATTCAAGACAATAACATCATAGCAGAAGAAGTCCTTCAATAAATTGCTTGTTCTGAGTAGGAGATAGATCATTATCTATTGGCAAAAGTGGAAATATATTTGATGACTTTTTTGTTTACATGGCGGAAATCTGTCTGACGTACTGAGACGGCAGTTCATTTGCGATTTTTAATAAAATTAATTAAGTAATTTATTTGGGCGATATTCTGTTCCACTGTGTGTATTCAAATAAATACATCTGTGCCTGCCAGATTCTTCATAGCAGCGATGGTCATATAACGACAGCTTTGCTTGTTATATTTAAGGCACAACGATAGACCACTTATTTTCAGTCCAGTCTAGAGAATGAAATAATCATGACAGAAATATATTATAATAATAATACTAGTTTACATCCCCTAACTACAACTTTAAAATTATTATGCTTCCATAATTTATTCGTAACAAACGTCCCTGGTGAAAATAAACAAAACAATTCAATTTGAAGGAACTAAAAAGAGAGGAACATTAAAAGGAACGTCTTTTCTCGAAATTTTTACTCAAATTCACGTGCACTGATGTGTAATTAAATTATGACGTTTGCCAAATATTTGGCTCAGGAAACACACGGGTGCACCGCAATGGCCCGCAGTGTACCTGTATCAACAACGACAATAAGCAATCGCATCAAAAGTCTCACTTTTCAAACTACAAACATGACCCAAGAAACTCATTCACATTATACATCAAATTGTGTAGGTATATAATGAAGAGAAATAAATCCTACAGAACATAGGTACCTAGTATCTGCTCCTGGTAGCCAAAGAAGCTATTGGAAAAAATTTACTAGAGATTTATGCTGGCTGAGAAAAAATAACTTTTAATCTGAAAATTCTCAACTTGACAGCTGACGTGTACCTACCTCGGGTACTGGGCTGAGTGGTGTAATGCTTTTGATCCTCCTTTTCCTACTTTACTCCTAAGTTATTGTTCATAATCTAGCAAAAAGTTCACCTTCTGGTTCCCCCCCTGTAAAGGATGAGGTAATTGTAACAAATTGTAGCAATGTTTTATTTGTACGTTTTATCTGGTGCGCTCTTTGTTGTGCCAGATGTGTACCTCGACAGATATACGTTGATGACGTCCACTTTTACGTTTTCTTTTTTATTGACCTATTGTAGTCTTTGCCTAGGAGGTTTTAATATTACTTGTAACACGCTCGTGTACAAACTATGCAAATCAGCTGTCCGATACATTTTTGTACACTTAACTGGACCTAGGGGTTAGCTATTTTTATTCGCGATTTCAGGGTTGGTGGTCCCATTGTAAAACTTGATCATTACAATAACCTCTTAAATTGTGGTCAAGCGCAAGCCTATCTAAGATAAAAAAAAATCCTAACGATAATTTATGGACGTAGATTAACATAAAACTTAAAAGCTCTAGGAGCTGTTATAAAGGGCTAGTTAGCAATGAGCAGCTAAAGGAACGTGCTCAGTGCATTTAAGTAATGTCTACGTCCAGGTACGTCCAACACCAGGTACTTATTATAGTTATCAGAATGTCAAAATCAAGACATAATGTCATGGGTTCCGTGATAAAGCTCAGATTTTTATCCCAAACCCTTAATTTAAATAATTTATTAATGTTTTTTACACTGGCATTGTCTTACAAATTAATATTTTACCCGGCAGTGTAAACAATGTCATCTATATGCCCGTCAGTTCCTACTTTCACTGTGACGAACAAAGGCTAGCACTACTGACCACTGACCGTCACAGAGTGGAAGTGATAGCACACCGGGGCGATTATTAATAGTGAAATAATAGTGACAAAGCCAAAAGACAAAGTTTCAAATATCCACAAATGAATAAAAAACAACACCAAACTAGTTTATTAAAAAAAACCTATACTTTAATGTAAGCCAAAAACCTAACAGAATATTGAACCGTGTGAATTAAATTATTCGACAGTGTTCCTATTTTTAAATTTAAATTATACTTAATACAATTACAATTTAGTGCTTTTTTGACGGCGAATTCGAATTTCTGTTATTTTTTAAAATTCAATGAGATGTCAAGATAAAACAGTGTGAATGAATAATTTATTTTTTCTAAATATTAGTGGTAGTGGGTGGGCCAAGTTCGCGAGATCAGTGTACCGTTAGCAATAGAAAATCAATTTGCAGAATTATTGTGATAAATTTTCGAAATGTCGAGTGTATTTTTAGATTGTGTCAAATATTTTACTTTTACATTGGATTTGTGAAATCGATGTGATCATTTTGTGCGATAAAATGTCAGTCAGACATATGGCCAGACAGTGAGATATCGGTGAGATAACTGAGATTAATCTCAAACGCATTCACGATGGTGACATTATGTGGTCACTTTTTTATTTCACTTATACACGTGCGGATCATTTGAAGCGCTGTAGAGGCTAGTCAGCTGATCAAAAAATATAAAGGCCTATACTATGCTATACCTACTTTCATAAGAAACACCTAAACTCAGAGATGGTTTAGATAGAATGGATTCAATTATGCCTGTCAAGTCTATTTAATTTAAGTTCATACATGAGCCAGTCCCGTTCGTTACGAGTACACTCCATCAGAAGATGTTGCACGTCTTCGATTTGGTCGCACACTGTGCAATTAGGAGAATCAGATTTTTTCAGTAAATCAGGGTGTAGCTTAAATGCAAAACTAAGGGTCGCCTAGGGCATGGGCTGCCGCGAGAGGGTTGCTCCCAGGCAAAAATATTTAAAAGTAGGTATTGGAAACATTTTCATAGACAAGACCTTTGATTTATTTTTTGTCAGGCTTACATAATATGCCACTAAGCTAGCGCGACCTGTTACATATTATGGGCAACAACTAGAAGTTAACGATTTGCCAGAACATGAATATTAACAATGAATCATGATTAATAATAACAAGAACTTTGTCCGGACCCCTGACCCGAGCTCACATGTGAACCGAGTCTAATTTTATCAGAATTAGCGATTATAAGAATCATGACCAATAATTATCTTTTTACTGGTTAAGACATGACACAAGACAAGACAGTCGTTGATTTAAAAAAAAAAGGGCCGTTCCAAGTATGCTGACGTCTGTGGTCTAGTGGTTCGAGTACCGGACTGCTGATCACGTGGTCGTGGGTTCGATTCCCACAAGACACAATAATTTATGTGACGAATATAAATGTTTGTGTTGGTCTGGGTGTTTCTTGTATATTATAAGTATAATTATATATTTCCAGTAGTGTATTTGTCTAGTACTCATAGTTTAATACAAGCTCTGCTTAGATCTCAGTCCCAGGCTATACTGTCCTAGGACATTATATCGATCAATGATTATTAATTATATTTATTGTAGGCAACTCTTGCTAACAAAATTCGACGTCTGCTAATAGCTTAGGCCCTTGATAACTACTATTATAGTAACATGATCTGTCTGGAGATAAAAGTATTATCTCTGCAGAATATCTCAGATAGTTATCTCAGATATCTGTCATATACAATCACATTTCTGACAGAAATAGACAATTACTAAGTGCAATCAGCCGACCTACGAGTGATAAATATTAGTGTGTCGATATTTCCAACATGTAAACTAGTGTAATGTGGTATAATCTTATCTGTTACTAGCGACGCGATGTCTGGAGTCTGGGAACGGGTTGTGACGTCAATCGAGGATAACATGTCTACTTCACGTGAACATCCTAACATCTAAAAACTAAAAGGTTTAGAGAAAGTTGCCTGTGATAGATTCACGAACACTGATGTGACATCAAAACAGTCGTTCTGTAAACAAAGATCGGTATTTAAAAAACAGCTCTAGCGTTTACGAAATAAATCGCACACCATCTATGACAAGTATTTCTTTTAGCCCATGCTTTGCCAAGGCGTCCCTTAACTCTTTGTTAGCCGTTTTATCTGTTGTTTTAGCGGCCCAATCTCTCTCTTAAGAGTCAAGCTCCGGGTCGAATTGACCGACTGGACCAACCACGTTGTCAGTTTATTAAGAAGTTCAGATAGTTGTAATAATTATGTTATTGAAATTTTTTTAAATACATTTTTTTTCTGATGTGACGAAATGCGATGTGCGACCCTATTGAATTCAGGGACATCAGACTGGATATTTTAGTCGCCGGGTGGAGTGTTATGTTTGTTCCTAACAGACTAAGGCTAGTTGTGTTTCTTATCTAGTACATTGCTCCCACTCCTAACAGTTTTTCTACATTTGAACCTGTTGGGGGTGCCAGGTTGTGTGGTATTGAATGCAAAGAATTGATAGTTAAAAGTAATGTTTATTAGAGTTCCTACAAATTGTTGTTCTTATATTAAAATGTTAACTACGTAATGTTAGAGTTACTGTTAGTGTTTATGAATGCACCCGGACCGGTTCGGTGTCGGTAAATGCACTGAAGTTACAAAAGTTAAGTAAACGTAAAATACAATGGAATTATTACAAAGTGTCGCGTTGGCAAAAGGTGTTCGGTTGCGTTAAACCGAACAGAACCATCCCAATTACCTGTGCCATTACTCTGAAATAAAAAAACAAACGCTATCAGCCACTTATCTCCGGCAATTCGTTCGCGAATGCGCGCCATTTTTTCCACGCGGCTTAAGACTCGATTGAGTACAATTGCTCTCTGTAAGCCGAAAGGGTGAAGAAATGGGTCACTGTGCCAGCAAGCCTCGTACAATTACTTAGTAGAATGATTGTAAACAGTCGTTGGGTTTAGACTGGGAGTTTTTAAAAGAAACAACAACTTGTTCCAGTCGATAGGCGTTTTGTAGCGCAACATCCTCTTCCCCGCTGCGGTAAGAAATGGCAAATATTTTCTCTATATTCTCCGAAATTCTAAAACTGAAAATAAACAACAACTATATCTATTATAGGTAAGTTAACTATAGTTATGTATTGAAATCTGATATGTTTTCTATACTTTGCAGATCTCTATTTAACACTATAATATACAATATCTTCTATGTATGCATTTTAAGTATCAATACTAACACCCGGTCTCGAGAGTAATTTAAAATTATATTCTGTTGTGTCTCAGAGAGCAAACTATCTTAAAATCATATCACAATAATAATAATTCAATTGGTCATCAACCCATATACTGTCCCACTGCTGGGCACGGGGAGGGATTAGGCCTAAATCCACCACGCTAGTCTAATGCGAAGTGATAGACGATTTTGAAAAGTCAAGAGGTGCGTGCCTTGGATTCGAACTCGAGACCACTGACCGTGACCACTGGACTGCCAAGTCAAACTTGGCAGTCCAGTGGTCATACCCCTAGGTTCTCACTTTTCCTTTTAATAATCCAATTACATAATGTAAATTGTAAACAATAATCGTAATAGTAAACAACAATTATTACTAAATAAAAAAATATTTATAAGCAAAAGATAAAAATGTGACTTTGTTCATCGATCACGCTGTATCGACGTGAACTTGTCCATGTTTAACGTTTACGTCAATTATCTTCGTTCATAAAAACCATGTTTTCAATTCATATCACTCAGTATTTAACCGCTTTGCATAGCAGCCGGTTCCATTAAATAATATTTACGAATAATAAAATAAAAACTAATTATAAACACATAAGAAAATAATTGTAAACAAAGTTAAAGGAAATTATTGGCTAGTGAAAAGTGCCGAAATCAATAACTTATAGGTATTTTTTATTTATTTATAACAAGGAAGGCCACAATTAAAACATGAGGTAAGTTGAATAAAGTTTTGTTTTTATTTCTAATGGCTGTATAATTTTTATACATCTGAACTTGACAATATTTTAAACAACGCAAAAAAAATTCAATGCTACATAAATTTTCTTTTACAATATTAATTTAATTTTACAGAGCTATTGGCGTCATCGCGTTGTTGGCGGCAGTCGCCTGCGTACAAAGCAAAGTCCCTGATGGTAAGCTTTGCTGGCACTAATTAGTTCACTGTAGAAAAGACATGAAGACTTTTAAAAGACTTTTAACTGCAACCTCAGAAATTACTCTACTCTGTATACTTTACTCTGCAGCTTTTAAAAGGCGATATTGTTGCGTTTTCGTGGATAACTTCACTGTCATAGAACCTTCGAGAGATACCAGCAGTTACAATAATTGTTTAAAAAAAAAATATCCTGGGACATTTTACACAGCACCATCTAGTCCCAAACTAAGCAGAGCTTGTACTATGGGTACTAGGCAATGGATATAATACTTATATACTTTTTTTTGTAAATACATACGTATAATATATAACAAACACCTAGACAAACACAAACACCTAGGATTATCACATAAATGTTTGTGTCCTGTGGGAATCGAACCCACGACCTCGTGATCAGCAGTCCGGCACTCGAACCACTAGACCACAGAGGTCGTCTCGTGTTTGCCTCTTCAGTGTATTAGTTGAAAGCGCAAATACAGATTAGAAGTGGATCTGTGTTGTTGCATTTTTTCTTGAAATTATCAGAATGTATGTACATGACAACTCTAGGATATTCCGTCCGGTTAGTGGCAGGCTCGTCACATACCAGCAAAATGTGGATATGGACATCTCTGCCCAACCTTTATTGGCATACAGCCGAGACAGTATGTCATGCAAATTGTTAGCATTGAAAGCTAAAACATACGTTCAATCCATTTACTGAAATATGTAGCTGCAAGGTTAAAGTATAAATACCCGCATGCTAGCGGATTCTATTTACATTAGAATCATCAACATTGTAGAAAAACTTTCCACCCAATCTCAACACGATTACCTACTACCTACCTATATTATTTAATTGTGTACATGTCTATTTGTTATTTACAGTTAGTCGGTATAGTTTTAACGCAATAAAATCCGTAATAAGTTAGTTTTTTTAGGTTTGGGCGTATTTATACGATATATTTTACGATTAATTTTCAGGGTACATAGTAAACAAAGCAGCCGGCAAGGCATACAGGGTGATGTACCAGTCACAAATGTGGAGCCGCGCGAAAGATGAGTGTGAGAAAGAGGGCGCCACACTCGCTGTGCCCAAATCACAGGTAGGTTCCTAATACCGTCGCTTCTGACTGACTATGGGGCAAGGGAAGGCAAATGCGGCTTTCAGTTGATACCAGTCCGACTACACAAAGCTGCTATGGCTCTTTCTTCAAAAGGTCTTTTCATATTGCCCTGCATTATGATTTATGATTATGACATATTTATTTGATACTCACGATTCGAGTAGGTGTGTCTAGAATTTAAGTGACCGATTGTCGACTTTGTTTCGGTCTTTTTTTTCGGAGATCGTCGACAGGTAAATAATGCCAGCGCCATCTAGTACTAAAAACTGTAAAACATTACAGTCAAGTTTCAAAAGAATTTCTGTAATTACTAGTTTATTTTTTTACTTAAATACCTACTCAGTGTTTCTAAATGTACATCTTCTAAGCCTTTTCGCAGTCATGTTGGGGTCGACTTGCAGTCTAACCAGATGCGGCTGAATATCAATATTTTACACGAAGCGACTGTTATCAGACCTCCGCAAGCCAATTGCTGGGCAATACCGAAAAATATGCATACAATTTTAGTTACCTACTTTACAGTGAGGAAGTAAAATGTTTTCCTCGAGTGTGGTGGAATAATGAGTAATGAATAAATGGTAAACGTTAGGTATTATTACGGAAGGAATAATTTTTATGCGAGTACTTAACTCTTTGTTCGTTCTGTCAGTGCTGTAGGGTGTCCTTATTGTGCTTATTTTTTGCGACTAGTATGTGCGGCCTTTGACTGTCTATTGTGAGCTCAAACAACGCTAAACGGCTATCCAGAGCTGGTAGGTGGTAGTCTCAAAGCATGAAATCATGGCGGTTCATAGAGCTAGGCTTTTTGATCCTCGAGTCCTTGCGAGCAAGAGTCAGGGAGCAGTTCTTCAGCGTACAGGATATTGCAAAGTTTACATTTGGCATCTGATCTCTCCCAATGCATGGGTATATTTTTTAAAGTTTTTTAACTTGCAACGATATTCTAGCAAGCAGAGTTCCACTATGCTCGTAGTGAAACAATTTATTTTGATAGTACTTAAGTAAACTCGCCTAGATCCTTAAAACTCCTTCGAACGTATAAAAACTGGTATTTAAAACAGCACGATAGCGCAGTTCGAGTGTTAGCAGGTAAAAGTTAAGTGACAGGCGGAACGGGAACCAATCCAAGTTTGTTCACACAAAGTAAAGTAAAGAAATAACTTGCACAATGTAGAGCTAGTGGCAACGCAACTTTAAATAGTCGATACAAGTTTTAAAAGATATCCGACTAACTTCACTCTACTACATTCTAATAAAGAATCTAGAAATCGACTTTTTTATTGGAAATTTGAAATTAGAACTCAAAGTCAATCATAATTACTGCTAGATCTTTGGAAAGTAGGTAAAACTATTAAGTATGAAAATATTTAAGACTAGCTATTCCCCGCGGTGTTACTCGCGTCCATCAATTTTTCCCAAACCCGTGGAAATTTCCCAAAATCCTTTCTTAGTTGATGCCTACGTCGTAATATCTATCTGTGTGCCGAATTTCGGTCCAATCCGTTCAGTGGTTTGAGTTGTGCATTGATACATCATTCAGTCACCATTTCCTTTAACCTTTTATATATAGGTACAGATATGGAACGGTGGGACAGAATTACAACGATCAAGATGTATTTCCGTCTCTCTTCTTCACTAAAACATTCATATTCTGAATGAGCATCTCTTTCTAGGAGGAGTTCCAGTTCATCCAGAAGTTGGTCCGCGGTATGTCGTACCCAAACATCACCGGCAGCAGATACAAGCTGCTGGTGTGGCTCGGCATCAACAACCTCAAGGACTACACCGTCTGGATGAACATAGATGGTAAGACTTATTTAAAGTGGGGCAACTTTTCATTCGCTTCGTCTATGTTCATTAACCTCTCCATGCATGCTCGTCGGTTTAGGGTGCATTTAACCTTGCCTTTTTTGAGAACGTCCGCAATCTGGTGGTGTGCCAGGATCGTAGCAAGTGGAAATCTATAGTCTCTGCCTACCCCTATGGGAAACGGGCGTGAAGTTATGTAATGTAATGTAATGTACTTTTAATTCTGTAGTTGATCCTTAACATGTACAGTCAGCAAAAGAGTAAGGTTGGCAGAGACCAGTGTTTTGACAAAGGTTGTGTCATAATCGATCACGGAATATGTGTCAAATTGCAGTCAAATAGAGAAAGACAGTTTAAAAAAAAACATTTTGAGCAAAACTAGGTACTTAGTTGTTCCTACTAATCTAATAATCTGTTTTATTTTCAGGTGAAAATATAAACGATACAGGATTCCACGAGTGGGCTAGCAGTGATGTCGGATTCAGGTAATTACACATTTTACGGATACAAACGTTACATTAATCATTCAAAGCCTCTAAACAGTATTTAGTAAGTGGTGTGAATTCATTAAACACGGCCTAAGTGCAGCCGACCTAGTATCGTAATAACACTAATAACGAATACCACTTTTAACAATTTTTGAACGCAACTGATGCCAAATAAAGTTTTACCATTAATACGAAAAGAAGACAAATTTCTTTTAACCTGACCAATATTTGCAACAACTTTAATAACCACATTGTTCATAAACAGTGATGACCCTAAGGAGCCTCACTGCGTGGGCATGGACGCCGTGAACCCTGGCTTCAGAGACTACTGGTGTCACCTGCGACAGCCTTACATCTGTCAGGTCCGATTGTACTCCAGCGTCAAGTAACGAAGAAGATGACGCGAGAATCGACTGAACATTACTTAATTTAAGACTAGAATTAACATAACATTATTTATTTATAGAAATTAAATATTATAAGATACAAATAAAACAAAGTTATTTTCTCCTGTCCCGTTGCGTACAATCCTACCAAATTTCTACCACCCGAGAGAGAGCACTTTAGCCGTCTTCACTTCCTTCCCATTCCAGAAAGGACTGTCTTCAGTAAAGATACAGTAAGGTATGTAATTGCGGACATTTTGAATATGCCTAAATCTAAACCAACTACCTAGAATGCATGAAGCTAATTAACGTAAAACGAAACTGATGTGTATGTGGATCGCAGCAGGTTGAATACTATAATCTCTACATACGATAATGGAAGGCAGGTGTGATAATAATCTACCTTTAAATACCTAACAATAGATAGGTACATATTTCATCGTTAACACGCCGAAGGCCAACATTACAAGGAACATCAGACAGAAGCATGTTGCCTATAGCAGTAAATCCTCAGTAGAAGACGCTGACAGTTCATTAATTTTGTGTATTCAGGAGACTGTCTCCGCAGACATTATCAGCCTCATTCAACAGAATCCCGCGTGACACCTAGGCACATTACATGGACAACAAAAACCAACCACAATACAAGCAAGTTCGTTAAAACGTTAACGTCCATTAAATGTCAGCACATTTCACTCGACGATAAATTATCAAAAGGTCACGAAGGAAATAAAATAAAAACCCTGGAAAGGTGTCAAGTAGGAATCACTTAGACAGACTTTTCGCAGGATTATGTTAAAATTCCAATATAAATGTTAAAAGTCAAATTTTCGCGAAGCGGCTCCAATAAAACTTGGCTTGGATTACGACAGATTTTTTTAATTTAATCCTAAATGTATGAGAAATAAAAGCTTTGTAGCAGTGCCTATTGTTTTATTCATTCGCTTGTCACGGCGCGATCTTCCAATAAAAAGTGCTTTAAAAAACATGACCGTTTTATTGGTAGGTACAGGCTAATCCTTTATTTTAAATAAAAAAAAGTTATATTCGATTAATATTCCGCATTTGTACCTGTTACAAATCACTTTGATACAGTTGTATAATGTGTGTGATAATGTGCCTCATAAGTTACTCTATTATTTATGGGTACTCAACTAAAATTATCTCAATATTGGTGGGACGACTCGCTTGGCGGAGTGAGCTACGTTTTTTTTTCAAATAAACGTATAATATAATATAATTCGAATATATCAGTTTTTAGTTCCAGATTTTATTTCTTATTCATGTTCTCCCTCATCGCTAGCTAAAGAGAAAGCCGAAGATACAAATTGTATCGAAGGCCCCGGTTCTCTTATTTCCTCGATCTCTGCATCCGCAAATAATTTCGCTAGTTGTACTTTTAATGATGCCTGTTTTCTAACTGAAAACGTTTTGAACGTTTCAGCGTAACTTTTGAAGAGAAGATCGATTGCGCCGTTGGACTTTGCACGTTTGTTCGGCACTAAATGCATTTCTTCATCTTCGCAAGTCGATGAAGGGTTGTATTTTCTTTTTGAAGTTGAACTTTGTAACGGTTCCGATAATCTGAGTGAATCTATCGCTTTCGTACGGATGGGTGTCGAAGGCATTATATCTGATACATCGTCATTTTGTCCTTCTTCTGTAGATTCCAGAAAATATATTTCATTTGAAAGCGGTGAAGTTTTAGGATCACACGTAGTTAGTTCTACTGGAGATGGTGCAGATGTTGGTAGCTGGGCCTCAGACGAACTCTCGTTAAATGATGCTCCAGTAAAGTTTGTCGATGTGGATGATTTCCGCTTCCCATAGTTGTCTAAGAAGTGTAAATGATCAGCCCAACACCAGTTTGTATGAGTCTTTGGTAAACTACTGTCATTAGTTTGTTTTTTATATTTTGTGTAGCCATCTTTTAGACCTTTCCATTTAGAACGCAGTACTTCACCTATAAAAGAGTGGGTAGTTTAGTTTTTATTAAAGCAGTGTGACCTAGATATGAAAATAGTCCCAATAAGTAACTAGGTATATTCAAGAAAGCGATAGATACCTACATTATATCGATAATATAATCGGTGTAAGTGTTTAGCAACCAACGCAACCGTGTTGTTAGCTGCCTGCATATCAAACTCTTTGGTAGATGAAATAGCCCTATTTCACCACCTCCTGGTAAGTAAGTTCCCGTTAAATTACTTGGCAGATAATTTCATACAGTTAATTGTTTTATTTTCTAAGTTTTCCGGCGGTTAACAGCTATCCATAGGTAGTCAATCAATGATAAGACACAGATTACGTATGATGTCCGCTGCATATGCTCTCTGTACATTTTTACTTACATTTTTATAGAAAAGGAAACTAAAAAGTAAAAGTAATTTTTAATTTAAAAAAATGAATTTCATTGTAAAAAAGCTTTAGACATTTTTTTAAACGACCTGTCTGTCAATAAAATATTTATAACTCTTTTTTCATAAGTCCTTATCTAACTACCTAGTCTACCTTATTTTTTAGTTCCCTTGACATCCGCCGCAGCGCATATAGGTAGTACGTTCCATTCCATAAAAATAATTCGAACTCGATACGATTACGCTATTCTATTACTACAGTGACTCGTGTTTGAGCTACAAGTAATCGGTATTGCACCCAGGAACAATATTATTTTTTTGAAAAAGTACTCACTTGATTCATTCATTTCTGTAGCAATTATTTCCCATATTTTAACCCTTTTAGAGAAATTTGTAGTGCCTTTCTTTTCCTTATCGTATAAAATTGGGTAACTTTTTACTAATTCAATAAATTTTTCGACGTCCATCTTGTAACGCTACACGCTTCGCTCTCGCATCGCCATCGTTCCACTTCACACCTTTCGCCGCTATTTAGCGTTAGAGGTACGTTACTTTTGTCTCGCTCTTGCTTCGCTTTCCTGCCGCGTCGCGTTCCGAATGTAGCATAATATAATTATAAAATCATTGTCACTAACTTCCATGGCTCATATCGCAGCAGAGACAGACTTCCACGAATTCGTGAAGTCTCTTATAAATGCCTTTATCTCTCATAACAATAATAATTATTTCCCTATTCATACGAAATTAAAGCAATACATAACTGAGCAGTCCATGGTCGTATGCTTATATTTTTTTTTACTCAGATGCCTACAAGGATTTTATTCGATTATTGTGTTTTTCTGTATATATAATAATTATAATATTATATTGTCATTCTATTCTACATGATAATACTCAAGATATTCATTAGTACAGTTTAGTAATTAAGAAATAGCTCCATCTGTGGGCGAGTATTAAAAGTATTATGCAAAAAATTATAGTACGTCTATTCAACGCTCGATGGCGATGTCATCAGAACCAACAATATAAAACATTCGGACCACACCAAATTATGACATCATGTACCTGCTTACCTACTAATTTAGCATTTAGTCAATAAATATTATTTTAAAATTTGAAATGGAAATAATATTATAAAACTTCTAAAAATATTACATTTGATATTTTTGTTAGTATAATGTCTAAAATGCTAGAGGTCTCTCTCTACCCTCTATTATGAACTAGGATAAAGTGTGAAGTAAGGCACACTGAACGTCAAAAACCTCAATTGTCAAAAGTCAAAACAAAATCACTTCACTCATCCATCACTGTCAAATTAAAAGAGGTTATAAAATAAAACCATTTATTTTTATTTTGGTTAACATCTTAAAAAATTAGTTGTTAATATTCACAGCCGCCATAATTTATTCCCTCTGAAAAAAGGTAAAATACACAATATCGTAAAGACAGTTAGATACCGTAAGAAAAACATAATTTAGGTACGTCTGATGAATACTTTTGACATGGGTATTTTTTTGTTTTTAGATGAATTTCTTGCAACGGGGTTTATCACTACTATCAGTTGGTATCAAGGCACAATGTAAACAGATTATAGGTAAGTCATTCTTAACCATATACCATCAGCTATACGTACATTTAGATTTTCAGATACAAGCAAATGTCGTACCAGCATAACCAAAACAATTGTTTTTTAAATCTAATTAGAATGATGTACTGACTTTTCTCTCGGTTTACATAATGTAGGAATGGTTTATGACCCCAAAACTTTGGGCCTCTTGAATTAAGTGTAATTAGTCCAATAAGCAGGCCTCACCTGACAATGTCAGTTGCCAGACTTCGCTCTACTTCAAGAATAAAAATCAATATCAGTTTCATAATACTTTATTTAAGTTAAGAAATCTGGACTGAGCTGGAGGATTTAAATAACAATAAATACCTACTTTGGGGACATTTTTACATAACACCATCTAGTCCCACGCTAAGCAGAGCCTGTCCTATGGGTACTAGACAATGGAAATAATACTTCTTTTTTTGTAAATACATACTTATTATTACTTATTATACATAGGAAACACCCAGACTAACACAAATACTTATATTTATCACATAAATATTTGTGTCCTGTGGGAATCAAACCGCAACCTCACGATCAGCAGTCCGGTACTCAAACCACTAGACCACAGATGTTGTCAACTTACTTATTTAATTATTCATTTTAATTATATCGTAGAGTAGCTACATAATACATAAACTTTGCTGTAGGTATCTGTATACAGACTGATAAAACAATCACAAAACACTACATGTTCTTAATTAAGTTTTACATATAAATAATATGGTAATCAATACTGCAAAAGTGTTATGTGTTTATATGTAAACTTTCCATGCTTAAACATCTGATGAGTTTGAATTTGACAACACTCTGATCGCACCATATGGGGAGGTAATAGCTACACGTGTCAAAAAATGAAATGTTCCTGCCGGGAAGTAAATGGAACCATGGTTTCATAGTTCCACTAGTCCCTACCTAATCCATGTTAAAAGTAGTTCAGTTGCTAGGATTGTCTCAAGTACCTTAATCCCTTCTTAAAAATACTTCTTTCCTTTCCTTCTAAATGCTGAATGTGAATGTGAATGAATCATCATACTTATATAAATACAATTAATTAAATTATTAATTATTATACAATTAAATTATTTTTATACATTTGCCTGGATTGGTTCCCACTTCCCAGATAGGCCCAGCATTTTCTACTACAGTTCTGTTTATTCATACAAGTGTCCTTATTGAAATCTTAACATGTTACCTATTAAAGAAATGTGTACAAAAATAACATAAAAAATGTGTGCATTTAATTCAATTAGCATACAGCAAAGCTTGTAGGGTGGGTCCCTGGGACCTACAAAACAATAGGTTTAGGGCCTGTTACACCTCTGGATAGCCACTGACCACTGAATAATTTCAAAAATGGAACATTTAAACTAAATTATCTACTGAGTAATTTAACGGGAACTTATCAAGATGGTGACACATACCCTTAACATTACGTTTGTAATATGATACTTAAATGTTTTGTTTTCTTGAAAGCTCCCTGTTCAAAATTTACTGTAAATTAAAGTGTATATATTTTATTTAATAACATACATCCCAGTCTGGGTGTTGCTTAAAAACTTATGATAGTATAATATGTTAATACTTAGATAAAAATTTCAGCTATTTTTTTTTTAATATTGTGGGGTATTTTGTTCTCCATGTAGACAAGCCATGTTGTATTGTATAAAAGTTTCAACTTAAATACAAATACACATTTTATTATGAGTAGGTATGTAGAAATAGAGGTAAATGTAAGACTTATAAACATTTCTTAATTATGGCAACATTTGCAATAAAATTAGAACACAACATGTGCAATGTGCAAAAACACTTAGACTTATGTCCCCTTTGTTGCTCAAATTATGGCGACACATTTATACATCACCCAAACCCGTTCGATAATATCGCAAACAAGTATATAGGAAATTGCACATAACTGTCAAATATAGCGGACAATCGACATCTGCATCTAATTGCAGCTGCGACCACCTTCATACAGAAATCAACCTAATTTCCAAATCACAAATGTCATATTTCCCTGTTTGGAACAGTACGATAATCTTTGCAAGGGTTTGTCGCACTCCCGTCATTTGGAACCCTTCCGCGTGGACATGGATTATATCCCCAGGGATCGGGTACGGTCCGCAAAAAAGATATTGTGTTACACATTTCGAGAAAAGATAACTGTACTTTTGTTTTTAAAGTGTTTGAGTTAGCGATTACGGGTTTAAATTTTTGGCGAAGCTAGAATCGCAACACGTTTAATATAGTCTTGGGATGTAGCTATCCTTTTCGTAACAACATAAATAGTAATACCGCTTGCAGTTCGCAATGACGACAGCAAAAATATTTATAAGATAAATTAACCACAAACTTATTTTTAGTCTGTAACAATTGTGTACGGTTGAACGCCAATAGCTAACATCACATCTAGCCTAGTCTCATCTGCGGGAAACGGTACAATATAAACGAGTAAAATATTTGAAAACTCCTTACAAAATACATACACATGCAACCTTTGCCACATACATGAACCGTTTGTAAACTTTTCTGCCAACCACACGTAAAACCATAAAAATTGCGAAGGGTTGCAATGAGTCAGCAGATCCCGCACTGACCGCAACTGCGCACAGTTCCTGTAATCTCGTCCACCCCCATTCACACTTCGACCATTGTCCGAAGGCTTGCATGACTTGATGTTTCTATTAACCAAGCCTTTATCGCTTTCAAATCGAATTGAACTGAAGTTCTTGAATCGACCATGGCTGGAGAATTTTATTGTTTGATGTATGATAAAGACGTCAGTTCTCTTCAATAGTTATTAAAGCATCAATTTGTTGGTTTTAAAACCAACGATTTGGGATCCATGGTGTCAAATTGATAAATTGTAACTAAATAGTTGGCTAATATTTTGTCGCTTCAATATATTAGGCAATTCATTTATTTCTTTCTCTGAAAAGGAAACCCTAAAACTAGGAATACGTAAAACTATTAGAGCTAATATTATAACTTCGCTCTAAAATAAATACTCCTTGATCCTTAGCAATGTTTTATGTTAAAATTTGAGTAGGAAGTCGAAGAAGAAGCTTTCGTAATAGTAATCCTTTGACACATCAACAGTCTTACCATAATAATCGATCGTAGGCGTAACGTGGGACCTCCCCGTGAGATACATTCTCATAGAAAGTGTCCGGGTATCAATGCATCACCCTCGATCGCCTCACTTAAGAACCGCTCTACCAAACATTAGCTTTTTATTTGCATTTTAACGGAAGTTGTATCAACAATGTCTAATGACTGTGAGACATCTATGTTGGCGAATTTTCCATTGAACATTTTTAGCCATTGTATCCAACTCCCGATACATTTCTTTAATTTCAACAAGTAAAACTGAACGTTAGCGTAACTGACTATAAAATTTTTCAGTGACGATACTATTGTACCTATAATAAGTACATTCTTTATACCCAAAAATAATAATCTGAAAACTCTTTGATACAGTCTGGCAACCATTTTTTCTTTGTAAGAGTTATAACAGTGTCTTTCAAAACTGAAGCAAATTATAACAGATCCTTCTAGGAAAAATATGAATTTTGTTTGATATCCAAACAGAGACCCACTGCGTAATAGTCGCGTGGGATTAAAAATTGATAAATTCCTGTTATTTGTTACAACGAGCTTTCTTTGTGGAGTGGATGAATGACAATTGCGAAAGGCTTCGAACGGTTACAATGGATATTGGCTTTAGAAGTATTATCATTTATCAGTTTTGTGATATAACTGTGTTATATTTTGCAGTTTATAATCTTCGAAGATTAAGTTATGGATGTGATTGTAGCATATTTTGGTCTGAGCCGCACTAAGCTAGATTTTAATTTTTAAGAACTTAAAGCAAAATATATTTCGAATACTTATTCTTTATTTATCTGCCGATGTTTACAATCTTTTGTGGAATTAACTATCGCCACTAGTGAATTCCGATAGCTGAATATTTTGTTGATTATAATGACAGGCAATTGCATACCTTACCTGCTTTCAGATCTCTGCCTAAAATTTAAATTTTACTTCAGACTTGACTGACGACTCCTGGGTATCGTTTCTATCGTTATCTTAAACATATTTACATAAAAAAAGTCGAACTCGTCTCAGACAAAAAAGCTCCAATCGCCTAAAATAGGTCCCTGAGGCATCCTTCAACTTATGCTCCTGCTTCCTCAAAACAAAATTTTTGAAACTTATTGGAAATCCCAGGTTGAAATGGCCATCAATGCCATTTACAATCAAATCTTTCGCTATTTCAAATTCTTGCACATTTTGCTGATTGTTATCACCACAAGTTATTAATGTTATTCTTACACAAATATGATTTACAGCACTTCCCAGAACGTCAAAGCTGGTTGCTAACTCTTGCCCATTGTATTTGCTGTCCCCGGTTTTTTCTTGGCCTCTGCGATTGTAACAAGAGTCATGCTGTCAGAAAGAAATCGTTTTGAGTCTGTGTGTCCGTCATCTGTGGACAATGCCCACTATTAGCGGATTATAATCCGCAAAAAGAGCAGGTACTGTCGTGTGGACTGTGTTCTGTGGTCCAAGTGACGCGATACATATGTGATTGCGTATATTGTTCACACAAATTGTGTATCATGAATCATCTGATATTTCACTAAGACCTTATTGCTGTATAAATTCTGATGATAAATAAAATCTGATGTATTTTGATAAAATTTTGTAAAAATTATCCGTCCAGCTGATTCAAAGCTCATGCTAAACAATATGTTTTCAGACAGATAATTTTATCTTTGCAATCCAAAATTGCAATTATATTAGACAGTTTACTGATAATAAATTGAAAGCCTTGTTCCTCCTTGCCCTCCCATAGAAAGTATATGCAAATCTTCGGCTGTACGCTTGCTCCCATGCCTTGAGTCGTAATATTTGCTTGCATTAGCAGATGCAAGGTTGTCAATGCTCGTCATCGTCCCACGGGATCTGTCGATTATCCCAAACAATAACAGCACTGGACTGACCAAAACGTGACCAGTCTTCAGGGAGTCAGTTGCTGTTGCGTTTGTTATTCTAAGCTGTGCACAAATACTACCAATTTCTGATCTTTGGCTTCTCAGAACGAATTCAATTCATGAATGTAGAATGTGGTTGAAAAATGTGTTAATTCTACTCCTGTTTGTGGTTTAAATTAGAAATTCTCACTTCTCCATTGTACGTATGACCAAAAGGATTTGGCGGGCAATTTCCTTTATGGCTCCTACTTATTAAAAATGTTTATTTTATCAATTCTTCTTCAGCTCCTATAATTTTATTGTTTCTTTTATGTTAAAAATCTTTTCAATTAAGTCCATAAATCTCAAATCCTTTCTTCATATTTTTACCACATAATACATTTATTTTAGCGTTTAAGCTTCAAAAGACAGTCTTAAAATTAGTTAATTATTCAATGTTAAAATCCCTACTAGGTAGAACTTTTTGAACATAATTCTTACATTCTAGACAGCCCCAAAACTCCTACCCCGCCTCCTAATGTTTATAACTGGGAAGAAGAAACGGTGCAACTAACTGCCCAGCAACAGATTTTATTACTATAGCGTTTTAAACAACAAACATTTGAAATGAAATATTCATTTATTGATAACTGAAACGTCAACGTGAACGTAACAATTTGAGACAATACTAGATTTTAAAAACGTTCACATTATTTTATAATCGCAATTTTATTAAATGTTTGGTCGTGATTAACACTTACAAATCTTTCACTTTAGAAATTGACAATGTTTGTAAGAGCCCTATTATGAGAATCCTTTTACCGTTTACTTCACATGCTTTCCAACCATACAAGTTTCCCACATTTCGCCACAAACTCTTCCTGTACAAAGGCTTACAAACTGGCCAGCTACATTGACATGTCAATCATAGCCCGCTATGCGCCACGCAAATCGCAGGCTTATGCGAATCGAATCGCAAGCCTCCACAATGCCCACAATTGATACAATGTATTACGGGAACGCCTCGAAACCTCTGACAATACGATAACTGTTTTATTTTATCCTTTCTAAGGTTCCTTATCTGGCCTTATTTAATTTTTTGAACTTAGGAGTCGACTTCTGACTACCTATTCGTAAAATATTGAAGGAAATATCGCACAAGATGTTAAGTTGTACTTTGATAAATTATCCGTACTCATAGCATTAGCCACTAAGTTTAACTATTTGATATTTTTACGAAGCCCTCTTAATGCGTATGTACAACGATGATTCTGATTAGATTTAAAATTAAGAACGCCCTTCGTAGTACAGTACAGAACCTTGGTAACCAAGGCCAGTAACGCTTCGCCATAGTTTTTTTTATTGGTCCTTAAGACCGCGCAAATCTCTGTTGACATTTCGACGTGACTTGTGTCTACCGGGTAAGTATCAAAATTGTTTGACAACGTGATATATTCCGTGAGGTTTTAGTCAAAATCCTTACTGAAAGGTTTATCCCGTATGACAATATGCCCTTAGCACCTGCTTTTTATTGTGAAATTTTGGGTTAGTAACGGTATGCAAAGATGGTTTTGATAATTTTCACAATGATGCACTGCTGTTGTGCTAGAGATTATTTTTTGAAATGGCACATGTCTATACATAGAAAGAACTAGGTTGGAGATTACCAGTTTTGTACATGGCATTATCTAGAACCAACAATGTTATTCTATTATTTAACGTATACCTAATGGCATGCATAATGCAGCGTCCAAAAATATAATTTCATGATACTATAAGGATCGACCTGCCGGGCTAACATGCACACCGCGAGAACATTTTGTCGACGCTTATGTCGTGCTTTTGTTTCGTTTTCGCACGAGAAAGAGCGAGACAAAAGAGTAGACAAAATTTTGTTGTGGCGTGCATGTTAGCCTGGCTGATATGCCTTTAGCGAGCCTTCGGCGAAAAGACGTGTATGTGACTTTATCTAATTTTCATAAACCTTCGTGAACTGCAGCATTTCGTCGACATGGACACAATGTAGATCCTTATAAAAGTTCTAATTAATCGATTTCTTTATTTCAATCTCTAAAGCCGCTAGTTGAAAGAGATTACATTATAACTTATTAATTACTCACTTACTAGTATTATACCTTATTACTCTAAGCCCACTTATTTTTTTTAATAAGTTCAATGTTATCTTTTTGTATTTTCTTGTAAGAATTTTTCATGCTAAGATCACCAGTTATTTTAATGAAGCATTTGTTTTCCAAAAGATGACGCTAACGTCTCCTAGATACGTAAATTTTAACGTGAAGAAAGATTTTGGCTTAGAAGTTATAGCGTCTGGTGTATTTAACCAGAAGAAGCAGGTTCGAGTCCACCCCGCCGTCGATTTTTTCTTTCATTAACAATCTTCAATTTTCTTTACGATTTTATAATAGTATAGAACTATAGATTTGTTATATTATATATCAGTTCCAGCCATACCGGCCATCCGTGCGCCCGTTGCGCCAGTATTCCCACCGATGGACCTCCTGACCAGAACCATGGCCTCGCTCAACCAGATGCACAGGACCGGACCACACATGAAATCGAGGAAGTCGAGAAATCCACTTAATGGAAATCCTTTTGCTAAGGTACTTATTATAATATGCAATCATCGTAAAAGGGGAACATAAGGGACTGCCTCGTTGGTCTAGTGGTCCCAAGTGCGACTGCTACGCTAGAGGTCCTGGGTTCGATCCCCGGGTCGAGCAGTGTTGTTGGGTTTTCTATGAAATTCCAAGTAGCAGCTCGGAGCCTGGGTTTGTGCCCCCCTATTACATAGGACCTAAAAATACCGGCGAAATGTAGGTGTACATTAGTACGCCTCTACCTACCCCTTCGGGGAATACAGGCCTGATGGTATGTATGTAAAAGGGAACTTATTATAAAATTATAACTTGTTATCTAATTAAAATTGTTGTTGACTTACTGCCAATATTTTTGTCCACAAGCTTCGTCTGTAGAAAAAATGGATGGACTATCTTACTAGGTAACTAATTGTACCGGGGACAAATTATTTTATTGTTAAGTAGAAAGTTATTTATTTTATATTTTAAAATGACATGTGTCCTGAATTTACTTTGCTCATATTTGAGCGCAGCAAGACTAATTGCTGGAAGCTGTAGGTCATTGCACAAGATGTCTGAGTTTTGATACGAAATGTACGAAATATTGATCCTCCTTTTTAATATTCCAGGGCGTAGTTCTAAAAACAGTGATCAAGAAACCAAAAAAGCCCAACTCTGCGAATCGTAAATGCGTGCTGGTGCGATTGTCCAACGGCAAAGAAATGGTAGCGTATGTGCCGGGCATCGGACATAACTTGCAGGAGCACAACATTGTACTTGTAAGAGTTGGCAGGTCAGTTTGACACAAACTTACGTATGTTAAAGACCCGGGAGTTGGCCAAGAACAACGGCACAGAATATTGTGTACATCTAAACAGCGGACATAGCAAAGTGTATCTAACGTTCGGATCGATAGACGAATAGAAACAAAATGTACCTATGTATTTCAAGCCTAGCTGTATCCTATTTATCTTTTAAAATATAATCTGTAATAGGTATACTTCGTAAACATTTCTAGATTGATTTCTCATATTGTAAGTATCTCTATCCATATATATCAGATATCATTGTTAAAAACTAAAATTTAAAAGAGTAACCATGGAGTTTCTTGTCGGTTCTTCTCCATAGGAAACGACTAATTTGGAACCGTGCACCTAAATTCGACATCTCATAAGTGCCTGTATAAGGTTTATATGAAAATAAAACTATTTGTAAATGTATCTGACGTTTACAAATGACAGTACACAATATTCTCTGCTGCGGTACCTCTGATGCCGAAAACCGACTAGGTATCCAATATTCCTAATGTCCAAACCTAGATATCACTTGGATTTTTCCCGCCGTCCAGTGTAGCTTTCTTCACAAAGGAAGCTAAAAGATAACCCTATCTGGATGGAATCTCGCGGTACCCATAGCTGTAGCAAATATCGCTTACACATAGATAAGCCTAAAGTTTTCAAATCATGAGGTAACCTCGCATGTATGAGATTTTCTCGACAACATGTGTATTCTAAGGGCCAGTGTGGTTAAAGGCTGAACATCTTTCAATCTGAAGAGAGCCCCTCCCCAGCCGTGAAACAGTAAATGGGTTGCTGATAATAGATCATATTATGGCCAATGGCCATTGTTTTCACCGTAGATATTGGCTTGTACAAAGTAAATGCGTAACACTTGCAGGCACAAAGCGAGTGCACAGTTCGTTCAATTAATTAAAAAAATTGGTTCATACTAAGTTCTCCACCGCTGCACAGTTTGTTTTCTTTGAACCTACTACGCGAATACATTGTTTTATAGTTTACAAGTATGTTAAAACAGTAAAACGCCGTGTCGTGTCTTATTGAAAATGCAACATCAGAAATAAAATTATTAAACTTTGATTTGTGGTCCTAACAGTCATATGTTTCTGGTCCTGTTATACGCGTTAACTTTTCTTTTGTTTCGTGTCATAATAAATGCTCCTTATTAATATATTAGTTTCTGGTCCTAGTAACCGCGTTTATACTAGTTTTAATATAAGCATTGTAACATTTGACGACTTCTGTGGTCTAGTGGTTCGAGTACCGGACTGCTGATCACGAGGTCGTGGGTTCGATTCCCACAAGACACAAACATTTATGTGATGAACTTAGGTGTTTGTGTTTGTCTCGGTGTTCCTTATATATTATAAGTATATATTTACAAAAAAAAAGTATATAAGCATTATATCCATTGTCTAGTACCCATAGTACAAGCTCTGCTTAGTTTGGGACTAGATGGTGGTGTGTAAAAATGTCCCACGATATTTATTATTATTATTATTATTCCAGGTTGAAGGACTGTCCCGGTGTAAAGCTGAAGTGTGTCCGCGGCAAGTACGACCTGCCGCATGTGATCAAACAAAAAGTGTAGTCCCAAATAGTTCTAATTTATAATTCTTCCTCTAGTACAATATACATAAATACGTCATAGTCTTATAACAATGCGGCAGTTTCATTTATTGCTAACTTAGCAATTCTTATTGATAAGAAGATTAAATTTTACTGAAAAATACCTATACAATATGGTAGTCGGAATTAGGCCTTAGTGTATACCAAGCCAACACTAAAGTAGCACGATAATAAATAATTAGTTTTACAACCTTCTCAAACACCAGTTACGGTTAAATTAAAAAAAATATATACCAAAACAATTGAGCCCAAAGCGGCTAAAAACTTCTAAAGGCGCGAACATTTTTTAGATTTTATGACCTTGTAAAAAAATGTGCAACAATAATTAAGATTATGATAATTGAAATAAGTTCAGAACATAGTTGTGCGTACTAGGTTATAATCAAGAATACTTCAGAAATGTTTAAGATTTCTATAAATAAAAAATATGTTTTTACCATAATTATATTAAACAAACAGTTGTCACTGGTTCCTCTCACATCTCCCGCAAAAGGTTTTACAAACGTTTAGTTACATTCATATAGATTTCATATAAAACGTAGACCGATCGTACCGACCGAACGTAGTCGATTCCTATTGGACAACATTCTTAATGCATCATCATCTCTCAGTTGCGCTAACGCAGGCCACGCCCATTTAACCATACACTGTTAACTTCATTACCTACTCTTATTGTAAGTATATTTTTTCTAAGTTTTGTTTCATAGATAAATTTTAAGTTAGGTAGGTAGTTGTATTGTAATTAAAAACATATTTATGGTTTATAAATTCGTTTTAATATTCTGTTATTATAAATTAGGACATTTCCTTAAACTATAGCTATGGTCTAAATGAAGTTATTTATAAATTACTTATATTAATTACCTATTTATATCTAAACGTTATTTGTACACCTACAAATAACTCATTCATAAATTAATTTAACTTAAATAATTGCACAATATAATAAAGAGGTAGATTTTAGTTTTACAAACATTTTAAACTAACTTAACTCTAAATTACGATTAAATTGCACAGTCTTTAAATAGGAACATAATTTACAAACTTATTCTAATCAACAGTCTTGTGAAATTAGCAAAGACACGTTTGCTGACACCGACCACAAACTCTTGTACTTAAGGCTGCTTTTAGTGCAGCAACTTCCTTCCTCAAATAACTCACTTTGAGAGCCAAGTGGATCTCTCTCAACTTCCTCCTATCTCTGCTCTGCTTCGCGGCGTAGTTGTTCCTCTCCCTCTGACGTCGGTACGCGTCGTCGGCGGCGTCGGAGTTGGTAGAACGTACTGAACGGCGCATGCGCGGGTTGTTGCCTAGCAACGCGCCACCATTTTTCTCTGCCATCACTCGAAGCGCGTTTCTCTCGAACTCTTGAAAGTCTGGGTCGTCTGATAATGAGTCTACATCGACCATATGATAAGGCCTCTTTGCCGTAACCTCCGTAGGAGATGCTGGAGGTGATAGCGTGACGTGGCGAGGCGCCATCGGGCTGAATGACACAGAATCGTAACCCGACGAACTGCCTCCGGGAGATATTTGTCCAACTGGCGCGTAAAATCCATTGTAGGGAACGTAATCTTGCGGTACTGATAGCTGCGGTGGGTATGAGAACTCAGGCGAATAGTTTGAAAAACGAGACTCTTGAACGGAAGTCTTCGATAGGTCCAAGGCTGCGTCCTCAGCGTAGGGTGTCCAGAGAGCCATGTTTGCGTGT
Organism: Acronicta psi; assembly: GCA_946251955.1. Lineage (NCBI taxonomy): Eukaryota > Metazoa > Arthropoda > Insecta > Lepidoptera > Noctuidae > Acronicta > Acronicta psi. The sequence goes on from OX276481.1 coordinate 13,509,671, forward strand.
GCGTTCGGAGCAGGGTGAGCGGGGAATGATCCGGAGGGTTGCCCACGCGCCCTTAAATGCTTCGGGGGCGGAGCTCGGGGGTAGGGGCCGCGCCTGGAAGGGTTGTGTGCGATACCTGCCTCCCTAACGGAACTGTGGGGAGAAAACAATGGCGTCAATACTTTTGGGTGAAAATAAGTGTTGCGATTGCTTACTGTTTTCCGTAGTGTTGCGTGTGTTATTGTTATACAATGGAAAAATAGCACCTATATATAATTATGTTTCGCAAACTAATTTTAACTGTACCTAATACTTAGGCAATAAGTCTGGCCCTGTGCTATATTTTTAGCCACATTAAGAATTAAATAAATAAAAATTCGATAAAATAATATAGCCAACTGTGATTATACTGATTATAAGTTGTGTAGCTCATTGATTAGGAATATTGTTTATTTATTTTTGAATTAGGTTAAACGTCAAATCGTGATCTAAATTGATTTTTATCTAAAATATTTCCCATCGTAGGTAGGTAGGTAAGTAAGTATATTTTATAATGATTTTTAAATAAAAAAAAACAAAATGATAATAAAGAATTTAATCAATCACTGACAATTTCTATTACAATATTATTATTTCATTTATTAGTGCTTAATATTATAATATATAATATATTTAAAGTTAAAACATTATTGTTAGATATTAGATACCTACCTAAACTTAAAACAGCGGATAAATTATTTAGTTGTGAAACTTACTAATTAACAAGGACAACTTCTTATCAAGTAAATATCTTAATGAGGAAAATAATATTTTGTTCAAGTTGTAGTTGCTATTTGCTAATCACTTTGTTTTTCACCTCCTGCGCTATCGGCATCAGCGTCTGCGCAAATGACTTTCATAATTTAGTAATAATTATCTTAGTTAATCCTATAATAGCCTAAGATTAAGTTGGTAAACAGCTTTTGATGTGAATATTTTTTAATGAGATCTTTTGTCCAAAACATCTTTAGATTTACGTCCTCGGTAATTACATTAGGTACACCACAATAGTTCCGTAAGTATTATAAATATATATGTAGTAGGTGCTGCGTTTTAATTATTCTGCAAACTGAAAACAGTACCTACCTATGCCTAGATAATACCTACTTGTTTCAGTAGAAAGCTTTTATAACTATTCGTGTATTTTAATATACCCATTGAGTAAGTTCTTTTGGTGCTTTTGGTAAAAAAAAAAATCATTACCTAAAGCAGGTATAAAAGTCCTTACATTAAGTTAATAATTGTAATTTACAAAAAAATATGCCTCTACCAAAAGACATTGATGCATTTTTCATGTATGATGGTCATAAATAACTTATGCAACTACTCAAGTGGGTATAACAATAGCCCCACACACGCAACACCCCTCTAAAACTACGCAACATAAACAATACGACAATACCAACAAAATATTTAGGTAATATAATATAACATTACCTAACAAACTTCACAAAGGCACGCGCCGACCACAGCGTACCTGTGCGGGCGCCGATCATTGTCTCCCACCGACCATAAACAACCGTTTACACAACCATTTTACAATACGGGTGCATTATCTTATGCTTTTATCTAAAAAAGGTAGCCATTTTTATGACTTTAAAACTTTTACGGAACTTTTTGGGGGATTAAAAGTAATGGATTAAAATTCGCTCAAATGTAAATAATATTGTTTTATTGTAACCGCTCACGAAAGCGGCAAATTAATTCCATCTTTTGTTTAAGTTATTAAAAGATTAGTAGGTAAGGTAAAGGATTAGGTTTCAGTGCATTGATGCCCGCATAATAAATAGATATTTCAAGATTTCGGTGAAACGAAATGCAATACGCTTGTAGATTAAATCGTTTTTTAAAGTACTTAATAAATATTTGTAATACCTTGATTGAGCTCCGGGTAGGATTTCTCCAGCATCGATGATAATCTTCCCGGAAAACTACATAAGTACCTATATGAATAGTCAGTCCTTTACATAGAATCGAAATAGTTTTATATGAAAATATTAGTTGTATTTAAAAATACAACCGAGTTGAAAACATCGGTCCTCCGCAGTCTTTTCAAAAGTATTTGGAGTACCAAGTTTTTAATGTTTATTACTTTGTAAATCGTGACCTATTATCCATAACTTATTAAAAACTTCAAAGAACTATGATTCAGAGTGGAAGTTGGAATAAAAATAACTGCGGAAGCCGATCGAAGATAAATAAAATCGCATTTAATTTTTATAGGGTAGGTCTACTTAAACGTCTTCATTTTAGGATAAAGTTGATCTGTGACAATTATTAGAGACCGTTTTAAAATTCACAATGCTAACTGGACAGTTAGCTTCCCTTTATACTTCCAAACAATTTAAAAACGTGATATTCATTGAAAAAATCCATTGAATAATCATAGTAACATATCCTTTTTCATAGGACCACCATGACATCATAATCGTAGTAAAGAGTTAGACGCACAATGCGACTGCCGGCCGACAGTTGCGACATTATTGTCGCATGGCCGACTCTAATGTGCGGTGTGTCGTGGACATGCGCGTGAGTGGACAACTGAGATGTTAAGGAAACGGATTTGTATGAATATTGTTATTGATAATGGTCTGGCCAGCCTGTCGGTGGCTAATTGAAAATTTGATGTCCGGTTATTTTTTTAAGAAACCAAAGCATCTGGCAACTGTTTCCTAGTATGTATCATTTGCATATTATAAACGAAACAAATAGCTAGGTTCTTGTGGAGTAACTAATTATTATCTATGTAGTACCGGCAAGTACCTACTTGCCGGTACTACATAGATAATAATTAGTTACACCTTAACTATATAATATTACCTTACCTTAACTATATGATAATTAGTTACCGGCAAGTACCTACTTGCCGGTACTTCTCACTGTTTGGATGCATCCAACTAGGTAGGTATACATAATTGAAAAACAAACATGTGACTTTGACTCTTCAAATATTAGCAACCCCTTAAAGGTAGACAAGAAACCTCTAGACAGTTAACAACAGACAGAAAAGTTTTAGATTTCCATAGATATTAGGAGTATTAGGACCACGTTCTTTGATGAATAGGTATGTAAGTAAGATTATGAAATGACATAATTTAGTCTCTAATCATTAGTAAGTATTCATTTCTTTCCTTTACTATTCTTATATCAATAAAACCGGCCAATTCCCTCAAGCTGTGTGTCCGGAACTGAACTCCATCAATCTAGCCGACACAATAGCGGTGTCGGCCAGTGAATGGGTTGCTGTCCCTCTGCGGCCACTGTTGGACAACGTGATCGATTGAATGTCATCGACACCAACGGGAATTGATGTTGTTGGGCTGTTATTATATCTGTATTTCCTACATATTATAGGATGTTGCGGAATTTCTGATGAGATGTTTATAGACTATAGACTAAAATGAGTCTCTCTAGGTACGAGGAATATACAATTCTAAGGGCCTGGTTTGCCACCTCCTGATATGTTACCGTTAAATTATTTGGCAGATAATTTCATACAAATTTAGCGGCCGTTAGCGGCTATTAATGGTGTGTAACTCAGCTCTGAGTCAGCTCAATGAATCAGATCGCACGGGTCTGAGCCGTTGAGCTACAGCTCAGCAACGAAATGACTAGCTCGCGCGGCTCAATTCAGCTCCCTTGAATCTTTGAATCCCTCCACAGACAGATGAGTCAATTGATTCAATTGAGTTGATCTGTGATTCTGATCTACTTGAGGCTTGTTCAGTGACAGTCAATGAGTCCAGAAAGTAAGTTTTTGAACGAGTCATTCGTTCTGAAACGTTTTATTGATTTGTAACTCAAAAAGCTTTGGATTTATTTTTGTCTATTAAATTAAAGTATTAAAATCTCTATTTATTATCATAAATAAACATATCGTATCATAAATATCATCAGTAGTGTTAAATTTTAATTTCATTTTTATTATTAATTATTAATCAGACCAAGTTTTTTTTTAATAGATCCGATAAAAAATAAAACATCAAAGATTCGATGTTTTACTCGATGTATCGGAATACATCGAGTAAATACGATATTATATTGAAAATTTCTAGTCGCGCGGCTCGTCACTTCGTCGAGAGTTAAACGAACTGTCAACTGCCGCAGCTCAGTCGGCTCAATCAGCTCGATTCGGCTCAATTCGGCTCTCAGCTCAATTCGGCTCGCGGCTCGTAGTAGAATCATATACCTATACAGGTACAAACTGAGCTGATCTGCGAGCTGATTCATTGAATCAGCTCACTCACCTGAGTCATGAGCTGATCTGCAGGTCGCGTATTTTTGATGAGTTACCCACCTCTAGCGGCTATCCAGAGGTGGTGAAACAGTCCCTATAAAACATAAATAAGAGTAAAGAATAACAGTCAACTTTAGGCACGGGTCCCCCTATCCCATAGTAAATATTACATAAACTGCAACCCCACAATAAAGGGTGTCGCAACCATTTACAGCACGATGACAACTGGAGACTCCATCAACTAGAAGATCGTAAATGTAACCTTGATATCATTTAATAAGGTCTATTTTCGTGTTCGCGTTTCACATACGCTGCGCTGCAACAATTGCTCATAAACAAAATGAACCGTAAAACGGCACCTATACAGTTTGTTTTACTGTTACTTCGAAAATGGCTACAGATGCACATCACTATTGATTTCCGCGAGTGTTATTATAAATTTTATTTATCCATAAAATCCAAAGTACCTAACTGTAGCTCACACCTTACTACGGAACGGTATCTGCAAGGTGTTCTAGGTATCTATAAAGGGGAACTATCTTTACCTACCGGCAGTGAAAGTAAGTATACCTACCAATGAAGCAGAGAATCAAATAGGTAACAGTAAAATATTTACTAAATAGTACCCATTGAAAAAACGCTAGATACGAGGTTAAGTAAATCACAATATTTAACTGACGCACATAAGTACCTTCAACTCAGATGAGGTAGGTATACCGTAGGTGCCTATGCTTACCTACGCTTTGTAGATATATACAGAATAGAACTTTTATAATCAACAGTGTTGTGATCGAACCGAATAGCACTCCGCTATAATCTCTCCTAGATTATAATATGAATAATCTTGAAACAGACTCTGAGTACAGGTCTTAAAAACCATTTTATGTAACTGAAAGCGAAATCTAAAGAACTATAAAACTATCTCTTATAAAGGCGCTTACGAGTCGACCGTAAAGCATAGTTTTAATAAAACTGTACAATACGCAAACAGATTCATTGTGAAGCATTTGTTAAGGATTAACGCAAGGGGCTCGAAACAATAGGAATTCCGCGTAGACTTGCGAAATGAACAACGGGACACTACAATGATGGAATTATCTGATTGAAGACGTCGTGCGGACAGGATTTTAACAGTACCTCGGTGGGCTCCGAAATAAAGGACTGATTAGTTGGAAGTTTAGTTTATAATCCGTCGCTAGCTGTAACTTTTTTCATCGCTAACTACACATCGTCAGAAGGAGCTCATGAATGATGATTTCACACTGACAACGACGGATAAAGAAGATTAGGCTCCTATCCACATACAGACACTCACCCTCACGCCTTTGCCATAAGATTTGGCAAAACCTACAGGCTAAATTCATACATTTTATGATACACCCGCGCAGGTCTTTTTTGAAATACCTGTAAGTATATACCTACTAATATTTTAAAAAAGAAAGATTTGTTTTGTTTGTTTGTTTGAATTGAATAGAATAGGCTAGGCTCCGAAACTACTGGACTGATTTGAAAAAATCCTTCACCGTTGGGAAGCTACACTATTCCCGGGTGATATAAGAAATACTCAGACCACGAGGATGGAGCCGCTGGCGAAAACTAGTGTTCTATAATTATGTTCGTACAGCAAGACTAGTCAAGTAGTACCAAATGATCTACTGTTTAATTTTATGGACCAAAATCTGAGGTAACGTCTACTTACAATATTACCTACATTACCTACGGGTTACATAGGTAGGTACCTAATAATATAGTGTAGGTAGGTAAGCCCAGTGCCCACATACAGAATGCAACCAATCACATAGCTTGAAGAGTGCACATTGTGCAAGGAGCCACACCCCAGAGTAAGGGAGGTGGCATTACATGAATAGATGTTGTGCAATCAATGCACTATTGTAGCAAAAAAAACCGCTCAAGTGCGTCATTGGTTGTCACAATAAGGTTTTAGCTGCAGGCAATAATTTTTATCTTCTTTTTGTTAATTTCAGTGTTTGAACGAGGTTATAATGTTACCTCGGTATATCAAGCATAGCGTAAAGGTCACAATGACAATTTCTCAAGTATTAGGGTTTGTTTCACCGTATCTGGTTAGCCGCAAAATTGGAACAATATTCGTATGAAATGATCTGCCAAGTAAATTAACGGGAACTTATCAGTAAGCTGTCACAGCCTTTAGACCCGTCACCCGATAGATATGCTCGATATGCCCGTTAGGTTGCTCCGGAGGAGACGCCTATAGATAGGTACTACTACCTATGTATCGCTCCTGTGATGCGTGGGTTCCTACCCACTTTAGAGCAGTTAACGTTGAACGAAGAAGGTTGTACCTAGCTAATGTGTTTATATTCACCTACAATAGGAGTACATAATTATGCTAAGTAATGTGGTTCAGTTTGCATAAATAAGCTTGCTATAGCTATATGTTAAGCTATCACGTTTTTCCAGTATTGGCCTTTTTCAGATGACTGGACGTTGGTCGCTAATCTGTAGGTTGCTAGCTTCTTGTTTGGTAAGTAAGTAGTAGTACCTAATCTGCACGGTGGTGCTTTTTTTTAAAGGAGACAAAACTCTCCTTAAGAACAGGCCATCTCGCTACTTACTTAGCTACGTATCAAAAATATTCTCGAGTTCATGTAGAACAGGCTGCGTGCAGGAGGGGTTACGGAACCATAGGCTACAGTCACACGGTGCGGCGGGTCATGGGTACAGAAGTCAGTGGAGTATAGCCAGCCCGTCCCTGTCACCTTTCATGCACTATGAGAAGGTCTTTGACTCTGTCGAGACTCAAGTTTGAGACACTCCAGCGATGCCAAGTGGACTGGCAAATGGCGATACATCAAGGTAATGAGATGCCTATATGATGCTACTACTATGTCCGTTCAAGTACAGAACCTAGCTATTACCTAAGTAAAATCAAACACATAATAATTTAAAATAAATACATAATTACAAATCGTTTATTGCACACTTACAACAAAAGTACTGGACGATGCTCTTGGCTTTCACACTAAGTAAAAACTTATATTATAGAAGCCAAATAAGTAAGCACTTATTTTTATTTTTACTTTCCGAACATAAAATAATATACTTATTGTGATAAAATTAAGTTTTTTCTGATAATGTATACACTGAATAAAAATAGTTCGCTATATCTAGCTAGATGGCGTTGCCGCGTTTAAATTCGAGCTATGGTTTCGTTCACACTTTTGCATTAGGCATGGAGAGAATTTGATCGCTTACAACAAACAAACAAACAAACTAGTTAGGTTTCTTAACTAGCTTTGCCCGCGACGTTTTTGCAATATATTTTTTGGAAATGGTTGCATTGATCATTTATGATCTTGCGACTTTATAATTACGTATCAAAATAGAAATACAGAAGTATAAAAAATAGTTCGCTATGTCTAACTAGATGGCGTTGCCGTTGCCACGTTTAATTAAATTCGAGCTATGGTTTCGTTCACACTTTTGCATTAGACATGGAAAAATCGGTGTTCGCCTATCAAACAGACAGACAAACTAACAAACAAAGCAGGCAGGGTTATTATATTAGCTAGCTTCGCTGCTCATGAAGAGAAATATAATTTCATGCTAGAACGGGTAAAGAATAAAACAAGACACCTGTAATTTATACTTCATGGGCTGTACCCATTTTACCCGCTGATGTATCCTAAACTGTTTGTCCATGGTATGGTGGGGTATAACGAACTCGAAGTGCGCCGGGCATTTACACTTGCGGCGTATGCGCTAAAGCTCCTGCGTGGAGTAACTCATATCCCGGGTGTGCTGCGTCACCTGAAGCTGTGCGTGCTAGACCGGTATGCATGGAGGCGGCGGCGACCGCCACTGCTGGCCGTGACTGTTGCCAGAACCAACCTGCTGTCAAAAACACCTCTCACCCGCACAATAAGTGTATAAGACGAAGTTCATGAGAGAATTGACATATTTTCGTGCAATCTGAGCGAGTTCGCAAGTTTTGTTGAATTTTGTTAGTAATATATATTTTTTCTTTAATTTTATAGTTTTATATTTTTAAAAGTGTAGATTTTAATGTATTAGCGCTAAGTTTATTTTTAAATTTATTTGGTGTATGAGCAAACCACTATTGTATTGGGGTTATTCTGTAAAGATAGTGTGTAGTATAAATAAATAAATGATCTTGCAACTATAAAATTATCTCTCTTTATTATGTTGCATAGCATACTGAATTAAAAAAATAGTTCGCTATATCAAACTAGATGGCGTTGCCGCGTTTAAATTCGAGCTATGGTTTCGTTCACACTTTTGCATTAGGCATGGAGAGAACTGTGTTCGCCCATCAAACAGACAAACAATCAAAGCAGGCAGGGTTATTATACTAGCTAGCTTCGCCCGCGTAGATAACGAAATTTATTTTTGAAAAACTTTGCATTGATCACTTGTGATCTAGTGACTTTATAATTACCTATCTACGCCGTTATAATTATTAATAGGTACCTATTTCCTATCTTTAATAATAATATGATATAGCACACAAAAAAAATACATAGGAACTAAAAAGCAAAAAATAACATATTTACATTATGATTTCTAACTAATTTTAAGTCGGTGCCAAACATACAATCAACGAAAGTCATATTTGAATTAAATTAGTAGTTTGGTACCGCCTCCAAATTAGTTAGAAATCATAATGTAAATATGTTATTTTTGCTTTTTAGTTCCTATGTATTTTTTGTTTAAAAATAATTTATTTTAAAAGTCTTAGTGGAATAATATTATATTATGTGGGGGTGGGGGGGCAACTAAACGCACTAACCGGCACAGACAGCGAGGTTTCGGAGTAAACCATAATGTCATCTATGTAGGTATACAATTTTTAAAATTTTCGCCGATATTTTGTCAAGTTATTTTGAACGCCTCCCAATTAATTAAAAACATTGATAGGCATCGGACATCAGCATTGATGTTGATTACATCAAATCTTTGTTTATGTATTAAAGGTAAGGAAATTGGGAAAATAATTGTATCCCCAAAACAATATTCTGGGTGTGATCGAGTTAGATCCGCAGACCCCTGCCTGGTCACGTAGCATGGAGGGTGCAACACTAATTGAGTGAGGGTGCTCCCCTAGCCAGCGCAATAACAAACCCTTGCATTGCTGAGCGCAATATTCTGTGAGTATATATAAAGTATTGATTGATTGTAAGAATGAAACTATTGGCAGCTCTAAAATCGTCCTAGAAAGAACCTACATGAATACAGCGGTGGCGCCACCTACAATAATAACGAAGGAGACTGTGTGTGTAAATAATAAATGTAATAAAAAAAAATCATTCTGAAATCACATTGAAAAAAAACTGAAATACCTGTTGAAATTTGGCACAGAGATAGATTTTAGTCTGGAATAACACATAGGCTACTTTTTATCCCGGTAAAATGTATGGTTCCCGTGGGATAGCGGGCAAAGCCGCTGGCGGAAAGCTAGTAATAGATAAGTGAACGATATCATTATGTATACATATAGGTAGGCAAGCAGAATACTTGCATGGCCGTAAAAAAAATATTAGTAGGTTTTGTACCCATTTCTAGGATGTTCTCTGATGCCATTTGAAAGCCTAGTGACTACATTCAAGCTGGAAAAATATATGGCACACGTGCCGTATTTACTAATAACACTCCCGGAAATGTTACCGGATTCGGAAGTGTGACCGCCTATTAGCCGACAGCCTTACTAATTTCAAAAAAAATTAAGGTAAACCTAAACGTTTCTGGAAAACCAATCAAATTAGGAATATCTCATAAAGTATTTTGTCCTTTCATTGTATACACATGTTATAATAAAGTTGGCGTTGCCTGCGCGGCAGCGGCGCGTGCGCCTACGTGCTACAATGCTGACCAATGAAATGGAAGCTGGGATGCGATTTACAGTATCAAGTTTTGATAAGCTTTCAGTAAAACTTGATACATAGCAGGCTACCTACTATTTAATACCGTAAAACCTGCGCTGTAAGTACCTAAATTAAAACAATCATAAAAATCATTCACTTTAGAATTGTTGATCTTCTAACTAAATAAAAAAAGCTTGTTGTAATCATTGCAAATTAACTGTAGCGATTCTAGTTATTAGTTATTGTAACAAAAGGTACAAACTATAAAATAATCCTCAACCCTATAACTGCCGCCGTAATCCGTTAGGCAGCGGCAGGTCATAAAATGTCCGAAGTAATTGCTACTCTTTTTAAATTTTTAAAATGTAACAACATCTGCAATAAGTCGCGGCAAGAATAAACGCCCACGGGATTATTTAAACCGTCAAGTACAATCATTTTATTGGGGGATTACTATTTTTCCAGCGATGTGCAATACTTCTAGAATTTTGTTCGTGGCTTAAACAATATAAAGATGCCGTTTATAACTTAGCTGTATTTCGACATTTCAATAATTTTACGGAAATACCCACTACCCAAGTAATAAAAAGATAAAATGGTGCCTATTACTGTTGAATTGAATTTAAATGATGCTTTTAGGTATTTTTCTAGGAATGTTAAGTAGGTACAAGCATAAATGTAGGTAGGTATACTAATTAAGTACCTATCCATCCAAGTTCAACTAAATTTCATTAAACCATTTCTTTACGCTAGTCCATTATTTTTGAAAATTTTACAAGATAACGGAGTGAAATAAGAAAATCTCATATTAGTTGTCTATAAATTGTATTTATACACTATTATATAATGAAACATGTCGATTATGTACAATTGCACAAAAATAAATACAAACCAATTAAATTTCATTTGATATACCAACGTAATCTTTAAATACCTAAATATTAAATATTAAAACGATATTTATTAAAATTATATATAATCAGGATCTGCCTACTAAGTAATAATAGTTCTATTTACAGATATTATATACATTTTCAGTTCTTTCACACACTTTGAAGTCCAATCACGCACAGTACTTCGCTTATCAACACTCGCAAATTTGTCGGCAGCGCCCACATACTCCAGCTGTCAATCTAGCTCTCAAGTCTGCCATCTTCTTCTTTAAATAGGTTACTTGGAAAGCTAATCTCACTTCTCTCAGCTTCCTTCTATCTCTACTTTGCTTAGCAGCATAGTTATTCCTCTCGCGTTGTTTACGGTACGAATCGTCAGCGGCCTGGCTTGTCTGCACTGCTCTCCGCATTCTCGGGTTGTTACCCAGTAGTGTTCCTCCGTTCTTCTCCGCCATAGCCCTTAAGGCATCTCGTTCAAAGGCTTGGTACTCCACATCATCAGATAATGATTCTGAGTCGTAGAATTCAGGGGAATCCGGTGGTGAAGGCGCGTTCGGCTTGATGTGCGACCAACTCCCAACAGACTCGGGAGACATCGATGATGGCACTGCATATGTCACTGGCTGGTACGGATACGTGGCGTAGAACTGGGAATCCGTATATGACGGATACAATCCTGATAGAGGTGGTGACTGAGGAGCACTGCATGCGGGAAGCGGAGAAGCTCTCTCCGCCTTCACCGCGCTTCTACTCAAGTCCAAGGCAGCTTCCTGCGCGTAAGGGGTCCACAGGGCCATTTTAGAACTTGTCTACTTGACGTGCAAATCACGAATGTCCGTCTGTTTTGGCGGGCGAGTGTCGTTTAAAAGAGGCGGAGCCCAAGTGACCACCCCCAGTGGAAGGGTTGAATGCAGGTAGCCACCCTAACGGACCTCGAGTGTTCGTTTGATTTATGGGTCCGTATTTGATGTTTTGAACGAAGTAAATAAATGTAACGTTATGGTCAAAGTTAGCACTTATATTTCCGATACCTAGTCATTAGAATTGTTTGCGAAGCACGCATAATTAATGTGATGCTGCTAAAGGCAAACAATCCTTTAATGATTCTGTTTGCGACATTTTTAAAACAACAATTTAGGATAATGAGAACCTACATACCATAATTACATAGGTACAACTTTTTCACCTTTACAAACAACAATCAATGATTACGTGATTAAGATGTTACTTTTATTACAAGTCTTGTTACTCAGAGACCTATAATCGTCGTTCATCGAATAAAATACTAAATAGAAAAAAACATATCTTGAACCGAAACGCAGCCTCGAGCTTTATAGAAAAGGACTACTTAATAAAATATAAGTACCACGATTGTATAATTTGTTTGTACGTACTAAGTACACCTTATAGAACATGCCAACAGCCTGTTGCTTAATCGAATTAATGTTATACGCTGATATAAGAAACAAATCTATCATCCAGGATTTGGGATAAAGTTATGTAAACATTTTTATGATAAAATATTTTTATAGTGCAGTTCTGTATTGTGTGATGAGCGGAGTTTTTTTTCTAACAATAAAAGTAATTAAAATATGGTTTGTGCAAAACGCTCGTCTAGTGTAGGTAGTGCATCAGCATCAGCACATAGGGCTGCGCTGCCGATACCCGCATTATTACATAAACAGATTGTATTACGGAACAAATAATTTCTGGACACAGCTGCATAGGATTTCATTGACCACACTATGTACAGTGAACCTTATAAGTATAGGAGTAGTGGCTATTTCGTGTCAACATTTATGACAGCAAAAAGGGATTAGATTGTCACTTGGCTGTCAATTGCAGAACCCTTCCGCATTCACGGACGTTAGTTAACGCTATTATAATTATTTCTGAGACCGTTTTCTGGAATTTTCCCTAATAATATTTATTAATCTAGTTATTTATCTAATTAAATTTTCAGTGGTACTAGATCGCCATGGGTTTGACTAGTGGAAAGGCGGGATATCCCGGCACGCCATGAATCCTTTAAACATAATTTAATTTTTTTGCAAATGTCTATATACATATTTACAGTATAACACTGCTACGTAAAGTATTCAGTTTTAAGTGATAAGTAGGTAGATCATCTAAACGTTGATAACCGGCAATGAAAGCGAAAACCTAAAAGAGAAGCTACGGAAGTACTTACGGAATTTAGAACCTAGTCACTTTATAATTTAATCTGTAAGCTTCTACTCAACAGCTTCTGCTATTGAATTATTTTTGCCGTCAAAACAATAAAACTTATAATAAAACTGTAGCAACGTTTTATTACTCCACAGTTTGATGCTAAAGTAGCATAATCCCGTGTATTTATCTGTCGTAAGATTAACTATAAATACACCGGCGGGTGGCCAATAAAATTAATTGTTTATGTAGCATACTTACTTACTTAGTAAGAATTAAAAGTAGGTACATACCTAATGGTACATAAACTTTCTTATAATTATTTTTATTACGACACAGTACTTGGAAAGCGTACCTTTATTTAAAATTGAAAAAATCTCAAACAAAAATTATGCATAATTCATAAATCATATCTACTCTTTACCGCTCCCTTAAAATTTTGCTGGGACGAAGCCTGCGCAACCCATCAATATTCTTAGGTCAACAAATGCATCAATAGCCTGGCTAAATGCGCATTCAAATTGCAAGCAAGAAAATTAAACGAAGACGGCTTCGTTTTGTATATTAAATGTACCTATTCTGATACCACAGTGTAGAAATTCGTTGTTACATTATGCTGATACTTTTGTGAGAAATATTATAGTAACCTAAGTGTTTTATGAAGACCACCGCGACATCGCTTAAATAATTGCAGAAAATCGGAAGTGAGGCCGACAATAAGATGTTACTGCAAAAACTAGACGATCATGTTTGCAACATGACAGTTGCGACATTATCGACGCACCGATGATCTTTATGAAAGCGTGCGCTGGACAAGCGATTATTTCTTTGAAGTTATTAAGTTATTGGTTCTGGGTAATAAGCAGCAATACGACAGTAAGTATTGTAGTATAAAAATTAGTTTTTTTCCAGGAAGTGATGTCTACGTTATTCTACATGAATAAAATTGAGCAAAGATGTTGATATGATAATTACTTACGAAGCACTAGCATCATAATTATTATAGATGGCTGATAAATAAATAGTTGTAGGTAGGCTACTTACCTGAAGTAAGGTAGGTATACCTATGCTTTATTTAGGCGCAAATCCAGCCCCGTCTGAACTTTAAATTATTAGGGTATATCATGTGCCTAATGCATAGGCACACTATGATAGAATGACGATTTAGTAAATATCCTCACAAGCACAAATATTATATCTCTGTCATCCCATCCGTACCTACCTTAGTGATTCATTTGAACCATTCTAGAAAGACCAATCGTCAGTTCTTCGAATACAGCTTAATATCTCTCATCATTCATCTCACATTTCACTCAATGATGTTATTATTCCACGATTCTCATGTGAAACTGGCTGTAAAAACATTGGGCGCGTGGCGGGTTGAACAAGCTGTCAATGTTTGTTCGTTGAAAGGATTCGTGTTATCTTTGCGCACGCGACTTTTTCACTTGGTAAATTAAAAATATTTATTTGAAGTAACAAATATTTCAAGATAGCTACAATCTACTGCGTAGATACATTATCCAGCCAGGCAAAACTTGCTGTCGCCAATAATACAGCGTAAAATAACGGTTTTTATTGTCCAGAAGAAAGTTTTATTTTGTAAACTGGCGAAATTTTGCATTGTCTGTAAGAGCATAAAAGGGTTGGTCCTTCGAAAATTTGGCACAATGCGGATTATACAATTTGCATGTTGCGTTTGCAGGGTTAGTTCCGAGAATGTTGAGTTGCACTAATTATTAAATAACAACCGTATCTTTGGGACAAACATGCAGTTTTTGCTAGTCACAGTAAATTAGATGTTAAAAATCGCCTTACGGTAAAATATTTTAATGTAATGATTAATTCATACATATATGAATGTACACGTAATATACGTACTAATACACCTACTGCCCATACTATACCTAAGCCACGCTCGTAATATTGTATTGATAATCATAATCAAGAACTCGTCAAAGGCGTCGTACTTACTAGAAACAATTAATGCGGCAATCCGTCAAATTTGTCAAAATGTGTAACAAGAAAAATAGTGAAAGTAGTTACTAATCTTGATGTTCTTGATTACCGTGCTCTTCAAAAAGGCCCCCATACCGACTATACTTAGACAGTGAAGTAGAAAATCTTTTAAAGTATTGCGTCTTGTTGTCAGATAACCAAACAGACTTAGTCGTATTAGTGACGACCGAACACACATTACATTGTAACAAAGCTAAAGTAATACATACCTTAAGTCCGTAAAACGAATGCTTATTTTCAAGTAGTTTGTTCACAGCCCAGGCGGTCCACACTTATTATTCAAAGGCTTAGGCGACAATATTCATTTGTGCAATCACAAAGACCACCAACACTGATTCCTGTTAAAAAAAACATTGATGTTAGTAATACAAGCAAAATTTTAGACTACGAATTCTTGGTGAATTAGCTAAGCTACTAAGTCCTAATAAGTGTTTTCCCTTTTACTAGCAAATAGGTACAAAGAATCATTGAAATTACATTTCTAACCATAGATATTTCTAACAATCGGTCAGAAAACTCCATCAGCCGGCGAAATGTATTGCAAACAGTCGCTCTGGTAAAATATACTTACCTACCTACCTACATTTTTCGGACAGCTATATTCATAAGTACCTACAATGAGGGGTAGTACAGTACCTAGTGTACCTACCTACATTTTAGATTTAATTTTGCCAGTTTTGCATAGACTGCCTCATGAATACGCCTCTAGGTCTAAATTCTAATAAGATCAACCATTATCTTGTAAAATATGGTTATTTATTTATTTATTCAATTAATGACAACGGTGTAGGTAGCAGTAACTAATAAATTAAATTTATTAAAATCTACAAAACAAAGTAAAGTAAAATAAAAGAAGGTTAATAACACTTTTATGTAGGTATTTAATAATTAGGTAGATACATAAAGATACAATGGTTCAAGACTTACATTAAATCACAAAACTAAAAGAAAAGACATGATGGTTCATTTCGCACTTTTTTTTTCGCTATTTTTTTTGACGAAAAAAATATAGTTTTTTAATTTCTCCGAAGTCCGAAATATGCATCGGATGCATCCCGACCTGACATCTAGCGTCAAGTAGCAGAACTGAACTGAATGAAAGTAATGGAACCTATTTCCAAAAACATTGTAAATAATATAATTATTTAAATAAAAAACGATTATAATAAAAAAATTAAATGCTTCACGACTTCACTAGCTATTATTAGATAAATCAATTGGTTGTCAATTCAAAAAAAGTTCAATCAAACTGCAAACATTTATGTGTTATCTGTGGTCGGCCATTTTGGATTCTGATAATCCAAGTTCCGACTGACTGTCGAAAGAATTTCGATGTTTTTCAATCTACCTGTAATTTTATTACTAAATTAACGTTTCCATTACGCGACATAATTGCGACCCTTCCGCCATCGTCATCGCCTCGTGTGCCAGTTGTCTCCAAAGGGGTCAAATAGTGCCTCAACGATCAGCTGTCACGTACTACTGACGTGTAGAACACAAACAAATCTGATATTTTGGGTTTGCTATGCTGTTTTCACGATGAACGGCACATTTTACGAGCAGCTCGGGGGCGTAGCCGGGGTGTTCGAGCAATGGGGAGCGTGCGAGCAAACGGTGTTGGCTTGCACGTTGGCACGGCGGGTGCCGTGGCCGGGACTGAAGCTGGTGCAGCGGGCTGTGGAGGCGGCGCTGCGGAGCCACGTCGAGGACGAGCGCCTTGAGCGAGACGCCAACGACGAGATCCTGCTGGCCAGCCTGCTCACCGTCCGCGACGATGACGACGACGACGGTATGTCCAACAACTTTTTTAACCATCCATGTTTTTGTACCCCGTTTTCCTTGTACGGGAAATGCTAGTAAAGCTCTGATAATTATCGAATTCTAATTGTATGACTTGATTTATCACTTATTTTAATTGAGGGTGACAAATAAAATGTTTTTTTTGTTAGCAAACTTAAATAATTTTAGAATAAAAAGTTTTTAACTCTCAGAAACTTAATAATATACCAATTCAGGAAATTTACTATTTGGGTGTTAGATCTTCTAAGATAGGTTACTAAGAGCTAGAGAAAGTTTTATATCACATATTTGATAACTTCCTCAGATAATATAAAAATAGCCTTTTATTTACATTAGCAATCTTAGTGTGACTTAGCATTACCTAGTTTTTAAATAATCTCAAAGTAAATTGTAGGCTGCTGTAAGGTTTTCTTTAGAGAAAACTTTGAAGTTTAGAATAAGGAATAAGGTTTAACTCACCATTATTATACACTGCTGTTATTAGCATATAATACATTACATGATGTAAGTACCTAATAGAAAACATCTTTACTGTTTAAAAGAGCAGTGCTAAAGTATTTATTAAAAGATGTTTCAATATACATACATACATAGCTGCACACCTGCTTCCAAAACAAAAAAATCAGCAATAAAACTGAAGTCTTTTCTCTTATGCTTGACAACTTTTGGTCATAGAAGTATTTAATAAATGATTTGAATATTTGACTTACTTCAACCTACTTTTTTCATTGGCATGATCCACACAAATAGTAACCTGTGTAATCCGTGTTACAAGGCTGTAACCAGAAACCCGCCTATGGCCATGGTGTGTCGGATAATCATCACTCACAAAGAACTAGCCAACTTTTATGAATTATATGCCACTATGTATCAGTTGTGTTATTTAGTGACGTATAATGACATTTTAGTTATAATTTCCTAAAACAATCACAAAATTAATATTTATTGCTATTTTTTATGTATTTCTAGGCAAATGTGCTTTATCATTCACTATGTTAAACACAAATGTGTATTGAAATAAATAACATCAGACTGCTGAATGTGATGTAGGATAACAATTGGAATCTCTAAGTTATAATTTTATTATCATGCCAACAGTCCTTAGTTATAACTTATGGTGTATTTTATTTATTTATCTAAAGAGAAGTTTTTGGAACTAGGTTTAAGATTACAACAATATTGTCCAATTATTTACCTCCTTTCAAATCATAAGAATGGTCATTCAAAAGTTGAATAATGAAAATGTTAAAAATGTATGTCATTTCCTGTTTACAACTAAAACATTTATGTCCCCTCCATCCTAACTTTGTTTCATAACTACTGTTGTTAACTTATATAATTCTAGCAGTAGCTATTGTAAAACAACACTAATTGGATTTTAAGCTGTCATAAGAAGTTCTGTACTTGGGTTGACCACTTGGTACCTTGCTAATTGAAACTTCAATTCTACCAGACACAATATTACCTTTGACTAAGGTACTAAAAATAAAATTATTTTTGACCATTTCATTACAGTCAATACTCAATACTCAATATATTTATTGCACTCCACAATGTTTTTTTAGTCTTATGTACTTATGTCTATGATTGCTTGACATTTTGAGAACATCAGTATAAACTTTTGGTATACAGGTTGTGAACGTCTTCATCGCCTACTCAGTCTACTGCCCTTACTCCGTATGGAAAGCGACCGTTGTAAAGACGTATACGTGACCGCTGCGCCCGCGCTGGTGCAACGCTACGTGGACGCGCCTCGCCGCTCCTCGGTAGTACCCGAGCTGTGCCGACAACTGCTGTCGTACTTACTCGTGCACCCTGCCCTTACGCTCCGTGATCAGGGGTATGTAAACTGTGGTGGAAGTTAATGAACTTTAAGGATTTTCTGAATGCCAGAATTTACTTCACTAATTAAACATTAATTCAGGATTGAAGTCCTTATCAACCAACTATACAAGTATCTACAAGCTACACATACAATCTGAGACTTGATGACACTCTGATGGCTTTATTTAAATATATTTTCACCATGTTTTATTACACTTTATTTCAGAAAATTGACACCATGGTTAACATACCTAGAAAATCATATATCTGGCAACAGAACAGAAAGTGTGTGGCAACAAAGGATAGACCCGTGTCTAATACCAGACACCAACATCTGGAGCACAAACAATACTTTTCGACGGACAATCGGCAAAAATGTCGAATTCAGAGGCATTATAGACAATGTAGACCACTTCAGTACAGACTTACTCCAAGAATCGTTTTCGAAAAATGGCCGTGACGTAGACATTAGTATAGAAGGAGAGAAATTAAATTTTGACGCAACAATAGCACAGCCAAAGTCTCAGAGATCAAACAGTTTGACACCTCCTTCCACTAATTTCATGCACATGTCTTCGTCCGCCGAAAATTTGAGTGACGAACCGTTTGTACAGAAACCTAGGAGTTTTTCACTGTCGAGTGAGCACAGTTTGAGTCAGATAAGGCCTATTAGTATAATGTATGGGACGACGGGCAGTGAGACAAGGTTGGATGACTTGAGGTCGCACAATTTTGGCGAGCACCCGGGAATGTCAAACGTGGCGCAGTGGCTAAAGAGCTTGCGGCTGCACAAATATGTATGGCTGTTCACTAATATGAGTTATGAGCAAATGATGACCATGGATGAGAAGTATCTGGAAAAATTAGGTAAGCTTGGCCAAATTGGACTATGTTGTTATTTCATGCTTATATGCTTTTACTATATTTCATGCTTGTTAATTTGAATTTCAATGTACTTATTTTCTACTACCACAGTAACTGTTTACTGCTCAGTGACTCATTTTTATAGTAACTGAAAGGAAACTAACTATTATTTCAATAGTTTGCAACAGTTTACAAGATCACATAATTATTGTGAAAATGAATGAATCATGAGTGTCTATTATTGTTTGTTATTTGCAGTTTGTCCAGTTTGCAATCTACTAACCAAACGTGTATGTCTGTAAATTGGCAACAAATAAGTACTCTTTAGTAATTTTTTTATTAACCAACTACAAAGAAAGGACTGTTCGAACTGTTTTGTATCAGCACCTGATTGAGAAGATGCACTTTAAGGCCATATTATAAAAAATATTTTCTGAGGGAATCTGAATAACAACCAGTAACATAAAAGTATAACATATTCACCCACGGGGCCAATCTTGACGTTATTATCGTAATTTAAACAACATTTTATTGTTGTAGGTGTAACTAAAGGTGCGCGGCACAAGCTTCTGCTTTCTATAAAGAAGCTGAACGAGCGCGGCGCCGTGCTGGAGGCGGTCGAGAGCGAACTGTGCGGCAGCGCCGCCGGCTCCGTGGCGCGAGCGCTGCAGCGCCTGCGGCAAGTGCTGCTCAGCCCCATGCCGCCCAGCTCCGACCTGCCAGCTGCCATTGTGAGGGCGCTGCATCTAGGTAACGTACTTACCCTACCACATACAGATGGTAAATATTGGGAACAGGTGAAGTAAATAAAGAGCAGCTTGCAGAAATCTCCATCAGATTGGTGGGCTTCTGCAAAGCAACCGGCAGATTCGCGACGCCGAACGCCAGAAATAGAATACTCTCAAAATTAATCAAAATAGTTTTGTAATGCTAGTAGCGGAATTGGTCTCAAATTGCAAGTCTTGCCGGACTAAATGGTATTTATGTTGTTGTAGCTTCGAAATGTGTGAACAACGCGTCGAGTCCGGCGAGCGCCCGGCTGGCGGCGCCGGCGCTGGCGGACGACGGCGAGCACGAGCCGCCCGTGGACCCACTGTCGCTGCACTGCTGGCTCGTAGAGAAGGTACTTTTACACTAACTGCACGCCAACGTCACACCAAACACTTTACATTGTGATGACTTAGTAAGCTGTGAAATAAATGTTCGTTTTAATAAGTTTTATATTTCTGTAGGCGTTACACCATGAAGCGTTCAACCGGCCCGAGCTGCAAGAAGCGCTGAAGGGTCTGCGGCATCGCTTGCCGCCACGACAGTTCTTCCACCACGTTTCCGATATGCCACTTAACAGAAGATGTCCTAAGCCTAGGTAAGATCAACTTATTTCCTACATAGACATGCATACACAACACACCACCTAAAACATGTGCACACACACCACCACCAATATGCGCACATAGACCACAAACATGTGCACATAGACCACAACCATGCGCACATAGACCACAAACATGCGCACATAGACCACCACAAACATGCGCACACATACCACAAACATGCACACACATACCACCACAAACATGCGCACACAGACCACAAACATGCGCACATAGACCACCACAAACATGCGCACACATACCACAAACATGCACACACATACCACCACAAACATGCGCACACAGATCACAAACATGCGCACACAGACCACAAACATGCGCACACAGACCACAAACATGCGCACACACACCACAAACATGCGCACACACACCACAAACATGCGCACACAGACCACTACAAACATGCAGACACATACACCACCACAAACGCGC
The DNA here is from genome assembly GCA_946251955.1 of Acronicta psi. Classification (NCBI taxonomy): domain Eukaryota; kingdom Metazoa; phylum Arthropoda; class Insecta; order Lepidoptera; family Noctuidae; genus Acronicta; species Acronicta psi. Next base: position 13,531,185 of record OX276481.1, read on the forward strand.
ACACGCACACACATTCAGATGTTTTCTGCTCACCGAGTGGTTAGTTATTGAATCGTTACGTAAACTAATCAGATGGCGCATCGGTCCGCACATCGGGCACCCGAAGCCGCTGCGGGCGCGCGCGTGGGGCGCGGGGCCGGGCGCGGGGCCGGGCGGGGCCGCGCCGCCGCCGCCGCGCGGCAAGTCGCACTCGTACCCGCCGCACGGGCCGGCGCCGCGCGCGCCGCCGCACGACTACTCGGGGCTGGACGCGCTGTGCCTGCAGGTGGCGCAGCACGCCATCGACTGACCCGCGCCGGCCGCGCGCCGCCACTCGGCGGGGGCGGGGCCGGCGCCGGCGCGCTCCGTGCGCTTCTCGGACGCCCCGTGACTCGCGCCGCCCCACATTATTTATTCTTACGATTACGTAACTTTATTTACGCACGATTTCCTATGAAATCCTTAGTTTTTTGACCGGGCTCGCGGCGGGCGGGACCCTAGTGACGCAAGTAACTAGAGAAATTCCGGTTTTAGGTGTCGATCCGAGTCTGGCGACCGGACGACGCCCCGCCGATAACGTATACAAATTATTGCTAGGTAGGCCAGGATTATAGCTTTTTATAACAGATCACCCGCATTTTGTCAGTATAGTTCGCTCCCTGAATACTTAATGTTGGTATTCTATCGATAATGCTAGTGTAATCAATCGGTGACATCGACTCGATCGTATACAAGTAATTGTATCCTTAATTTCTCTGGTGCTAATTTTTGCGAGGTTTTTATTTGTAGTTAGCTGTATAGAATAGGTAGACAGGGCGCGACCACATGCTCGTGGAACGGACGCCGTAGATAGTTTACGTTTTTAGATAATGTATGTGCGTATTCCTATAAATTTAATGACTAGTATAGAAGCGAATCTGCTCTGTGTGTACCACAGGTGAAAGGTGAAAACTGCATGCTCACCTAAATACAGAAAACGAGAGATTGTGAGGGGGTGTGGACCTGATAGTATATCGCTTCTATATGATTCGTTATTCTTGTGGTACTGCTATGAGGACTTATCTTGGCATCTTGTGACTGTGACGTGATCAGTACCTCGACCATGAGTTTTTCTCACTAGACTCGCTAGCGACGCCATAAAATATACCCTCGCAGCGCCTCTAGCGGTTACGTAAGTAAGGAACTAAAATCTGCTATGAGATTACAGCGTTTCGATGTGTAAAAAACCTATCGAAAGTCATTCGAACTCATGGTTGACGTACTGTACAAGAAAAATGAAAATCTATAGATGACAGAGTGGTACCTATATAGAGTTGCCAAGCTGATTCCCAGCGGAAATGAATATTTATAATATTGTTGTCTGTGTTTGACCGGGTTATTGTTGAAGTGATGTTCGCGCGATCTACGCGATTCAAAACGAACATAATTATTAAGTAATGTTAACATGAATTAGTTATTAACTTGTTGACTGATGTTTGCATAATTTATAAAGTTCGCAAACTGTTTATTATTTTTTATTTTAATCTTTATTAATTTAGTGTAATGGATATTTATATTCAGCAATTAACGTTTTGACTGGATCAAAAATCTGATTGTAATGTGTGCAATTTATTATATTTTATTTACGCAATATTTTGTCTATATTATGAAACTTATAGAATTCAAATGTAAATAATGAACTAGTTCACATTGTATTTATAAGGGTTATTGTTTTGTACAAAACATGTGTTGATGACAGATATAATTATAATATTATAATGAAATGTATTGGTTTATTGTGTTTAGAGAAATGTTTCGTTTGGGGCTTACAATGCTGTCTACAGATGTTTATATTTAGCCAATTGTACAGAAGTTTTATGAAGTATATTTCTTGTTTACCCCCACTTACCTCAATTCTTGTTCTGTTAATACTTTCGTTCACATCTGTGTTCAAGAGCTTTAGTTACTAATCTGTAGCGGACTGTGATACGGTTTGTTTTTGGATCATGGATCATGATATTCATCAGCACTAAAAATAAATATTGTATAACATAGCTGGTGTTTTTATTACCTATACATTTATTTCAAACCAAAAATGTTCAAGATATTTTGTAGAGCCAAACCATTGTTATGTCCACAACTTGTCTGTGGAAATAACAATGCAATTGCAATTCAAAATCAAAAAGCAAGACACCTTTTATATTTCACACATCCAGAAAATACTGATGTATGCTGACTAAAACATCACAACAGAAGGGTATAAAGGAGGAACTATACTTATGAGATAGGTAGGCGTCTGCAGACACATTCTTTTTCAATTTACAATTGTCTAATCTACAAATGTGCATTATTAAATATTACACAAAACATATTTATATTATTTATTGAGTACTTACATACTTTCAGACTAGACAGTGGCAGATTAATAATAATTTTTGGTCTTGTTACAAAAATGGTTACAGCTTATAATGAGGAATATCTTACAACTAGACCAGTCTTTCTTTATGAGTGCCTATTTTATGTCTGGCTAAATCATTCTTCCTATAAAATGCCCTGGTACACCTATCACATGGGAATGGGATATGAGTGCTGTGCAGTTTGGCTGTATGGAAGTCTAGCATTGGTCTTGAAGGGAATGTCATCAGGCAACCTTCAACCTCACACTTATAGCGATCAGTTTTCTTATGTCTAAAGTTCACATGATGAGCTAGTGCCTTCAGCTCATAAAAGCTACTTGTGCACAGTTCACATTTCAATGGTCTTTGTCCTGTATGCCTCCACATATGTTCTTCAATATTAGGAACATTCTTTGAGCAAACAGAACAGTGGCCAGACTTTTCAGAATGTTGTCTATCAATGTGGATTTTTAAATTTCCCTTAACATTGAAAGTACGACCACAATGATTACATACAAATCTATTGGGCTCAGAGTGTAGTCTTACATGTTTCTTTAAATTATTAGGGTATTTAAATAAAACATTACACAATGGGCAGGCATAATTTTTCGCAGTACTGTGCACCATGAGGTGATTTTTCAGTTCCTCCTTAGTGCAGAACCTTTTTGGACATGATGTGCATAAATGGTCCTTCTCACCAGTGTGGCGTTTTCTATGTCTCTGCAATGCACTAATCTGTGTGAATCTGATACCACATATTGAACATCCATATGGAGTTTCCCCTGTATGTGTTCTCATGTGAATTTTTACATCGTTTTTTGAAAAGAAACCTTTACCACAGTTCTCACAAATGAAGTTGCGCTGCCTCTTGTGCTGGATGTGGTTTCGTTCTCTGTGGCGCTTTAGGGCACCATTGTCTTTATAACTCTTTTCACATAAGGTACACTGGTATGGTTTCTCATTGGTATGGGATCTCATGTGGATCTTTAAAGTTGATGGGTTAGCACACTGTCGACCACAGACTGAGCAGGTACATGGGTGCACACCTTTATATTTAGATCTTTTATTATATGGTTTCCTGAGAGTCTTTAAATCAGCATTTTCTGTTTTAATTTTTAATTTTCCTTGCCTCATCTGTTCGAGAGTAATATCATCGTTTTGTAAATCATCGTAATGGTGATCATCGTCGCTGTTGAGTATTTCACATTTTACTTCTACTTTCGGCGAGCAGTCCTCGAAACCTGCGATAACTTGGGAAATTACTTCCAATGCTTGAGACCGTAGTTTCCTGTCGGAAGCTTCACATTTTAGAATAAATTGGTAACAGACAGCTAGTTCCTTCTCGCAAGTCTCACAAATATGAGATGGAAGCCCATCACCATCTTTGATGTTTATATTTGTACAACAATAAATTATTTTTGCACTAATTGCAATATCACTAGTTTCTTTTTTAAATATGTGAAGAGTACCATTATTTTCACAGCACAATCTACACAGTTTTTTGTCCATATTTTAAACATACACAGTACACACCACGAATAATCAATTACTAGTAATTGAATAATTTAATCAAATCAAGCGGCAATAAGCAACACAACGTAAACAAATAAATAACGCACAGATTACTATATATTGTAGCAAAAATAACGTCTGCTCTTCTCTTTCTTTGCGCTGCGTGCGATCCAGGCGATCAGATCTTTTTAGTTTTTACATATTGTACAAGTTCTCGCCAAACTTATTGTCCGGGTTGAAGTTGGCACGAGCTAACTTTAACCCGGCCATAAAAATCGAAGAAAGAAAAATATTGTATTGTAATAAATAATAACTAAAGCTCAAGTCGTAGGCTGTCGTTTTAAATCCAATATTTTTCTTCCAAGTTTAGCGATGGTTTAGCGAGCTGCGAGAATTCGAGAACTGTAGACAGAAATGAAATTGATTGTTTGGATGCAAAGATGCAAATTTGCAAACGAATTGTCAGTCTCACAGTCTGTCAGACAGTCTCAGTCAACCAGAATGTCAATGTCAAGCTGATGTCAAATTGTCAAAATACTAATGTAATTTTTTTTACCCGACTGCCGAAGGAGGAGGGTTATTTATACAAACTGTGTGAAATTGTGAATGTGATGAAATTTTGTCGTCGTTCCTTGTTGACGATTTGTGTTTGTGTGATTAAAATTAAAAATTTTATTTGATATGGCTTGGCTTTGTCATAGTCAAGATCAAGAAACATAATAAATAGGTAATCGAATTTCAATACATACCCAGTGAAGCTGTAGACTAAAGAAAACTTACTGAATATGGAGTCTCAAATATGCCGTTTATGTCTCAACAAAACAGCAGCAATGTCCATATTTGATAAACAGAATGATATTCAGTTTAGCACTAAGGTGATGCGGTGTGTCAATGTGGTGGTGGTCGAGGGTGATGGGCTACCCGACAGCATATGTGTGTGCTGTGCGACTGAACTAACCGCAACGTACGAGTTCGTCAACAAATGCGAAGCTTCCGACAAGGCCCTTCGCTGTGCTAACATTACAGAACTGTTTAATGATTTCGTGCCAAAATCAGAACCTCAAATCAAACTAGAAAACATCAAGGTAGAAAATGGACCTGATGACCAAGATCATTTTGACCAGTTCCTACTAGAAAACCCCACAGACTCTTGTGATATCTATAATGTTAAGAATGTTAAAAGAAAATATAAAAAGTCAAAAAAAGTTAAGATGGATAAAAAAATGGATGGGAGGAAATTAAGGCCTAAAATGGGACCAGTCAGGTGTATTGTATGTGGTCTAATAGCATCATGTCAGTCTGCCCTAGAAAGTCATATGAGAACCCATACTGGGGAGAAACCTTTTGCTTGTGACTCCTGTGATGCACGGTTTAACATTAAAGGCTCTCTCAAAAGACATATAATTACACATCATACCCAAAGAGAACGTAAATTCATTTGTGAGACCTGTGGGAACAGCTTTTTCACTAAGAATGACATCATTACACACATTAGAGTTCATACTGATGAAAGACCATATTCTTGTACATACTGTGGGAAGGCATTTAGACAGATAGCTTCAATGATACGCCACAAACGCATGCACACTGGTGAAAGGCCTTTTTCATGCCCGATCTGTTTTAAAAAATTCACAGACAAAAGTCATATGATGAGACACCAGTATGTGCACACGGATGAGAAGAACTTCACTTGTCACTTGTGCAGCAAATCTGTAAAAACTAGAAATGCACTTAAAACTCATATGAGAACACATTCTAATGAAAAGCATAACATTTGCAGCTACTGTGGCATGACATTCTCTCTGAAGGGTAATCTTCAGGTTCATATAAAAAGGATACACTCAGAGAAATCTGGCCAGTGCAATGTCTGTTTGAAAACATTCCCAGATTTAGAGGCTCACATGCGCAAACACACAGGAGAAAAACCGTTTGTGTGCAAGCTTTGTGATCAATGTTTTGCAAGTAAAAGAAGTTTGTCTAACCACATGGGTTTTAAGCATGAGAATGCATCAAAGTTTAAGTGTTCTATAGGAGAATGTACTAAAACATTCCCAACTGCAATGATGCTGGAGTTCCACCTTCTCAAGCAGCACACCAACCACACTCCATACATTTGCCATCATTGCTGCAGAGGGTTTTTCAGGATGAGTGATTTGTCTCGACATCTTAGGGTTAGTCATATGGATTCAGCTACCATTGAATCTCGAATCCCCAGATCCCAGATATCTGTATCTCCAATTATTGGGACCAATAATTGTCCCCTACAAATTGGTAATGAGTAAAGTATTGTTATTAATGTAGTTCTAAGTGTTGTTATTCATTGTATAAGTAAGTCATGCTATTCATGAACTTAAGTTAGTGCAAAGTAAGGCTTAGATTATGTAGGTAATTTTTGGTTAGTAAGAAAAATCAAATGGGATAAACCGATTTTGATTAATTAAGCTAAGAAAACAATTAATGTTATGTATACAAGTACAAAAATTTGATTTCTTTACATTTTTAACTGGCTAGCTCAACTAGTTGTTATCGAAAATTCTCTTTATGTTCAATTCCTTATTAATAAACAATGGATCCTAAAATGGTGCCATAACTTCTTGGCAGCAGACATTAATGCTGTGTGTCTAGTACCTCATTATTGATATTAGATTTAGAATAATTAAGATAGATATATTTAAAGACTGGATACTAAAAATGCTAGCATTTATTTGACTTCCATGCTGTTTTTTTTAAACCTGGCTGGGCAGATAAATATTTCTGTACTGAGGTGACCTTCATTTGTTTCATTGTTGGCCGCGCCTTAGGTATGTGAGCGGTGGGACGGAGGGGCGGGGGCGCTTGCTTACATTAACAGTAACCCGCCGCCGCGCCGCCTCACCCCCGTCCCTACCTAAGGCGCGGCCAACTAGTTCCGCGCGGACTATAGGTTGAGAGGTCGTAAAGCATTTTAACAATAATAATTTTAAAATTAAATATCGAGCTTATGTAATTAGAATTTTAAAAATATTACCTATCCTACTTACAGCAAGATTTATGTCAACTTCTAGAATTACGTAAGACCTAGGCTAACATGCACAACACGAAATAATTTTGTCGACGCATTTCTCGTGCTGAAACAATGCTGGATGCGAGACATATAGTTAAATAATGAAACCTGCATACCTGAGAGATTTTCTTGACGACTTGTGCAGTTTGCCAACCAGCCGTCGATATCAGGCCAGCTGTGGACTATTCTTTAGTTCATCTGTTAGACAGAGAAAATTGATTGTGCGGTAGAGTTTACATAGAATTCACACGAAATTTGTTAGTATTCAACGTCACCGCTCTTTTTATAAATGTCTACTCGTTTTTTTTTAAATGCCACGTAATTAATCTGAAGGTTCGCCTCTCGAAGCTCTCGTTTTGACTAGCAAGGAAAGTCTATAGGTTGATGATGATGATGATGCATGTTAGATGATGATTTAAGATGATTCGATGATGTAGATGAACGTGATTCGTTCTGTCAGGTGTATGTTTCAAACTGGCCATCTTTTGTATAGCAAGCTGACAAGGATAGACCTCCAAGGCTATATGCCTAGCCTTGCCTAGCAATAAATAGTTATGCTAAGCTCTATTGTGCTACCTAGTCGTTATTTTGTAAGAGAAATAAACATTATTTTTTAATAACTACACAGAAACTTGTTTTATTGATTGCCTTCAGGTGCACTTAAACGTGTAGCTGACCGAAGCTTGGCCACAGTCAGAGATCTTAATGTTGTGCTGATGATTTTCAACATACCTACAAATTTAGGTACGTAAGCATAGCTTTCGTACATATACCAAAATGTCAAAAGAAGTAAACGGGTAAATAAAAGGGCGACAGGACGGACAACATTTTATTTAATTTTTTGGTTCGGTCAAGACAGCACCGCACCGCCTCATTGAGCCGTTTAGTAGTCGCAAGCGCGACTGCTATGCTAGAGGTCGAGCCAAGTGTTGTTAGGTTCTGTGAAATACCCAGTAACAGCTCAATCTGGATTCTTACCCGGTTGATGGTAATATGCTCGCTCTCTGTTACATGGGACCTAAACATACCGGCGAAGTGTGAGTGGACAGCAATACACCTCTGCCTAATGACACCACGTACTTAGGTCATTGGCATTAGAGCTACTTAATCGTTCATTCGAACAATGTCTATCAAATAGGTATCTTACTAAGTACATTCCGATAAAGATTAGCTACAAGCAGATAATAACAGTATAACCACAGAATAGTTAATAGTCGTATAACACTGTCGTTGTCGGTAGGTAATCATAACCTAATTAAATAGACATCATAGTCATAATTAAATTATAATTAGGTACAACAACAGACAGCAGTACCTATACTCTATCACTCTGGTATTCATTGTATTGCAGAGGTGTACTATCTATATATTGTCTTAAGTAGGTACTTATGTTTCTTATACCATGGTACCACCCACACATTTATAGTGTTTTTAGGTCCCAGTTAGGTACGGTCAGCAACGAAAATCGAACACAGCCAAAGTTTAAAAACATCACAGTACCAATACTATTCATTAGATTATGAGAATTTGTACAGCCTTCAAGTGTCAGTGAATTCTGAATATTAAAGCTGTTAAAGCATTTTGAAGATTTCATAGTGTTCAGCTACTTACGTTGCTGACTGTACCTACCTAACTACCCTCTTACATGACTGAAGAGACTCTTTCCATATTATTATAGACCCCAGGCACAAAGTTAAACTCCATGTTTCTTAATAGAGGGAAATCTAAGTAAAAACACTTTCCTGTACCTCAACTCATGGTCGAGGCACCCTACACTACACTCCTACACTCAACAAATAAAAGACACAAATACCTACATTAAATAAATTGAAATCATAGACCTACCTACCTGGGCAGTGGTAGTGAGGTGCGCAGAACGGACGGATTCAATTAGGTAATCCGACTGGCTGCCAGCTGGTTCTCACGCGTAACAAGATATTTTAATCAACGTTCCGTTACAGGAATTATGAACAGGTTCCTTAATTAATGCCCGCTTCCTGTCCGACAGTAGGGGAGCAACAGGACAGACCCTCCCGAGCCAATGGCGCGGAAATCCGCCGCCAAGTTTTAAACGCGCGCCCTCACTTTCCTACGGTAAAACAGTAACCGGCGTCGGTAAAACAGCTGCAGGTGTTATGAGTTGTTATTCATTTCTCTTTCCATCGTATGACGTCGTCGCACCGTCTCGCTCTCGCGCCAATTAAGCAGCCAGGTGAGTGATACGCGGAGGCTTCGCGAGTCGCCGTAGACTCGCGTAGAGGACGTTAGCCCGCGACCGTCCGCCGTAACGCACGTATCGCCCCGCGACAACACTACTATCGTGGCAGGTGTCGGTGCCGTGATGGTTTAGACCGTGTTACAGTTCGTGTGTGCTCGAGTTTACTATACCTGTGCGGATTGTTGGATACCTTCGTGTTTCACTATGGGTGAAGTGAGTAGTATTTTGTATTGTCCGTCTGAGTCCATGGAATGCGAACGTGCTCTAGTTTAGATGGTGGCAGAGAGGCTAGTCCTGTGAGATCGTAATCGTAGGTTCGTAGGTCGTCGGCATGAGGTACAGTTGTGCACAGCGGTGTTGCGGGTCACCGCTCGCGCCCCGCAGATTAATTAACGCTTTCATACTGTCGACAATGATGGTGTGTTCGGGTATGTGTGTCGAGATCGAAGCCCGGTAGAAAGCTCCGAGACATGTCGCCGAACCGCCACATCGCATCGGTAAAAGTATTCGATGTACTGTTATACATCTGATAACGCTGGCTTCTGATATATTATCATTGATATTGTTCGAATTTTTACATTTATTGGCATCGAACGTTCTTGCAATAATAAATGAGTGTCCATTGTCTTATCTCTAGGAATTAACTGGCTACGTGTACCTAAGCTTCGATTGTATTGTTTTAATCTATGAGTTCACAATAATAACTCCCATTAAGTCACGATTACCGGTACTTGGAAAAGATATTGAATCTTTGTAACTACGTGAAGTGGGTAAATACTTCTCCAAGTAGGTAACACCGGTCTCCTAAACTTGAATCGACGCCAGTGGGGCGGAGTGGACCGGCCAGTGAAACTGAATATGGCATTGCGTAGGTCAACGAGCATATTGCACACACAGCTGCAACAGAATGACCTATTTTTCAAGCATAAATGCATGTAATGATGAAATACTTAGGTACCTAGCACTTCATGCTGACGCATTTGCATAAAACAGCAATTACTTTACACATGCGGAACTAATCCAAACATGTCAAGGAAATCGTCAAAGAAAGTTCTTAATACGATTAGCACATTAGTCAGCCGAATCGCAGACGACATACTTAACCACTCGTCTAGTAATCACGTCTGTAGGGGTCAAACAAAAAACTTAAGTAAATAAACTTGCCTCCCACACATGCTCTACACACCTCAATAATGCCTGTGTCTGCAATCATTTCAAGATTAAAAATAAATTGCAAGACATTTCACAACTTGTTCTCGTTGCTTATTTGCGCTTTATCATTATAATTTGATGGTGTTTTAGAAGTGAAATCTTCAGATTCCGCCTGCTTAGAAAGCCTCACAGAATAACCAAAATAAGTAACCACCTAAAGTTGCAATGAGTTGCATATTTTCGCGTTTCGATGACCAAGATCAAGGCATGGTTAAACAGGTTAAAGTTCGCCAAAATTTTCAATGCTATAACCAAAGTAATGATCAGATGCAAAACAAAAACTTCCTACCTACTTAATTGCTATTATTTTAAAGCGATCTGCGTTTACGCAACACTGATGAAATTGCCCATTATTGTCAGAACGAATTGACCATTAGATAATTATAATCTTCACAGCATTATCGGTTCTCTCATACGTTAAATGCCCCCCAGTATCTAGCTAGCCGATTCGTGTTAAACAAAAATTGATAGAGGGTTAGGAAAGTGTAGTAGCAACGATGATTGGAATAATAGAAACGATCCGATCATCTCGCAAATGTTCGAAGATGAATCTACCTTTGGTAGACATTGGACAAACTAAATACGGAATTTGTTTATTTCGGATGCGTATCAAAAGTCTTCAAAAACATTACTAAATTAACCACCACTTGTTCATATGACTTCTGAAGTTTTCTACAAAACACGTAGCTTTACTTAAAGGTGTTGTCAGAAGGGAAAGAAGCATGAAGATAATAAAGATAAATAGTCAATTTACATACAGCAGGATGCCGCTATCTTCTAAAACTATGGAAATTAATTAGTTTCCTAAAATTAAGATTTGAATCTACCCGGATAGCATTCAAAGTGTTATAGATAATCGAACATGTAACGGTAAATGAAGATAGACTAATTAACAAACCTACAAGTATATCAAAACAAAGTAGGTAGGTATCTACGTCTTTCTGGAAATTAATTTATCTATCAATGCAATCTGTCGATTTAAATATATGAGATAACAGAACAATAGAAGTGTTGTGACTAAGTATTCTTTTAATTTTTTTTATGAATAGCAGTCTGTTCTTTTAGTTGAAGGAGATTTAGGACAGGCAGTGCCTAATGGGCAGCTTTTTCTACATAATTTGTCGTTTTAATGCCAACTAGTGGCTAGATATGTTCCTTATCATTGAAAGTCGTAGTCTGGGAGGTTATGACAAACTTAACGATCAAACCTAAACTACAATGGAATATTACTTACAGGAAGTTATTTTATAAATTGTTTTCTACTATTCCAAATGTAGGAAAGAAACAAGTTTGTAACTTCTGAGTAAGTATTTGAAAATTCTACACTTTACTAATTTAGAGAATTCCCTTATACAAGTCCAGTTTTCATCTCCTAAATGAGAACGCTCCAATATTTATTTACTTACATAATCTATTGATACGGGTTGGAACGATATCGATCGTTCATATCTGTAAGGTCAGCGCGACGTGTGCGCAACCTAATCGAAGTCGACCGAGACACACATAAACTCGAGTATGATGTGGAAAAACTAGTATCACCCATTAAAATGGCGTAATAATCGGAGCGCCCGCTATGTTAATAGGCCTAGATACTGCATCTATGAATAGTAACATTGAACGTAAACGTAAACACTAAGGGCTTGAGCAAAATACCTCAACAGCTAGGTACTTAATATTAAAAATTCACTTGTCACGACTTGATTTAGTATTTAAACTGCAAACGACTTGAGCTTCTGTCGTCCAAAATAAGAGACAAAATGCCTTGCTTAGCGACCTTACAGATTATTTGGAAAATAAGAGCTTGCAATGTTGCAATTTCTTGTCAAATAACTACTTAATATCTTTTATAAAGGTACTTATGAAACATTATAATTAACCAAAATTTTTTTTTTCTATTACAGTCGTTGCTAAAAGAGGATCCTCTCTCCAGGATCCAGCGAGAGATCATAGAAGTAACTGAAAGAGAAAGAGAGTTCAAGGAGGGGCATTTTCGTATAAATCGTCTGATGTCAGAGTCCACTATCGACGTGAACCACCAGAACGGGCATGTGAACGGTGACAGCGACCTCAAACCGCAGAAGACCCTCAACAGAGCCGTGTCTACCTCGCACCTACTCGGCCCGATCGCACCCTCGCCCCCAATCACACCCTCACTACTCAACACAAATGGATACACGCGCCGCTTCACACCCCAAACGGGAACAAAAGGAATCATGCAGCGATTTATCGCCAACAAAGGCAAGTTGCCCAACACTCCAGGTGGTGGACCCATACCCTCCACACCTACTACGCCTCTGGCGGCACCCCTCGTGTTCCCTACGTCGCCAGTAATCGCGCCTGTGGTGTCACCTCCTATCATCACCCGTACCCCAGAAGGCAAGCCTGTTAGAAAGGGATATGTACCCGTTGAGGAAAAAATACAGAAAGAATTACAAGAAATGAAAGACAGGGAACACGAACTGAAGAAAATGAGGAAGAAGCAAAAGCCATATGACTTGGAGTTGAGCGACACCGAGACCACCTCCGAGTCTGAAGACGAAGAGATCCCCATGCCCGGCAAACTGAAGGCCACCAAGTCGATAGGTGAGCTTTACGAGGCTCTCAACGAGGAGCTACGGTCGCCATCGCCACGAAATAGCTCTGGACACGACTCCATTGGCAGTTTAAAGCCAGCCAAGTCGTTGGCGGAGTTGTGCACGCTTGCCCCGGGAGAAGAGTTCCTCGCGCCCAGCTCCACGCGACTGATAGCCAAGTGGGAGTCTCTCATACAACAAAAACAGGAAGCCGGCGCCGCTTAGGATCGTACAACGACAAATGTTCGGAAAGGCTAACTGGTTCAAATATTTTGATGTATGGGCGCGTAATGCCTTCAAAAACCGTCGCGTTTCAAAACAGCCGCATAGTGAAAATTATATGCAAAGCCGAAAGTGGCAGCATTCGGGTTAGTTCGGCTTGTGCGCGGACGATTGTGCGAACAGGTGTAAGTGAAGTTTATCCAATTCAGAATCACCTCCGTTTAATACAGCCATGTTTAAGTTATACGTAATTGATTCCTCCGGTGCAGTGCGCGTTGGGAGGCAGTCATGTTTTACTGATCGATTTCTTTCGCCTACCAATCGATTGTGAAGCAATTAATTTTCTCCAGATTGCGAACAATGCAAATGATGGTTATCCGTAACAGCAATTATCTCGCGCGATCGCGCACTTGGAAAGCGGCCGACACATGATGCGAAGTGTGAGTAAAATGGTTTCTTCCTATTGTTTCACGTCAATGTGGCGAACTGAAAAACTTATAGGTTTTTTTCGGTGTGGCGCCGCTTTCCCGCGCTGTACTCGTGTGTATGCTGTATGCCACGCGGGCTACAGAGCTATGCTCTTTGTCATTGTGAGAAAATTTATTGAGTGTAAGAAACAAGTTAATAACACCTTGAAATCGGCTCCCAGTATTGTCAAGATATCGCACTCACTCACGTAGATTTATGAGCCATTAGACCGTGTTTCCGGTTTATTTTGTAAGCATTTAAGTAGATTGCGTATAGGTCAAGTTATAAACACCTCAAAATGTTTGAGTATTATAAATCGAGAAAGTATTACTTAGAAATTGTTTTCACTTTAGCTAAAGTTATGAATTCCGATCGAGACACAATATGATTAAGTCTTATCTGTTGTACTTTCGTTTATTGCATTCACTATGCTGCGCGGTTACATGATTTATTCATCGTTAAAAACATTATAGCATTGTTTCACATAATGTTGAGATGTGTGGCCATGTTGGCTGTGGTTCGACTCGAGCACCGGTAGATATGAACTAGTCGAAGCTGGACTTCGTGTTTTGTATTTATTGTAATAAATATTAACACTATGTTTATTATAAAAATATCATAAATCAGGCTATCTATATACTCGATTTTGCTATTCAGAAATCTAAGCCAATACCAATGGTAGCAGCTAAGTTGTATCGTTGTTGCATATCATTGTTCTCTCCCCACTGCCTTAGAACAATCGATAATATGCAGAAAGCCTTATTTTTTCGAATTTATGAAACGAATTAAGCCTCTTACGAAATGACAAATTTTCAAATAGATAGTAGACCATATTTGTTCGTGATTATATATCTGTTATGTATTTGTCTAAATACCATTACTAATTGTTAGAAGTGTCAAATAGTCTGTGCCTTACATTTTTGTACTCTAGAATTTAGCACAACATCTAAAGTTAAATAGAATTGTGCATTCCTATGTGCTTGTGCATCTATGATAAAACCTTTTTCACAAGGCTAGCAAAGATATTAGTAACGTTATTTATACTTTAGTGCCTATAAATTCATATTCAATACCTACACAATAGGACTTTCATTTAATTCGACATTTTTGTAAATTCAATCTCGTTACTAAAATCTTCGTTACGTGTCGCCTTCAATATTTCAAAATGTCAATTTTAGTAATATTTTATTAGCACTAGCAACAAACGTCACTAGTACTAAACGTATAAATTATTTATTAGGTACTTAATCGAAACATTTTCCTTTAGCATAATAATAAATTAGTCAATTTAATTTAATGTTATAGTGCATAGATCAAAATAATAATTACTGAGATTGATAGCATTAATTGTTGCAATATTTTATAAGTAGTCATTTAAGTTTGTTTCTATTTATGATCAGTGCCACATGGTGTCAACAATAAAATATTTATTGTTAAAAAGAGGCCTTGATATAATAAATTCCTATTTATACAAAAATAATAGATTTTTTCAGCATAATCTTAACAAATTGTGATATGAAATTGCCTTAAAATAATATATTTAAAGTAAAACTATATGTACGTTATATACCACTGTCGCTTACTCGTACACTTTACATAAAAGTACCTATACTGTCCATATTAGATATCAGATGTTAATTTATGTTTGTTTAAGAATTTTTCGCAATAAATATTGTAAAAAGATATTTTTTTATGTTTTATTTTGGTCCGTACTCAACGGGCCTGCGTCGCGTCGCTCCAGTGCGGGTGTCGCATTGCGTATTCCTAAACTTTACCTATGTATCTCCCTTATAGAAGTCTATACAGTATCGTGACATTAAGTATGAAAGGTTATAGGTTCAGGAAAAATGTGTAGTGGGTGAAGAGTAGGTTACACGACTTCTTAGCAAAGACTAGATATTCTTTATTGAAATAATATGTACAAAATAAATGACGAGTTGGTCGTAGTGGCTAGCAATTTGGTGATAGGCTTCTGCACCACAAGTCGCGGATTGAAGTCGGTATAAATATTTGTAATCTAATTGTTTGTTCGTTGTTTGTTCCGGGTCGGGGCGTTTGCGTATGTAAGAATTTATGTTTGTAAACCCACCTATGACACGAAGAAAATTCTAGTGCAACATAATATTAACTCAGAACAATATAATTACCGCTAGTATTGGCCCCATAATTGTCCCCTTAGGCACACCTCTGGCTATGCGACAAGTGTTTACAACAACATTTTAAACCGAATGGAAATTACGTATTATTTGGTTTCACTGCTATTGCATAAATTTCCTTTGTATCAGTCAATTTTTATTTCCACGTTAGCTCATTGCGTTTTAGCTTATAAATCAAAGTTTTGCTATGAGTAATTTTGTCACTATAAAAAATACATAAAAATATACATATAAAAATTATAACTTAATATTGAAAATGTCTCTTTGGTCATTGCTATGTTTTAAGCCGAAGACCTGGCAGAAAGCAAAACGTTTATGAACCGAGTCATTGTCGCCTATCACCTGATTAAACCGAAGGATCTACTAAGGACTAAGGACTTCTAAGGACTTCTAGACTAGTGAGGCTGTTTAGAAAACTCTAACCAAATCGTCTTTAAACTAGGCTGCAGGAGTCACATAGACTTTATTGAGTTCAGTAGTAAACATCGTGTCAAGAGAACAATTGAATTACCTCAGCGATTCGTGATAATCATCAACTACTGTCATCATTGACATCAATCTATTGAACGGACCTGTCTCATCTTACACCATTGTTTCTATTCGGTTATCACTTTCATAATGCATTCAAAATTCAATTATAATGGACAATAGCCTAAAGAGAATTATAGAAATAATAGTTAACGAGGACAGATATAATAGCTCTTTATCTATGATAAATAAGTTTTTTTCTTGGGATCAATCGTTGGCATAGTTTTTAAGTCACGCCAAGAGATTTAGGAAGTCTGTTTTCATACAAGGTATTGTAAACCGTGTTGCGTGTTAGTAACGGCGATAATTGAGAGTTTGTACTAAGCTATTAACTGAATGGTTAACGAAAATAGATTCAACGAACTGTACAGGTTAATTTGTGCTCATTTAGTTTTATTATTAATATTAAAGCCTGTTGACGCGCAAGTGGCGATCACCTTAATGAGACAAGATTAGTGCTTACCGGTTCTTGTTTGCTAACGGTATGTCTACAATTCCTACATCGTGTGTTTACAGACTAAAGTCAAAACTTATTCATTATATCAATCCAGAATATTTCCCGGTTCCCATCTGTTCTGTTTCAAATGCCTCTAAAACATACCGCCGAGCCCTTTGGTCCTCAAAAAACTGAGTATTTACTTATATTATAATCTCAATAGATTTTATCTTCTTTACTCTGATCGTTAAATCCTTCACAAGCTATACGTTGATACGTTGTATAAAGTTGTAAGCTACAGTTTGTTTAGGATACATTGTGTGTAGTGTGCGGTTCTTGTGTTTGTAAAATGTTATCACTATCTGTTTGTTAACCGTTTACCTGTGTTATTTCACACGCTTCCGAAATAAGAATTTAGAATAATAGGATTAAAATGTATGATATGTTATCTAAAAATGTATTCTATGGCAAATCTGCCCTTTGCTACGTACCTTTGTGTATAAGACCCATTCTACTCATTCCTCTTTTCTATCAGGAATGTAGGTGCCAACAGTCTTTTTAATCTTTTCTCCGCGTATAAAATAATCACTAGCTACATGTCATTATACTGAATGACTGGAAGATCATAGCTTGCACAATCTGTTTCGACAACTTTGTTTAATGACTTCCGAAATTCAAATGTTTCCGTTACATTGCGTCGTTTTCTTTTGAATTTTAGATTATTGCGTGTCATGCTTATGCATCATGCAAAATCAACGGTTGATTTAGAATTCAGCGCAAAAATAAGACATTTGGTTTTTCTCTCAATAAAATGTAACTGGTTTTAGAAAACGGATGATTTAATAACTTCATCTGATTACCTGCTATTGAGTAGTCAACTAACAGCAGTCATGAAATGAAATTTATTTTATTTAAAGCCGCCTTGTAATGATGATTGTGTGTTTGTAATATAACACTTGTATTTAATCCAAATTAATCATCAATTGTCATCTTCGGTGGAGACTACTAAAGAGTTACAGTAAGTGTAATTCACAGTATGTCTATAGGATTACAACTAAAATTTTGCAATATCTACATGTTTTTTAATCTTTCTGAATGAAATCGGCTGTGCAGATCTTCAGTGTGCGTGCAGTATCTCTCCGCAGTATAATGTGAACCAACTTATTTTGGAATTTGGATACAAAACGTAGATTTACTTACCAACCCATTGTTACTTAGTTCAAAACTTATTATACGAGTACATATAGATAGCTATCTCCGCTATGTACAGTAGACATAATGTCAAGTTCGCAGTCACGAGTCGCTCACCTTGGTTCGTCACGCTTGCTCTGCTGTCCTTATTGGTAAGGTATAAAGGTTTAGTTTTCCTTGACAGCTAGACAGTGTTCGGGGAGACGACCTTTGTGTGGTCATGTCTAGTATCATTTAGAAACTGGACTGCTAATGTCCGGAACATTGAGTGTAAATCAATTTTGGACAATGTGTAATACACATCATTATCTTGTTATACGATATCTACTACAAGGTTTTCAAAATGTCTGCAAGCCCTAACTGTTATCAGCAGAACATGACAACCATTGTAATGTAATTTTAAAAATGAGCAAACTATAGCTGTGTCACTGTCTTAGCTTTAAAGACGAAGCGACCACCACGCGACTAATCCCCAACAACCCTCCACTCATATGTCTTAAAATTCCATAGTAATATCACTTGGATTTTTGAGGGAGTGATAAAAGTAAGTATAAGATAAAACACAGCCCCAAAATATCAAGGAACGGAAGCCTTAATTGTAATGTACACTTTAAACAATACCCTTCCTTAATAAGGTAATATTACAAAATTAACACTAAACATTGAGTTATTATAAAATGTAATTAACCGTCGTGCACCGTCACGGTCGGCGCCTACGTTCACTGGCTTATAATACTTATATACTTACGAAGTATATAACACACGTAATAGCGTCCATGTTGCTATTGAAAGTTTAAAGAAAAAAGTATATTTCCTGTAATGTGACGACGGTGGCGAGGAACAAGCCGCAGCGGTCGGGTTACTCCAAATTGTGTGACGTAGTAACCTTTTACTAAACTTTTTTTGTCGGTAGCTTTGTGAGAAGTCAGAATATCGGAAAGCGCACTTGTTCAGGTCAAGTTTTATGTTCTCACACGAATATCAATGCCAGTCGTTCGTGGTAGTCAGAAGTCTGAAAGCCTAGCGACTAGGACACAAATATTGACGTGATTAAAAAATTTATTGATTGGTCTGGTTTTTTCTTATGTATTAAAAGTATGTATTTTCAAAATAAAAGTATGTAAGTATTATATGAATTGACAGTACCCATAGTACCTACAAGCTCTGCTTTTGGGAGTAGATGGTGCTGTGAAAATGTCCCAAATATGTTTTATTTTTTATTTATACTTGCGAAAAGCTTAGAATAATGATGATTATTCTTTAGAGTTTTTCAGTCCATTGCGCTTCATATACTTGTAAGTAAAAAGTGTCAATTTCCTGTAAAGAGAGTTTATGTTACCCCGATTGGGTTACCAATTATTTTAAAGTCACTTGCTATAGTGGCGGCGGGAAAATTGATGGGGACTTAGGTACTATTGAAATCAATTTACTATGGTGTGGAAAAACAGATTCGTTCGTTCATTGGCCTCGTTTAAAAAAAGCAATCTCTAAGGTAAGATTACATTTACAATGTTGTACAACCATGCCAGATTTCAATTCATTAATTGGAGCACTGGCAGACAGGAGATTTTTGTTAACCAGTTAACTACACTTCTTTTCTTTTAGCTTTTATGCGCCGGAACGCAACCTAGGTCCTAAAAGAGATGGACAGACGACCTGATAAAGGTCGCTGGAAGTTGTTGGGTGCGGGCAGAATATTGGAAGTCTTTGTTCAGCAGATAAACTTGTTTGGCTGATATGATGATGATGATAAAAGTGTTTTTAATCTTCTGCTTACGAACCGACAATTTATATACAAAAAGTTTGGTATTTAGCACAGGATTTCCTTATGAGCACCTTCCTTCCCAGTTGGGCTGTAAGACGAGATTTTAGGAAGTGCAATGCTACAAGATTATATCAGTAACTACGTTATTATTTAAGTACAAGTATTATTCGTATTTTTTCTTTGGGTTGCAGACTAGGGTGCCGGCAGGTTATGTCGGACTCATATCGACTAAAAACAGCACTTGCCATCATTTACCCCATGCGTCATGGCCATGGGATCAGGGACATTAACCACGATAATGAAGGGATGTGTTTCGCTTGAACCAAGAGCCAAAAATTTATGAATTATAAATAGGTACGGGGCAGTGTTATCAATTTAATCATCGCTGAATATAATATAGGTATGTGATAATGTTGGTGTAATCTATTGTGTTATCTGTGACACCACAGGAATTATATTACATTCTTTTGTTAATTCTTCATGAATTTCCTAACGAATACATTATCAGTATTTGCAAATGTTTATTCATATAATTACGTTACATTGACTTTGACAGACTTTGACTGGGTAAAAGTTTTGGGTTTTCCCTTTTATTTCTTTGATTGGGTTGATTCAATAATATTACTATTTTACTTACTTATAGGGATGGTGTCGGATTTTCTTTTTCTCTACCCTAAGTGGTTACCTAAGTGACCCAGATAGAATGGCGGAGCAGTCATTACTGAAAATAAATCCTACCAAAAGATAAATGTTTTTTATAACATTTCCCCACCCAAGATTTTCTACACACATAGCAACTACCAAGACATGATTAAAAGTGTCTTTATTAAAATGTAGGTGAAGCAGAGACTGGTGTCGTCAACTAATTGGATTTAACACTAAACTCTATAAGGTTATGTACTCACAATAACTTGTTAAGCCTCTTAACGGTTAGCTTTACAAATTACATACAACAATTATGGTCCTTAATTGGGTGTATGTATTTCAGCTGTTCCGTTTCCCAACCATACCTGAAGCGACTAAATATTAGTATTATAATATAATACCTACAGTTATATACGGCAATTGGCATTTTACCTTTAGACATATTTGGTTTGTATGTTTGGAGGTACGATGGCAGGAAAATAGCGGTAAGTTTGATCTAAGACCACAACTTAGATATTACTGGTATCCTAAGGCCAGACCAGTTGGCAGAGACTACCTACTAGTAACGACTGTCCATCAGAATGTCTTTATCACAGCGCCCCCTAACAGTACGGGTTTTGGTGTCTACTACGGCTTTCTTTTAATATAGACAAGCAAACGTTCGCTATTACGAAATAGTTTTTCAAAAAAAACGGTATTGAAATTATTGATCAAGAAATATACAACTGATCAAGTGTGTGCAAATTTTGTTAATACTATGTAATAAATAAGGTACCTAAATTAAGTAGTAAGTTTGTAGTAAAATATCTAAGAAATCACCGATGAATATACAAAAAAACAATCCGTGTTTAGTCAGCAACTAGTTACAGTAGCAGTAATGTTCAGTTAAACAGGTATCTAGTGTACCTACCTCACTAATTGGCCACGCATTTGTTATTTAAATTTGGTCGATGTTTTGTGGTATTTCGCGGTCATGATTACACATTACATGCCTATTATGGGTGATATGACAAATGTGGCAACACAGCCTTTGTGTTATCTACTATACAAGGTGGAAGGGACATCCGAATACCATGAGTTCAGTACATGATTCTGGACCCCCCTGCGTTGACATTTTTCATCAGTGTAAAAAACCATTATTTCTATCTACCCAAATTAGATTTATAATTAAAAAATCTATATTTCATTTATTTCGTATCGCGCACGCAATAACATTCACTGCGGAGCGTTATAATTGCGTTTTTAGCAATACACTGCGCGCTGAAAAATGACAATATCTGTAACAACTGATCATTTTCTACATGAATGACCTAGGTCATTTAATTTTTGACCTTGAGCGAAACCTTGTCACGACGTTTGTGCGTCGATGTCCCTTCCACCTTGTATACATCACAATTCGATTATTTAGCTTCTGCAATCATACACAGGAACCACTATTATCAGTAAAAAAATCTAAGTACTCGAAAAAAAATCTAATGAAACAAAACGTCTACATGCTGGCTGTATGACGAATTGCCGTTGCCTGCCGTTATAGTTTACCCACACGTCATCGACTTTATTGACATTTAATTGATGGTATTTTATGTTTCACGCTTTCACCAACTACCTAGGAGGTAAGGCAAGGTGTTACTGAAAGCGGAGATGTGCTTAGCTTAGCTAATTAGAATGAAGCTGAATAAAATTAACTGAAGAGATCGGCAGTAGCAGTATAAACTGAAGCTATCTTTTGTATAACTGGTAACGCCCATCCTAAGCCCATTATTTTCTATAAGGCTTCATAACTGCTTATGCTTAGGATATTTTTATTGCTGAGCTAATTACTATTAGATACTATAAGTGTCATAGAAGATACAGTAAAAATATATTTAAATGATGTAGCAATGAAAAAAAACTGGACAATTACAGTAAGTTTAAAATCGCTCTCATTCGCTCCGCTCGTTGTGTCGCCTCGTCAATACAAACCTAGTTTATGACAGGTCTGATTCGCGTCGAGTGAAATATGATATGGATGGATTACGAAATAATTCGTCCGTCTGTTTGTGTGCTACATTTTGTATTTGAATATTATATTCCCAAAAAGTAACGGTTTCTATTTGAGTAGAATTTCATAGTCTTACTAAATTTAGGGTACCTACTGAGATTTTATTGCAGAGCAAACGGGAATTTCTCCTATGGACCACAATAAAGTTTGGATCACGATCCATTAAACTGGTCATTAGTGTCTCACTCAATAGTATATTTGTTTTCTCGCGTGGCCTCAGTGTTAAGAACTCAATGGAGCTAAAGAGCGTTGGCGTCAAACATTTTTTGTCCTCCTTTGTAAATGTTTAACTGTCATGATTATCGATGGATCCATCGACTGATTATGATACGACGAGACGATGACGAGATTTATAGTTGAACCGTGGTTGAACTACGTGCATTTTGGGGAAGACTGGACTTTGAGGCTTTTTTGTACAAGTATTTGAAATCGTTAAACGTGGCTACCAGGTACACCAAACGACAAAACAAAGTGGACTACAAAACACTCTTCCTATACGGCAATGTGAAATTACGCGTAATGACCGACAATTACACGCAGACACCCGGCCTTTACAATTACCTACTTTGTCTAGCAGATCATGCGATTAATCGGATGTGACAATACACACAGAAAAACACGCTATGTTAATCACCATAGAGTTTCTTTTCAATTGGATCGATTCGTCCGGTTATATGCAAAGAATTGATGGATCGCATCCTTAATTGGAAAACAACAATTATTTTTGTAACTGTACTTTGTAGTTGACAGTCGCCTAAACTAGATTCAGTTCAGTTGCGATTTGTATCGAATAAAAAAAGTACTGCGTGGGAGTCGATAATCGTATGAATGAGATAGTAGTACACTCGGCAAAGAAAGTGCTGAGTTTTTATGAAATTTAGCAACTCTAATATCAACTTGGTTTTGCAAACGAAACGTTAATTATTTAATGACCTACTAATACTTAATTGTCGTAGTCAGCATTACAACATGTTTTTTTAACGATTTCTTAAATGCTGCTATGCCAATTTTCTCTTTGACTATACAAGTAATTATAGTTTTAGTATAGGAAACATTCTTGTTAACAGTAGGTCTATCTTAATTATTACTTTATTACATATTTAAACTTGGTTTTTAAGAAGAGTAGTAACGGTAAATTAATAGTTCGATGTTTATCTAAAAGCAATGTACTTTTTGTACTATTACAAAGATCTGTTCTTTAATTTAGGTGTGTTACTAAACACGCCTTTTAATTATTTAAAGAGGAATGACAGCCTGTGGCTGTAATTATTTAAAAAGATAACCTATAAAATTACTTAAAAAACCTGTTGCGTTCTTTTTGATTTAATTGACATCCCTATGATAATTATTTCGGTTTGAATAGGTAATGCTATTCTGTATCGACCCTGCAACTTAGTGTCAACATTATAAGTACAGTATGATGCTTATGCGCATACTAACGCACTGATTTACAAGCACGCGCGTCGCATACAGACTGATGTCATTTGAATTTGTGTTGCTTACTTATAAGAACCGAGGACTAAAGTCCAAAAAATGTGAACTACATAGTTATAGGGATCTACTCATAAACTCTATTTATCCGACTGCGGCGGAGATCAAACGGAAGGTACAGTTTTCACCAATCTTAGAGTCCGGCTTGAAGTTGGCGCGAGCTAACTCCAACCCGGCCTTAAAAAAGGGGAGCCGTATAAAGCCAATTTTAGCTCAGTAGTTGCCACTAATTACCCAAACACCGGTAAGTAACAGGAGACAATATTACAGTGCTGGAGATTTATGTGTACGTGTCACAACACAACGCGTCGAGTGCGGCACTGCTCAAAACAATTAACTATAATTAAGTGCGGGAAACTTTCCTTACACATTCTGTTGCGCTTGCGCCTAATCTCTCCAGCAAGTGATTTAAATAAATCTTTAGTATTTTTTTGCGGGCAACACGATTACAACATTACAGTTCTCGTCAAACTTATTGTCCGGGTTGCAGTTGGCACGAGCTAACTATAACCCAGCAGTTAAAATCAGAGATAGAAAACTCGTGCCAACTTCAACCCGGACAATAAGTTTGGCGAGAATTGTACTTACTACTTTTTTCACATAGCTGTATATTGTGCTGCTATCTGCACCTTTATTCAGCAGTGAAGTATTTTGTTTGTTATGATGATAATGATTCTAACAACAGCGACTAAATCCCTCCAAACTCCAAACCAGCATTACAAACGCTGTTTGGATTTAATGGTCGGCGACGGCGTGCATTTGACATGCAATCAGCGAAGTCGTAAGATCGTACAACAGCTTTATTGCATGCAGACTGCGCAAACGTCTCGTGCAGGTTCCATAAAGATTGAGTCGTACCTACAGTTCAAAAGTTTGAAATAACAGTCACATTAGCATAGACCCTTAACACAGAAAGTCTCGTAGCACTGATGCATTGAGTACACACGTTATTGTTCACCAATAAATTAGACCGTAATAAGTTAATAACTAACTGTCTAATCAAAAATAACAGCCCTACCCTGTCCTATGTCATTGTGTGAAGTAAATATATGCAAATGTTGTGTTGTGTCAAGGAAGGTAAGTGAGGTAACCCGTCGATGAGTATGCAGGGCATGGCTGATGAGTGCCGATGACGCCACGCGCTTCGTCTGTCACCGCAGTGCATACACGCGCAGAATTTTATGCCTACTCTGTGGAAATTCCTTTGCAGTTTTCCAATGCCCTTTAGGTAATAACTTACCTAAAGAAAATTTCGTAAGTTATTTGAGGGGACAAATGGCGCCGGTGGTTAGTGATGAGGGATGGTTGTTTAGAATTACGTAAGGAACAATTTGTACGCTTATATTGTAAGTAGATACCCAGGATTAGACGCGTGGACCATGACCGTGTTGAAGTTCCCTTGGAGATTGCCAGAGAACTCCAACATGGTACTTCTGTTTGAAATTGTCTTAACAAAATTTAAAATATCATTAGTGTGAATGGAGTAAGTCTTGGAGTAGTGGTGCTAGGAAATAAATCAAACATACATTATCTAATCGTACTTAACGCATTCCGGTTAAAAATCGTCATCATTTTCCCAGACTATTCCCAACTTAGATGATGTGGGTTTCTAGTCTTACCAGATGCAGCTGTAAAACTGGTACCAGGCACTTAAAACTGCTCTTAACGACGTCTCCATTTTTGCCTAGATATATAAAGTCGTGCCTTCACAATCTAAGCCTGTAAATCACAACCATTATCTACAGAATGCTAATTTATGGCCAACGACTAAACATATTCGTTGCCCATTTACATTACTCTTCTTGCTCACGAAATCTTTTCGCTTAGTTCACAAAACCTGCCAAAAAATTCTCCTCTCGCTCCTCTGCCAGCTTTGACGTACGAAAGAAAGAGACAGCAAGAAGTACCGCTACGTAAAAGTAAGTCAAATTGTCATGTCTGATGAAATTCGTCCTTGGAGTACGTACGACCGCGAAGCTAAACCGCTATAACTGGGGATAGTATTTTATTACACATCAGATGTAAATGCATACAAAACTAAAACTTGTTATAAAAACAAACAAAGTTAAATATGGTACGCTTACAAGACCAAAACGGTGTAAGTCATATTCATGCAAAATACGGTCATCGTTCTGCATAATTCTGTGGCGTATGTGGGCAGCCCCTGTTACATCAAACAGAAAATACCCGGCGAAGTTTCATTTCCTTGCATCACTATGACAACTTATGTTACGTGGTAGATAAAGATCTATGTGGGTCACTCCAAGTTGTTTCCATTATTTTTGCGGCTTACTTTTTTGTACCAACAGGTAGGACAGGTCTTCTCGCTGGTTAAGGGACTGGAATCTACTCTCCGTGGTTCCAGCACGGGTTGGTGGGGGTGACAGTTCCTTCGTATCATTAGTCCAAAGGTTCTAAGATATCTGCAATGTTAGAGGCTGATGGAACAATGTGTAAATTAGTTAAGTAAATAAATGCTAAACTCTTAATCACTTCGATCAATAATAGTACCTTAATCATGATTAGGAGTTATTTGCTGATGAACTGTACCGCTGAGGAGATAATTAATCCCACCTTTATCCATAGTTTTCAGCCATAGCTAGTTACTCAGGTTTTCCTTCTTCATCTTAGGAGTGTAAAATTTTTAACCCCTGCCATTGAACAGGTTACGATCAGAATTTCTTCGTATCGGCCTACATTCGTCTACATGCCTACACTCATGCGTCTTCGTACATAAAGTGGTACTTCTGTCTGTTATCTATGTGGTGTTAACACAGTGTCTCTAGGTTGCGCATATTTTATGAATGAACGTGTAAACTAGAGCGCGGTTAACGAGCGCCCTGTCATTATCTACTAACTTCGGACACCGGCACAAAGCTTTCTTATTGATCAAGAAAACGTTGTGAACATTAGACTCTGTCAATTTTAGAGTCAGTCATTTTGTATAATCAGTTATTTACAGACTTGTACATTCCAAGAATAGGTCAAATAAAGATTCTGTAAGTAGTCATTTCGCGAATTAAGTAGTCATTCTTAGACTAACAATTTTTACATATAATTTCGGTCTAGAGAACTTTAAGTAACTATTGAAATTATAGTCACCCTTTACATGCACAGTGTAATCTTGTCAATCGGTTCATTAAGGCACAATTGATCAACTAAGGGCTGATAAGGCACATTTTGGAAGATTATCACAAAGAATATGTCATTGACTCCAACTCTTCTCCGTTCCATCCCACCTTAGTAGGCGCGTTCCCCGAATTTTGAGGAAAATAGAAGAGAAAACGAAGAAGATATATTATTTAGTACGTTTCATTTAGGTACTCTATCGCTTTTTCCTATGTACCCAACGGCTGTAAGCGTACTGCTGAAATATGCGCCTATTCCCGCGCATAATCAGGACCAGGTACAGGATGTCAACGTCTTGGTAGCTATAAACATACATACAACACAGCTCGCGTCTGACGCCCATAACAACAATACTTTCTTCACATTTGGATGCCGGCACGTTTTCTCATAAAGCTTGACAAGTTAACACACATACCTTACGACTTACGAGACTAAAGTCTCCTTCCTTAATAAAAGAATTCCTCAGAATGTTATTCAGCTTTCGTATATTTAAATCAAAACAATAGCTACATTGATATCAGTCTCTCCCCGAATTCCTTGGTAGGCTGCGTTTGCGCAGGTGTGCGCAATTCAGGCCAGCAGTTGGACATTCCGGGCGCGCTCGGTTTCAAAACGGCGGCGTTCGGCGATACAGCCCGATATCACTAGCTCATTATGAGGTAATCTCAATACGAATGCCACCAGTTGTGCCAAGTTCCTTGCTTAAGTTGTCGTGAACTGTGCCAAAGGTTGTTTAAAGGATTACTACTTATTAGGTAATCGGTCTTGAGGATTTTGCAATCCCACCATATTTGTATTAAAGTGGTCTGATGTAATCGAAGGTGCTGTAAAAAATGATTGTGAGAAAAAAGGGCAAATGAGAGTTACATTACCTACTATAATTTACAGTTATATTATAATCTTTTAACAAAACTTCGCTAAAATAGTAGGAACTACCTTATTGTTCTAGTCCGAGATCCTGAGTTCGATTCTAAGGTCCAGCAAAGTGTTATAGGGATTTTCTTTGAAGCTATTATCAGTAGCTCGAAAATCGTTATGTGGATTTTTGTACAGTTAATGGATTGGAAATAAGCTCACCCTCTATCACATGAGTTAAAACATATCGGTGAACTAGACGTGTACATCGGTACACTGCTGCCTAACCCTTTGGGGAGAGGTACAGGCGTAATAGTATGTCATGTTTATGTCACTCAACAAGTTGCGCTTGAGTGACTCACGGAATATCCTAATAGATTATTATCGTAATAACATGTAAGTAAAATATTGGTCTTGGTTCAGCACTGAACCTGTGACTGAACAATGATTGACTTATAGCGACTAAAGGTTAAAAGTGAGTGACCCTTTGAGCAGAGGTTGAGACACTTTATCTCTTCAAAAACAAAAGCTAGATCTAGATGAAACAATATCGTAAATAATAGCGAAGCCTTGTCCAGGCGCAGCATTCCGTCGAGAGCAAAGTCGTCCTGACGCGAGTCGCGACCACTTTCCATACGCGGCGAACTGCGCAGAGTGCAGCAGCACTAGTTGATAGCCTGATACGGAGTAATGCACAGATATTACTTGACGATTAATGTTTCTATCAAGAGTGTAAGTTAACATGCTAATAATGATATCAACATGCAAGATTTTACGTTTATTTACTTACTAGATGTTGCTGGGACACGCAACATGCGTTCATCGTTTTCCTAATCCCGCATGGGTATTCTTAAAATCTCAATATAAATTATAGCCTAATCGAAAATCGAAATCCGTTCAGTAGTTTTTGCCTGAAAGAGTAACAAATATCCATATCCATACATTCGTCCATCCTCACAAACTTTCACATTTGTAATATTAAGTAGGATAGGGTAGGATTAGTAGGATAGGAAACAATGTGTGTTATGGTTCGTGATAACCATGAGGGTATTCACACTATTAGTAAAAAAAATAAGGTTTTTTTTGGGTAGGCGCGGTCCATCTTAGACCACATCTACACTTATCATCAGGTGAGATTGTGGTCA
Source organism: Acronicta psi (assembly GCA_946251955.1). NCBI lineage: Eukaryota > Metazoa > Arthropoda > Insecta > Lepidoptera > Noctuidae > Acronicta > Acronicta psi. The sequence goes on from OX276481.1 coordinate 13,560,169, forward strand.
AGCGCAAATCCATCAACGATAAAAAAAGGTTATCTGTGTTTGAGCATAAATAAATGGATGTCATTAAATTCTCAGAGTATTTAGGCGCCACGCAGAAGGTTTACACCCTGTCTACATGACGCTCATTCATCTTCCTCGAGACACGCGCGTTTACACTCGTATCACAACATCAGATAACAGGCGCAACATAAGACAAGTAAATAAGATACTGAATCTATGAATTATTTTAGTACGCTTGTCATGTCAATATGGTATAATATCTAATCCAATTTACATTAGCTTCCGTAACTTCGTCCGCGCGAATGTTACTAACTATAGTGATACTGTTGAACTATTAGTGAAGGAATGTTTAGATAATATTACATAATAACAAATAAAAAAAATTACAAATTGCAATTCATTGCTAAGCGGAACCACAGCCCTGACGGTAGGAATCAAATCCTTTTCTTTCCAGCTAAAAACAGTGCCTGATTCATCAAATAAAATCCCTAAGAAGCTGTTATACTTATTTCATTTTTAGAACCCATAGTAGCTTCTAACTGCTAAATGTGACATTTTACCGGCGGGGTCTCCACACGCAAGAAAAAGGTACTACAATGGTGGTAAACAAAACCCCAAAACAAAGAGGTATAACCTTGGAACCGCAACAAAAAAAATTGGGTTAATAAAATAGGTCAATGAACCAGGTAAAGCAATATAGATCGCCATTCCACCACCCTTGGAGCCATTACCATCTCAATTTTATGTGTACAACTATATATACTATATACTCTGTGGTACTATTATTATAGATACCAACTCCTTAAACAGGTTTGCAAAACTGATATTGGTCATAAAGTTTTAGGATTATGACCATTACAGTCCTGATTTTATATGTAGCAAACAATGTCGTCTACTCTCTGATTTTACTGGAAATAGTTGTCGAATCTTCCACGCTTGGCCATTTTATGTTTGTTTGTCAATTATGCCTTCCTTGTGGACCATCTCCACCATCACCACCACTACCATCTCATTCAGATTGGTGTCTCGTAAGAGGTGAGAAAGATCTGACTTGTTCGATGGTAATACGTAAGACATCAAGAGTCGGACTATCTGGCGACCACCCTTTCATTAGAGTAACCTTATGTATGTTCTTCTTAGCGTGTCGATGGCAAATAAAAATATAGATGGGCTCACACTTGTCCGGCCCAAAACTCAGCAACGCGGACTGCGTTTATCGACGCGACCATCAGATCCTCGCGTGAAGAGTTCCAGGACATGTGTGTTCTGACACTGCGACAGCGTCAGGCTGCGATGACTACTTTGACCATCAATTGGCTCGTCTGCTTCTTTACCGACGAACCTTAAAAAACCCTAGCATCATCACTTCGTGGAGTGATAGCAAGAACTCTGTGATGTAAATCCATGTAATCTTAATTTAGTCATAAGCCCTATGGAATTACAGTTACAGCCTCTATTATGTAGGCACTGCTACATTTCTTAACAAAGAGACTGACTATCACAATAATAACTCAAATGCTGCCATAACAACGCCCTAGGATACCATTAGACCAAATGTCATTCTGCGATTTAATTTATCATTGTCGCTGTTTAACAGAAGGGGCAATTATCATTCCGTTTAGAATAAAGCGCCACAATAGTGACCGTATTTATTATTTATTGTTGTTGTAATGTTAAGAATTTGTTACAAGTATGTAGTTGTGTGGGAGTGGCAGAAGTAGTTAGGACCTGGTCTTAATGTTATAATTACTAACAATCTAATAGTTGGTCATCTTCTCCTTGGTCTCTTTACCTCTCCATCCTTCCACATTCATGTTCATTCATTTATTCCAGTGTTTTATCCCTTTTGATAACGTACGCATCCCAAGATAGCGGTTTCCCTTTTTTTTCTGCCACTGCACTGGCACCATATTGTCTCTTACGTTAGTAGTACCAATATTAAAACCTGCGATATTTCTTTTGGCATTTCTAAATAATATAATATTTCTGTAAGTACAGTAATATTTGACCTGGTTTATGACCAGGGCGACGACCTCCGCCCTGTAACACTAAAGCGCGAGAAAGTACTAAATAGTTTAATGGCGCTATCATTGTGTTAGCTTCGCAGCATCAAGTGCATGCTGCAGCGGAAGGGCTGTCCAAATTACAGATTTAACAAAACAAACGCTTACGTGTAGCTTTCGATAAAATATGCCTGACTCTAATTCTTGGAATCCTTATATTAAGAACCTTTACATATCTGGAAAACCCCTGAGAAGTTACCAGGAAATTATTTGGTAAATACCTGGAATCTAATTTACCAAATTATATGCTATCTCATGAATGATATTATCTGTATATGATGGTTTTAAATTTCAATCCAGTGACACCTACATTCAAAAGAAGAAAAGGCGGTATTATCTTATTTTATTTTCAGAAACAATGCAGAGTGGAGTGCTAGCCCTGCCGCACTCGACATTGCAGGGCCGATGGTCCGATACGTCATAATTGCCCATTGTTCTGGTTGGGCAACGCTGCCTTATCCTGGATGTACGCGTTATTGCCTCCGTTTGCCCACTGGCGATATGACATTGTGCCAGATATTGATAGCATGGCAACCATAATAGTGGTGCGGTGTCCGCTTGCAGCGGTCAGGGCCGCGCGATTGATTTGCGCAGTGACAGTTATTCAGAAACTATGATGTAGGTAACATATCGAGCAAAATGTTACTGGATTCCAAGAAATTATGATCCAGTGATGGGCGACTTGACATATAGATTTAAACCCCAGTAACATTTTGCCATTGGCCATTACATCTGCCCCAGCAAAAATTCGAGAAAAATGTCATGTCTCGAATTTTTAATTTATTACACACTTTTTTCTCTTAACGACTTAGAAGAAACCAGACTATGTCCCAAGAAATCAATGTAAGAAGCAAATTCCCTGAGATTAATTCAAGGAAAAGATATCAATTATGTATGAAGCAAGAAGTTAATAAACAGTATTGAAAGTGACCGCTTATAGGATTTTCCTCTCAATGACGCATGGTCCATGACCATCCGGTGATGACATCATTGTAACCTAGGTACGTCACTGGTCATGTTAGGTATTCTATAACAAGGGAAGCAGTTTTCCAAAGTAATTAGGCGCAACCCAAACTTACTCAATGAAGTTCAAGCAGGATTGTCTGCGTTCTTTCTGGAGAGATAGTACTTATGTGACCCACAGTTTGCCGGTAGGTTAAGGTTCCATGTTCCATGTAATGTGGGGTGCTTAAATCGAAACTGTGAGCTGCTACTGAGAATTTCATAAAAAAAAACCATAACTACTTGGCGTAGGAATCGAACCCAAGGCTTTTCTACCCTCAGTCCCTGCAGTCGCGTTTGACCACTATACTCGTAGTAATGAGGCGGTTTAAAAGTACTTACCTAGGTACGACTTTTTATATTTAAAAAACACTGGTACCTATCGTATTTTTACACTGATTCGTACTGAACAGTATGTAAGCAATTGAGGGACATTTATTATGCACGTAAGTACCCAGCTCATTATAAAATTTTCAAGGTGTAAGTGGTGTGATGTAGACGGTGCTTGTAATAAATATTGATTGGACATTTGATAGATAACAGTAATCATAACGTTAATGTCTTTGTCAATGATTTTATACCCGTGTTCATTAGAAGTGCAGTGTATATGTATAGATAGTTAGTTCGTTTAATAATTTTGACTTAGACAACTTTTATGTCGTATATCGTAGTGAAAAATTTATCATAAGAGATCTTACATTTTAGAAGAGTTGCGAAAATACTGAATTTATAACAGATTTGGATTGTAATGTAGCAGAACCCTGCAAATAGTTTTCGTCTTGTAAAAGCTTGTTTGAAATAATAAAAACATTTACTTAATCTTGAACTTGAACAGCAGCTGGCCTCCAGTCGTGACAGAATATTACACGAAGCGGCTGCCATTGGACTTCCGTAAGATCGATTATTCCATGGATAAACCGGTTGGTCATTTACGGGTTCCTGACTACCCGAGACGATTATAATATGCTATTTAGGTATATGAACACCCGGAATTGAGTTCTGATGCACGTCAAAGAGAAGAATTTCCTTCAAAATAGCTCGATGTTGTATAACCAGCCAGATATATTCCATACACACATAGCAATCAAACCAGTAATCCGCGCTCTGATAACGAACTCACATATATATAAACCTAAACAATACTTTATAATAATAGGTACAAATCGATAGGCAGATAGGTGTGTATGTGTGCCACTAATCAGCTGATCGATCGGTCGATAATATGCGATAGTGTGAGTGAACGCACACATGCACGCCGCCTCATGTTGTGTCAATGTCAAGTGTTATAAAAGCAAAATATAATAATAGTGTTAATTTAAAAAGATAGGTAAAAGAGGAAGGAATGTTTAAAACATTCAACTTGATGCAATGAATCATGTTTCACGGATTATAAATTCCACGGAAACACCTGTCATAGTGACCTTCAAAATTAATAATACTTATGATAAAAATTAAAAATATGTGATAGGTACCTACGTTGCAAACCTATATTTAACAAGATGTAGGTACACACCTATTAATTTTATCATAAGTAATTAAATTCCTTTTATAAACTGTAATCATAATTACCGATAAGTACAAAAATGTCGAAAACAATTAAAGGAAAATTTTGTCAACTTTACGACAAAGTCTTGGGACATACCATTACTCCTTTAAACCAGAAGCAAGCAGAGGTGTACCAATGTGTACACCCACAGGTCGCCAGCATGTTTTGGGGCCTAAGTATAGGGACGAGCCTATTGCCATTTACCACACACTCATCCAAACTACGAGCTTCTACTGAGAATTTCATCGAAAAACCCAATAATACACTCCTCCACCTGGCATTCGAACCCAGGATCCGAGCGTAACAGTTGCGCATATCATCACTAGCTTATAAGATATCATAACCTTATTCTCCTACCCTTACCAGTCTTTCTCTGATGTTCAGAGATATTTGTATATAATTTATTTGTCTTGTGATATTAACTATTGTAAATCTCATAAAAACACACGGATTTTCCTCGTTTTTGTAACAACACACCGATACAAACATCAATTTAGAAACGAATGTTTGGAATTCTTTTCACAATCGTTTTTGTTGCAATTAACAAACGATGCAATATTAATTAACAGAATGAATACAACATAGTCTTATAATTAACTGCTTGCAAAAATATTATGTAAGCGTTGATTAATTTTACGTGATATTTCGGACAACACTCGTCACATGTGTCATAATTTTAAGCTTATAGAAGATAGACAGCTTAGCGACCTCCTCTGCCCATCCCATTACTGGTTATCAGCCTAATCTTCTCATTCCCTCCTCACAAATTGAACCTTATGCTTCTATGCGCTCTCGGTAACAATATTGAACGTGGGTAAGCTACTGGATTCCATTGACGAGTATTATTTCCCAATGCACGAGCATGTGTGTAAAATGAAAGAGGTGTGTTGTTTGTTGGATTTAGTATAGGTATTCTTATAATACAATATAAACATTTATTTTCTCTTCAAAAGTTACTAAATTCTAGGCTTTAATTTTAAAGGATGAGCCAAGAGTTAACTTTGTGAGAGATATGTGCCTGAAATAGGTTTTTATAGGAACCTGTATTACAGGTCACCAAGGTATTGCTAAGCTGTAACATGTCTGCAGGATACCGCTGGTACTTACAGTCATATTCATCGCTGGTCTGATGGATAGATGAAGTTCCATAGACACTAACATAGTCCCTACCTTTCGCCGGCGGTGTTCACCTATACATGAGAACATGAATTATAAATGTGATATTCTCCAACCACCAAAGGTATTTGTTATAATTAAATACACTCATTAGACATATTTAGACCATTATGTAAAAAAGTGGAATAAAAAATTATATGTCTATTTTTCTTACATACATACCTAATTATGATAATGCGGTGTATTACCCAATGGGATAAACAGATCACAGAGTGTATTGTGGTACAGATCACCGGTAGGAGGTACATTTAAATCGGGTGTAACAGATGATTTGAGTGTATTTATTACGTTATAAAGAATTAATTAGACGGTCGGTTTGAGCGATACATATCGGTGATAAGCTATCAGTAGATACATAAACCTTGTGTGTGGGTGACGGCGGTGACTCAGAACAAACGTCGATACCTTGGGACATAAAACAGTTAACTGCACTAGCCAATGAACCGAACAATTACAACGACATCAGTAATACAGTATGGCAACAATAGACCCAACCACTTATATCGGATTCCGGAACCTAAAAACTTCGCTGGCATTTAGTGAAACTGGGTTTTGGTTGTATGAAAATGGATTAAAAACATCTTATATTATATTACTATTAAATGTTTGCTTAAATTTTGTGGTAGACGCCCATAAGTTTATAGTTTTTATAAAAGGAGGCAACATGACGACAAGAAATCTTGTCATAATATTGCATCTAAACCACGCGTGGGTGGACGATGGCAGCAGTGTTTTGTAATGAGAGCACAACACACTCCAAACGCTGCCTCTTATCAGTGTATATTTTATCACTATTGTCCCTCAGATATATTTGAATGAGAGAAAGCTGATACTACTCTTTCTATGTCAATATAGGACTAGGGCCAAAATACCTATAACATTGGGCCTGGGATAAGCTATCAGAAACAGAAACTGAATGTGTGTTGTGTATGTATCTATGTTGTGTAAAGCTTTCCACAAAATATTCAAATGCCAGTTAACAAGCACTACAACATTTACCACGTCTTCGAAAGTAATTAATAAGATACAGCAACGGAACCCCCGATTTACCCGTGTTTTTTCTCTGCCATTCAGGTCAGAATCACCTAGAAGGTGAAAAAATATCTGACTTGCACGGTGGTAGGACCTCTTGGGTAGCTGTCTCCCCCACGTCTCCCTCACGTCTCCCATCTTGGGTGTCTGTCGTAAAGTAGGTACCATATTATGTGTGTTTGTAAGAGCTGGTTCCTTCCTTAGTTGCTTTGTAGTCAATACCTAGTGGTTTTTGAGGGTCGGCAACGCCTGTAGTGTTGCAGGTGCATGGGCACCTATAGCCAACAAAAAAAACCACTCTTATAGCTAAATTTCCACCGGATCACGCTGAGAGTATATGCTTGTTACGACTAATCTACATAAGTATAAGCAGTGAGTAGGTACCGCGTACTGTTTACGCACCCAGTTCCCACAGACTCCATCTTTGCCGCGTTGTACCGTAACGGCGATCACAGCGATACAGATCAAACACACACACACGCACACACAGTATGCGTGCGGGACGGTACCGAATTCTGCGCAACATTCTCTATGCATTGCTGAGATGGTGATTGTTGGACCATGCATAAGCGATGAGCGGACAGCGGGAGTAAGGAACTTTTTCTATTTTTTTCTTATTATTATTATAAATTTGAAATTGGATTTAGTTTTATACTTTGGGTGGTGGGCTTTCAGGATACAGCAGAATGATTGGGATTGGAATGATTGGTATGGACAATAAAAAAAACACATAACTTTTTTAATTTGCTTTTAAATCTAATAAGTATATCATCATCATCTTGTCAGACTACAGAGGTCCACTGCTGAACAAAGGCCTCCCCCATAGCCTTCCACAAGGACCGGTTATATGCCACCTGCTTCCAACGACTTCCAGCTACCTTTATCAGGTCATCCGTCCATCTCGTTGGAGGCCTTCCTACGCTGCGCTTTCCGATACGTGGTCTCCACTCGAGAACCTTATAAATGCCATGCCCTGCCCTCTATTATATGGTCATAATAAATTATGTACTGTGAGATTGTGTTTTTTTTTATCTTTTTGCCTATTTTATATCAATTCTACTGCGACATTTTTTCTTACTAAGCAAAATAATATCGTTCTCGCTCTCCGCTTATGAAATAGTCCGTATACAAATTTAGCGGAACATAGCAATCAATTAACAGGTGACGTTATCAGTGCAGACAACAGTATTGACGGGTACATCACTACTGTTCACGGCGCGTCTTCATCTACTAACAGGTGACGGCATCATGACGTTATCAAGTACAGACAACTTTATTGACGCGTACAACACTACTTTTCACACTGCGTCTTAATTTATTGACGATAGCTGGAATAACTTTGTAACTTTTTACTATTGCTGTGCACAGATTTAGTGGCTGTAAGTGTGGTCACGAGCCTGAGGTTTTAGGTTCGATAACCCAGGGCAGGAAGTGTTATTAGGGTCTCCTGGCAGGAAATTATCAGACAGAGTCCGGATATTGGATTTGGGTGTGGTAGATGGCACTTGGCTTCTTCGTTCTAATACTTCGCAATTCAGCCAACTACTTTCTCATCAACGAGCAATGCAACAGCTTAATAACTTAATGATATTATAATGTTTATCTAGGTAGTGAAATTGTATGACGGCCATTTTTTTATATTTTAGAGTGATGCATCATGTTTGCATGACATTGTAGTTTTTGTTTTTGATAATCATCAATCAGCAATCGTGTACAGTCAGTATAATAATGAAGCAATCATATAAAAAAGTATGAGAAGTATAAAAAGTATAAATATCAAAATATTAGTACAGTCACGAACAAAAACATGTATATAGGTACTAACAAAAGTGCTACGGCGTTTTTTTCATGAATTAACCTTGTTTTTTTCATGATTTCAACTTTGAAATAACACTACCTATAGTATTGGTTCCGAAATTCAGCGTGGTGAACTAACTCTGCGGCGGTTGATGACGCTGATTCTTGTAACCGTACCAATAAATTTTAGGTCTCCGAAACGAATTAATGAATTATTTAGAACGAAGTTGACTAACCTAGCTCACTAAATCTTTTCCCTGGTTGGCTATTTGGCTATTGGCACTTTAAAAAAACTGTAGGCAAAGATTGTAAACAAGCAGTCTTTAAAAAACTTACGAAGATTAAAAACTAGATAGAAAGCTTTTCTCTATCATAGATCAATTTATCAATCAATGATTTAGAATGCGCAGTCGACGACAATTTGACGACACAGTGAATATATTAAAAATGCAATCGTGAGTCCACATATTGGGTCGCAATGAGTGTATAATCACACTATTAACATAACCTATTATTTCGATCACACCTTCACGTACAGATAAAAGGGAAAGCGTGTAAGTCACATCATGGTAAAAATAATAGATATTTTTTATTTCTGTTCTGAATAAGAAATATCTTTAAAAGTGACCATAATACCAAACATGGGCTTAATCGGAAAGGAAGGTACTGGGTTTTTATTTAACCCTTTAAATGTGACAATATTACCTGGATATTGCAAATCACAGACAAAATATTACAAAGCGTCAATAACACTTCATATAGTGTAAAACAGAGAATTTTACATATTTGTAAATTATTAGGTTATTTTTTTAATTTTTATGTTATTTTTTCTAAAAATTTTCCTGACTGTACACATTCGGCTGCGCAAGCGCCCGCGCCGTGCTCTTACGATTTACATAGACGTTTATCTAGCGAGTTCGAGATTATTGAATTAGTTCATCGCCCCCGCGGCCGGAGCGTGTGTCTGTCTGTTTATGTAGCCATTATGCTTGTATGACAGTCGTGCTGGCATCTTAACACTTGTTTTATAGAATCTAATTGGTTTTCTGAAAAGAAACACACCTTTTCTTCTCACATATGGCAAGACAGTTAAATCACAGGTTTACGAATGGTTTTCCAAACCTGTGTAATTGCTATTAGTGCTATTACAATGAAATTCTAGAAAAGTAGGTGTTACATAAATGGTTCGATATTTTTGCAGTGATACGTCACCACTTCAATAGATTACATAGCAAATGATAAGAATTAATAGTTATGATTGATAATGAACTCCTTATCTCAATCCTCTATATATCATACGATAGTTCTACTAAAATAATTTCAACCAAATCGTCTGTTTATGATAAAATACAATAGGTAAGTAAATACGTGTCGGCAGTTCGGCACTAATTACCGCTTGCCTGTATAGTATGTAAGTAATGAAAACCTACCTGAAGCAGTGATAGCCTAGGGGAATGATCACTGGACTGCCAAGTCAAAGGTCGAATTCGAATCCAAGGCAGGCACCTCTATCTTTTCAAAATCATGTGCGTAATTATCACTCGCTACAACTGTGAAGGAAAACATCGTGAGAAAACCTGCATGCCTGAGATATTTTCTCGACGGCATGTGAAGTCTGCCAACCCCTGACCAAAGCCTGGTAGACTATGGCTTAACCCCTGTCATACTGAGAGGAGACCCGTGCCCAGCAGTGATAATTAATGAAAACCTAAAGTAAAAGATTGATTCCCTAACAGACACAACACTAAATCACGGATACCCAAATATTAGTGTAGAACATAGACAAAGCTGATAGTGTCGAGGACAGAGCGGGGTGGGCCGCACCCATCCCTGACCTACTTCGTCCCCTACGCGACGTCTTATTGTATCTATGTATTAGTACAAAAAGCGACGGTTTAATGCTGTTGACTTACCTATTTTGGACGTGGCGCCGGCGGGACGGGAAGGAATCAGGGTTGATGAGGAGTTTAGCTGTGGTTTATGAGAATGTTGAGAATCACGCCTGTATTCCCCGAAGAGGTAAGCACAGGCGTAATGTACACCCACATTTCGCCGGTATGTTTTTTAGGTCCCATGTAATAGGGGGCGAGGCTATTGCCATCAACCGGGCAGAAATCCAGACTCCGAGCTGCTACTGGGAATTTCACAGAAAACCCAACAACACTTTGATCGAACCCGGGGAGCGAACCCGGGGATCGAACCTAGGACCTATAGCGTAGTAGTCACGCTTAGTCCACTAGACCAACGAGTTTCTGTTTCTATAGATGTTTTTAGAATCAATGGGTAATGTTGAATTTGTGTTGTTACGCGAGCATTAGCGCAGGACTTGGCAACATTTCTACTTGCTAAAAGTTTTTGATAGAATAAAGTTGTTCAACTATAAAATCCCCCATTAACAAAGGGGTTTTTGTTACAAATAAATGTTCCAATAAATTATGAAGATAAATATCCCATCACGGGACCTTGACCGGTGATGTCGAAGAAAGAATATTAATATTACTTGTACATTTTGTATATCGTGCGCCTTTGCATATTAATTAGTGTCCGGTCGTTGCCTGCATTTTAAATACAAATTCATAGTCTGTTTATTTGAATTTGTGACACCAGCAATAATTAAAAATGTTTTTATATTAATCTAGCTAGCTTCGCGTGCGGAGATACTTTTCCGGCGTGTTAATAATATTTCATACACCCAAATCAGTTGAGTCTTTTTCAGTTAAGGATTGCGCATGAGAGCCAGCAACAACAGGGGTATCACTCGCGCGTTATTGACCCTAAAAGCCTCTTAGAGGTTTATGGACAATTGACTGCGCCGACAGTAACGTAACCATAATAAGTGATTTTTAAACATACCGCAATTCGAATACGGTATTTCGATTTTGCGACAACATACACCGAAGTTCTAGAATTTTCTAATAAAGGTAGGTAAGTCAAAATTAAATACAGTATCCATATCCATTTAAAAAAATTAGGCCCCAGTCTAGCAACATTTTGCAGTTGTCAAACTATTAGCTCATTTTTGTTGTTATGCACAGCTAGACTGGGGCCTTAGGTCCATCAATTCAATCTTGAAAAAGTGTTCGCAACACGAACGGCCTCAAAAGACATCACATTGAGAAATTAACACAATTAGAAAACTGTTGATAATTCTGCGAGATGTCGGTGCGGTGGCGGGGTAAACAAACAGCCGCGAATCAGTAGCGAAGCGATCCGACACGCCGCGACCGAGTATGACACGCCCTTAATCGAATTGCCTTTTATACCGATATCAGCGCACCGATTCGATTCGAATCGTTTGTCTCAGTAGGGTGTGACGACAACCAGATCTATATATTAGGGAAAATCTTGGCTTCATTACTGATAAAGTTCATCAACTTCTTTCTTCGTAAGCCCGTAGCTACGTAATATGGTTATGAATTCCTAACTATTCTCTAAGAAATGTTTTAAGAACATAAGACCATCATAATAAAACAACATATTTACTCTTTCAAATGATGCAGAGGGAATCTAAAGCAAGTTCTATTTGTTATTCTGTAGCAAGGAGAAGAACCTCAACACGTCACCAATCTGAATTATTCATAGCACTCATCCCCTTTGTACCACATAGGAGTCAAACACTGAATTCGACACGATCTGTAGTGACGGTCTCTGCGTACGAATAAGGTATCAATTTGTCAACTCTTCATCTCACAGTGACCAAGTGATTAGAAATAATATGGACTGTCCCATTTTATTTAATTTCACTATACATATATTTTTTATTTGCGTTTTTTATCTTGACGACGTCTGTGGTCTAGTGGTTCGAGTACTGGACTGCTGATCACGAGGTCGTGGTTTCGATTCCCACAAGACACAAATAATTATGTGATGATGAATATAAGTATTTGTGTTTGTCTGGGTGTTTCCTATGTATAATAAGTATACGTATTTACAAATAAAAAGTATATAAGTATTATATCCATTGTCTAATACCCATAATACAAGCTGCTTAGTTTGGGACTAGATGATGCTGTGTAAAAATGTCCCAAAATATTTATTTATTTATTTATATTTATTAATTTTATCTTTATTTCTCGAGTTGTTTGAAGAACAGGACCGCTGCTTACAAAAAAATCATTGGCACTACTTTTACGTGCTTGCCGTAATTGGTGGATTTAATTTAAATCCAGATTAAACTGCTTATTGGCATTCATAATAATCAAACATTGTTTTTAATGTAGCGCGTATTTTGGGGGTTAGTTAAAATTATAATAATCTAGTGCAGAGTGCAGTGTCCTATTTCAATAAGTTTATGGAGGAGTCTTCACATCTTTCAATGCTTATAGAAAAACTTCTTTGTACAAAGAGACCGTTTCTCATCCTCATCCCAAATTTAGTCATTTAAATGGTTGTTGAGATGGGCCCGCGGGGCGTGACGCCTCAGCCGCTAGTCGACGTGACAGCTCATTGTGATGGCAATGCGTGTCACAGCCGTGCTGCATGCCGCGGCGCTGTCACATATAGTTGTGTATCAACATTATACCATTAACATTGTGCCATTGAGCGAGGATGACACCTAGTGTTGACAATTCATATTTTATATTTGCCACTGTCGAACTCAGAGACGTCACTTAACGTAATGCATCATTAGCTAATAGAGACCCAATATCATTATGTATCTTAGTACATTGACAACAAAGTCGGATATGGAAAATTAGACCAAAATATAGTAGCCACCGATTCATTAACGTTCATTGACGTTTCTGAGCGCGGCACACTAAGCGATTTTGGCACTATGATAAAATAAGGTTAGAAATTCTATGAATTGCAGATTTCTAGGTAAGCACGCAATTCACCTACAATACGTAAGTGCGTAATGAATAACGTAATTTAATACGCATCGAAATTAATGACTAAGTACTATTGAGAAAGCGACACGAGTTTCACTTAGTTTGAAAGTGCGTGTACGCACAGTTTACAAATAAAATAAAAAATGCAATAAATATTATGATGATAGGCATAAAATATTGAAATATCTATAATGTAATGCGAGCGCTTATAAAATGAAACCCACCTTTTTACCTTAAACAATGTTATTAATTACTAGCTTCCCGCCAGCGGCTTCGCCCGCGTGGTCTTATAATTTTTTCCCCGTTTTTGCTACATTTTTCATTACTACTCCGCTCCTATTAGTCGTAGCGTGATGATATATAGCCTATGTTACTCGGGGATAATGTAGCTTTCCAAAGGTGAAAGAATTTTTGAAATCGGTCCAGTAGTTTCGGAGCCTATTCATTACAAACAAACAAACAAACAAACAAACAAACAAACAAACAAACAAACAAACAAACAAACAAACAAACAAACAAACAAATCTTTCCTCTTTATAATATTAGTATAGATTATTATTATACGGTATACCTATCTAGAGAGAAAATAATCTGTTGTTAACTTGTTAATGTATGCTATTAATAAACCATCCGATGTGATGTACCATACCATCACATGGTAGTCTGCAGAAAGATTTTGTTCCATAAACAAATTTTAGACAGTCTCAAATAATCTATGGTTAAAGTGGACACACCACTTTAACCTTTAAAGATTTAAACATTTAGATTATTTCAGACTGTGATCATTAACTTTTATACAACTGAAACGCTAATCGTCATAAAAATATAATCTAATTGGAAAAGTGCGACATAAACGCTGTAACAATAACTGGCAGCAGAGCTGAACAATAATAAATTGCACCATGTACTTGTCATTGATAAGGGCAGTCAATATTACCGAACATAATCTGAATCGTTTGCGAATTCCCAGTAAACTCCACTTTGTAGTGCGCCTGAGTGCAAAGTCAAAGTTGAACTCCTTTCAATAGTACAAGTTCAAACTCGGGGTGAACCTACACCTGCTGGAATTATCCGGAAATTACCCACAATCCTTCCTTAAAGGTTTATAAAATAAACCTAATTCGAAATTTCAGCTTCCTAGACTTAGTGGTTTTGGCTGTGCGTTGATTGATAAGTCAGTCAATCTGGTTAAGGCCCCAGTCTAGCAAAATTTGGCAGTTGTCAAATTATTAGCTCATTTTCGCAACGTTTTTTTAAGGAAAGGAAGGATATAGTGTCATATATTTTTATCGCGATAGAATATATGTTATATTAGCTTTATCTACGTATTTTTTTCACGTTCCTCTGGTTAGTTTATGTTATATAAATCAGGCGTCAAAGATGGCGCTCTCGCGCCCAACGCCATTTAGAGTCATGTTTGTGCACGTTAATCGGGATGATCAAGAATAAATTCAAAAATCTACTCAGCGCAAAATTAGCTTAAGATAGTCGTCTTCAAAATGCGCTGAGTAGATTTTTAATTATATCTTTAGTTTTCTTAATCCGAGTGTCATAACATCGTCAAATTTTCCTGTTTTTGGTCCCAAAACAAACGGTTTTTTTCATAATAAAAACTAAAAATATTGATGAAACCATTTGATCATTTTAAAGTACGTGTATTAAATGACACAACCAATTTAAAAAAAATGTGTACCTCCTTCACAAATATTTTTTATAGTGTTTTCAACAGGCACGGTTTATAAACGAAAATCTCAAGCCAATTTCTTCAGAGGCGGCCAGTCGGTCGTAGCGGTTGGACGTGGATTCTATGTCAAATTCAAATTTGTACCTCTCGCTCTAAATTTTGCTCTCTCTCTAACCTTGCTGGCGTACTATCGGGTATTGAAACTTGCTCTACTTCATTATTTTTATGTCAATTTATCAGAAATTATATCCGACGCGCGTTTCCCGATCACGCGCGTTTTTATTCCGCAAGCAGTTTAATCGATCGATTGTTTTAAAAAATGCGGTGTGTTTAGGCATTTATTGGACACCTAAACGCTTGGATGTCCGTCTAACTTTATGGTCCCGATTCTTCTGTCCCTAGTTAACACCTGGGTACAGAAACAACTCGACGCCATTTTTACATTAATAACAGACATAGACTGTTTTGTTAGCAGTAAAGTGCGATAGTAACAAGTCTGTTACTATGGTTCATTAACTTGTTACCACTAGGTAACAAGTTTGTTACTATGGTCCGTTAACTTTTTATCACTAGGAAACAAGTTCGTTACTATGGTCCGTTAACTTATTACCACTAGGTAACAAGTTTGTCCGACACCTAAAAATTTACCTATGACCCTCGCCGGTTTGAATCACACAACACAATCAAGACGTAGACGTAAACGTAAAGACGTAGTTTGAAAGTGAGTGTGAAAAGTACTGAAAAGTTGTGCAGTGACCGCTTATCTACGATATATGGACATATTATGATGCGTAGAAGTAGAGAGCCTAGTTACAAAACAGGTTTTGAATGAAATAAATGTGGATGGATATAGTAGAAGAGGAAGACCAAAGAAAAGATGAATAGACAGTGTGAGAATGACGACGATGTACGTAAGAAAAAAACACTGCGCCGACCCCAAGTGAAGGTGAGGTGGTGCCTATAGGTGTAAATACACGAGCTAGATGGACATATGATATACTGGCTGGATGTAAACGATTGCAGGGCAGATCACCCCCCGATTGTCGGTTAATATGGCAGTGGCGTAATAGAGAAGAGGCCCTGACTCAGCAGTGGGTTTTACCGGCTGAATAGATAGATAGATGAGTATATTTATAGATAACCGTTGCACGCGGTTTTTCATTTACCCCACTTCATGTGCCCAGAAGAAAAGTCTTTTGATCGATTTTTTGGTATCTTTTTGTATTTTTTTAAGCATTTTCCATGCTAAGATTACAAGTTATTTTTAATGAAGGAAAAAAATTCCCGCCGATTTTTTCCTTCATTAAAAATAACTTGTAATCTTAGCATGGAAAATGCTTAAAAAAATACAAAAAGATAGTTAATAGGTAAGGCGGTATCATACGACATTGAACTAGCTGTAAAGTTAGTCGTGTCGGTTGTGAGGTATTCTTCACAATAGATGGCATGATACGTCACCTTAAGACGTAAATTAGAATGTGGAGGAAGATTTCGACTGGCGAGCAGGGCGAGCGGTGGCTTAGTGGTCAGAGCGTCTGGTGTACCGAACCGGAAGGCGCAGGTTCGAATCCTGCCCGCCCGCCGATTTTTTCCGATTTTTTGGTGTTAAATATTTCTAATCCCAACTAGGACATGAGCTGTAGCTTTTGAACGGCTGAATAGCTTTACATGAAATATGGCTCACAAAAATCCCATTTAATTTAAAAGAAATTTGTAACAGAATTACAAGATTAATCTGTGGAGGGATTTACAAATACAATAAGAGCTGGATTGAGCCGTGAGCTAGTCATTTTGTTGCTGAGCTATAAGCTCAACGGTTCAAACCCGTGTGATCTGGTTCATCTAGCTCATTGAAAAACACCTCTGATGATAGCCAGATGGCTATAGCAGTCGTGGAAGTGTATTCTATGTCAAATTCTTACTTCTCGGTCTGAATTTTGCTCTTCCTCTAACCAGTTTAGATCAAGAAATAAAACACAAAGGTCTACTCCAAAGCAAACCATCTCCTGGAACTTGACCTTATAGTGAATCAACCTCCGTCTTTTTCATGTCTGTTAAAACGAAATTAAAACCTCGACTAAAAATAACTACTGTTTTATAAATCATAAAGTACTTAAATTATTTCAAACGACAGATATTTTTTTCAGATTTTCAGGGTATAATCCCACAGGCCACAGTAGTGTTGCTTATTATAATTAAATAGAAATATCTTTTTGTATTTTTTTGCATTTCCATACTAAGATTACAAGTTATTTTTAATGAAGGAAAAAATCGGCTGGCGGGCAGGATTCCCACCTTCGTCTTCTGGTTCGGTACACCACGGTACACTACGGTTGGTTGGGGCTCGCGGTAGCTTTGTGGTCAAAGCGCCTGATGTACCGCACCAGAAGACGCAGGTTCGAATCCTGCCCGCCAGCCGATTTTTTCCTTTACTAAAAATAAATAGAAATATTTTATTTTGTAAAGTAGAGCAACTTTCATTTCGTAGCACTGCTCTACACTTTGTAATTTACGTATCACAGGATGATACAGAGGGTGCCTCGCGGGGTTCGTGTCCGCGAACTGTCAATATACTGAATTCGTTTGTTATGCACAGCTAGACTGGGGCCTTAACCCCTTACCGCATACGATGTTGACCTATGTGTAGATATTTGTTTTGCTTGTTCTGACATAACCACTGTAGAAATCGCCTTACTGACTAGTCGTTTGGATAAAACGTTCCAAATGATTCTCAAATTGCAATAATATCCAAATAGAGACACGCAAATTATGTAGAGTTGACCTTTCCAGCTCATTATTTTACCAAAAACGAACATTTACGTAACTCTTCCCACACAGTCGGCTAGTCGGTAGCGCCCCACTGTGCATAAAAAAGACATCTAAACAGAACACCAACTCCAAACTACGTTTGAACCTTTCCATGTTTCATAGCATTGGCGAAGTTATAACAAATCTACTAATTACGTATTTAACATCATCCGCCATCACGCCTGTATCCTGC
Organism: Acronicta psi; assembly: GCA_946251955.1. Taxonomy (NCBI): domain Eukaryota; kingdom Metazoa; phylum Arthropoda; class Insecta; order Lepidoptera; family Noctuidae; genus Acronicta; species Acronicta psi. The sequence continues at coordinate 13,578,299 of OX276481.1, forward strand.
GAAGGGTTTATAGGAAGTGTAGGAATGTACACCCACAAATGTATGCATAGTCGTAGGTGGCGAAATTATTTCCATTAACTGGGCACAAATCCGAATTCGAGCTACTACCACACCTGTGACACTCCATACAAACTTTCCGATATCGCTGCACACTACAATACCAAATGTCAAACTTGTCAAAATTACGTTTATACACGTGCAAATGCAAATGTGTGCGTGAGAGTGCGTAGGGTTTGTTGGCAGTACGTCCGGCAAGAACACCGGCAGAATGCGGGGGACCTGAGGTATCTGACGTTAGGGAGGGGCGGGGAGTGGCCATTCTGTATTATTTATTCTGTGCTACTACTGAAACTTTCATAGAAACACCGAATCGTGCACAACACTTCTAAGGAGTTGTGCTAACGGAACTGTTTGTTGTTACATTTTTACACAGCACCATCTAAGTAGTTCGAAACTAAGCGGAGCTTGTACTATGGGTACTGCAAAATGGATATCATATTTATATACTTTTCTTGTAAATTCATACTTAAATAAGAAACACCCCTGCAAACACCAATACTTATATTCATCACATACATGTCCTATGGGGATCGAACCCACGCCCTCGTGATCAGCAGTTCGGCACTCGAATTACTAGACCACCTCTTCTAGATCCTTTGTAAATTAACCAACAACAAACAAAGTGCAAGTGGTCCTTCTGTCCATATCCTGCGCAGTGGTCGTCACACGTAGCACGCACACGCACTGCGCAGCGGCGCGGGCGGCGGCGGCGCGTCCGCATGCTTCCGGCTTCTCGCTGCACTTTACGTAATGCGCTCCTAATTGCAGTTCACTGCACCGTATCATTATTATAACACGGGAGATAAGGATCGCTATAAAAGTGTACTGTTATCTATGTTCAACTTTGTCATCGCCAACTCTGTATCTTTTAAGATAACGGTAAAATACAGGTGGTCATTTTGATATCCCTAATTTGTTGAAATTGAAAGGGGTTGTATAACACTTATCTTCTGATATATTCCATACAAAATTAAATTATTTTATTCAATATTGCAAAGAATTTTTTGGTAAATTGATGTCCGAATAATAAGAATATAATTATTGTTTAATTGTTATTTCTTATGTTTTATTGATAATATAATTGTTTTACTTTAAATTGATTGGTGATGATGTTCAGCAGTGTATAATTTACATTCACATACTTAATTATAATTTACTAGTTTTGCAATCCTATTTCCATTATTATATAAATGTTATTATAAAAATTTTAAGTTAATATATTAATATTAAGTTCATCATTATTGTTGACTCTCTGGACGTGTTGGTACTAACTGTAAGTGTAGAGAGTAATTGAAATATAAATAAATAAATAAATAAATTATGTTCGTTAAATGTTTACACCGCAGGATATCGAAGATTCTGTTTGTGTGTATTTTCTATATCTATATCTATACTAATATTATAAAGAGGAATGATTTGTATTTTTGTATGTAACGAATAAACTCAAAAAGTACTGGACCGATTTGAAAAATTCTTTCCATGTTACATATTTATCGGGGAAGGCTATAGGCTATATATCATCACGCTACGACTAATAGGAGCGGAGTAGTAATGAAAAGTGTTGCAAAAACGGGGAAAAAATTATAAGACCGCGCGGGCGAAGCCGCTGGCGGGAAGCTAGTCATAAATAAATATGTAGTAATAAGTAGTAAATCAAAAAATTATATAAAAAAAATGCTTTTCCTGATTAAGTAGGTCCGAGTGATTGTATGAAATGACATCACATAGCTGTCATGTCGAGACTTTCAAAGCTTCGCTGTCAAAGAGGTGTCGAAAATATTGCATTGACTTTTAACATCACTTCCAAGGTGAGTGCAATTAGATTTAAAACCCATTTATTGCAAAGGTTAATAGATTAATCAATGCTGATCAATGGGTATAATATTTTATTGCAGAACTATACTTTTTTTTTAAATCTTGCCTCATAGTTGAGGTACCTCTTCATAATATGCTACAATAATCATTACGATAAAAATGTATAACTTGAGTAACTTCCTCAAATCGAATATTAAATGCATAAAGAGAAAGTGTAACAAAGTATTATATTTATTTGTTTATTCACCTGACAACTAAAGCATATATTTTAATGCGCGCGCGGCGTCGCAATCCATTTGTTATGAGACGAATCGAATCGTCGTGAAAGTAACAACACTTGTTAACTGTCGAAGGATGCATTCAAATTAATTGATCCGAGCGGATCGAAATCGTTTAAATCTACTTTCTTTCCGTTTTTACTGAACAATTTTTGAAGTATGGCTGAAGGTGGATTAAGGGTTTATTTCGGGGAACAAGGACTAGAGAAGCGAAAGACGGACAAGTCCGCAGCTCTTTGTTTTATTTTACCCTTCTTGGGGCACGTACCTCTGAGCCCTTGCACCTCATCCGCCCTTGGTAGGGCTCGCTATGAAATAGGTTGTAAGAAAAAAAATCTAGCCATACAACAACAAAAGTTTCATAAAACCCACTTACGCAAGCACTAGATGTAATTTTTGAGTTCTTCATTTTAAAATCTTCTAATACATAACTATATTTGGAGCAAGAAATTATGTAAATCTCATTAGTATGTATACTATGTATCGCTAGAAGTATCTCATCATGTAACATTATGTATTCCGCGGCAACCGAAGCGTGCTATGTGGACGCTCCGCATAGCTATCGTACATCAATGGCGATACAGGCAGCGTGTAACATCACAGATTATGGTAATACACGCCTTTTGAGGACCATGGAAATGTTTAGCCAATTAGACTGTTTAGGGGTCCGCAGTTAAAATAGTAACATTTACTCCGTATACAATATAACATACTACCTATAGTAAGTACATGGACATGTAGCTGTTTGTTATATTATGTATGACTCAATAACGTATCTATATTACACACAGATTACCTACTTATTTACTACTATACTGCTACTTATTGTTAGCTATTAATGCAATAAAGTCGTCCCTATTATGTACCTACATAGTATGTAAACTTACCGGCGTGTATAAAAAAGTTCTCTGCCTGAAAGTCTTCGGAGAATAGACGTGTTATGCTATAATAATTTTACACAGTTACCAGACAACAAAAAGGTACAGTTCTCGCCAAACTTATTGTCCGGGTTGGAGTTGGCACGAGCTAACTTTAACCTGGCCGTAAAAATCGGAGAAACAAAAATATTGGATTGTAATAAATAAAATCGAAAGCTCAAGTCGTAGGCTGTCATTGTCATTGTCATTTTACTCTAATATTTTACATTAAGTTACATTAAGTTACATTAAGTTTGGCGCGAACTGTAGTTTTTAAATAAAATCCAAATTTTGACATATTTAGACCATGACGTTGTTTCTTTTTTAACTTTATTCTTATGTGTCACAATTACAACACAAACAGCTTACTATAAACACATCATTCAAATTTCACACGAGCACGCATTCGTCGACCATCATTTCTATGTAAACAGTTTAATATATATTATTATAATGGGCAGACGTTTTGAGATGGTATTACTAAGTTAGTCTAGTGAAATTACTGGGCTGTACCTACAAAGTATACAGATTTCAAAGAAAAGACAAGATTCCAATTTGATGGTAATTTCTAAAGAAAACGATAGCATATTTATGTTAATCTTTACTTAAGTAAGTATGTACTTTCACGATATTTATATTCATGCAATTCAGATAAATATAATTTCGAGTTTCAAGTCAACACGTGTGAAATGATCCGAATTTACAGTTGTTTCACTTTCCAATCCTTTACGTAATACTTCGTAATATGATATTGGAAAGCAGTTACACATTAAGTATTTTGGTTCGCCGATAATATTTACCCGGCTTAAATAGCATAGATATATGGATTTCATTTCCAAATCGACCAGTGTTATTTGGTATTTCTATGAAATTCTCGGTAGCAGTTCAGATAAAATTATACGGCAATGGAAATAAGCTCGTCTCCTTTAATTTTTTTTATACCACTAAGGTGGCAAACAAGCATACGGCCTCGCCTAATGGTAAGCGGTTTCCATAGCCTATGGACGCTTGCAACACCAGGGATATCACTTGCGCGTTGCCGACCCGAAAAACCTCTTAGAGGTTTATGGAGGATTCACTTCGCTGTTTGATGGAATATTCCTCTCGCTGCTAGCGCAGCGCATCCTTAGAAGGATGTGCAGGAACACAACACACAATCAAGTGTGTTATTTGGCTGCAGTTTTTTGTAAGGTGGAGGTACTTCCCCAGATGGGCTGCTCCAGATTTGAGCCATAAATGGCACTGCCCTACCAAAACTTGGGTCCGAAGACGTACCGGTGATCCTAGACTGCAAATGCTACAAGTACTACTGTTTAAGCTGTCCGTAAAAAAAGAATACAATTTGTATGAAATTATCTGCCAAGTAATTTAACTGGAACTTATAACGATGTGGTGAAACGGGCCCTTAATATCTATCTCTTCTTAGTTCATAAAGTCATGGTTCTGGCGACGTTTTCCAACTGTTCACCTACGGCTTTTATGATACGGTTTGAAGCGTGACGGTACAGATACCACAAGTACTGTACTTGTACCGACCCTAACCAACACGCGGTAAACAATGGGCGAAACTACTGAGAAATTAAGTTATGACGCTTTATCATTGTGTTGTGTCCGTATAGCTTTGAAAGCTCCTCGTACGCATTCTTATTTGGCTATTCAAATGTCTTATGCATAGAACCCGTACAATGTCCAGGATTTTTAAAGATTATCACTAGTTCTAAAAGAAGGATGACACTATTTTAACATGTAGTAGCCTAAAACATCCTCGGAACGATATTATGCGTAATGCATCTTATATTATGTCCACTTTATGTAAAAACTAGATTTTCCCATCCCTGTAGGAATTCCCCAAGTGGTTTAGTGGTTGTTTACGTCACAAAACGCATCAATAATCCACTTTTATTGTTTAAGTGATGATTCTGACTTTCAAAAAGAGATTTATATACCTATACTGATAATCCCTCATACTCCACTTTACGAGTACATAATGACCATGTCGTAACAACATCCACACAATCATTTATCATCATCTTACCTTTAACAGATGATTCTCTCGTGTTATTATGTAATCATTGTATCAGCGTGTCTCTCGGCACAACTTTCCACCTCATTACCCACTCTTACGTGCGCAGATTAATTGAAGTAAAGTAAAAAATTGCAAAGGTCGTACCTACACGCGATATTGTTGGACAATATCTCCCGAACTTGTACGGTCTGCAACAAAGCCTCCGAGAACATTACAAATTTTGAAAATATTATACTTTCACTAGTTAGATTTGGTACATCCTCTAAAGATAAGAACTAGGTGTACCAATTTCTTAGGTCAATAAGTTTTGAGTGTTTTAAACTTTGCATCGTGCTCAGTAACTTCGCTGTTGACTGTACAGACTACTAGCTCCACTAGCTTTGGAACAGGGATCCATTAGAAATGTAACGCAAATTGACAACATTGCTAGATGAGGAAGTAAGCGTGTCAAGATTATGATGACTCATATAAGTGTTGTTTTTATTCGGTCGGTTGTGTACAGAGCATTCTCAGACTCTCAGTGATTAGGTTTCACTTTCATACTGATGATGGTGAGATGACTGGTCGACCTGCGCCTGCGACCGTCCGTAGTTACGTCTGGTTATGTAAGTTTGAAGCTTGAAATGTTTCCTATTGTTTCAGGAACTTTTTGGTGTTATTTTAAGCTGATGCAATTAGCGATATACTTTTATAATGATATCTAAATATTAGAAACATTATCTAATTTTGTTTTATGTAGCATTTTTGGTGTCCAAAGTCTACTGGGGAAAGTGTATGTACTGGGTAATATTTTCAGACCTAACTTAGGTATTCCAGGACTTTCTTTATATTCTTGTGAGGTATATTTTTCTCACCACATAGGTACCTACTTAAAGCAACTGAAACTCATAATTTCCTAAATGTATTAGTCCACTGCTGGGTCTCCTCCAAGCAAGTCTAATTGTGATACAAAATTACCATATCTTTCTACTTCTACCATAATCTTTGGTACAAGCACCCGCTGTATTCATAATGTTCAGTCTCTCCTTTTCACCGCTAGAGCTGCGTGTTTCTCCTTGCTATGAAGACAATTCAGCGGACTAATTAGTCATGGTCTATTTATGTGTGACCTCTGAAGGCAAGGTGTCAAGTGACGTCAAAATCTCACCTAGTTCTCACGCGGCGCCTGCGACGGTGAAGCGACCGTTCTCCAGCTTATTAATCCGATGCGGACGTCAGACGAACTAGTAACGAATCTGTTAAAGAAGAAAGTAATTGGAGACTAATAATAATAACTGTATTGTTCAAACTATAGATACAATAAAGAAAGACTACTAGTCTCTCTAGGATTTCCGTGATAAGGAAATTTGACACTTTCATTCAATGAAATCTAATGTGGTAACACACTGTGTTTCTTTCTTGTAATTTCTTAATCTTTATTGGATATTTGACTTTATTACTTGTGCGGCTAACAAAGAAATAAGCCATGGATCTGTTTGGATATGACGTCTTCAGCTTATTTATTAATTTTAGTATTTTTCAATAAAAATTATAAACTGTACGCAGCATCTTACATGCAGGACAGTAGTACAAAAGTACTTTTTCAACAAGAGTAATCGATTATAATCCTTTATTTTAGGAAAATCAGTAAGTAAGATAATAAGTTCCATTATATTTTAATCTTTACGATAAACTTTGGCAGGTTCGCGATAAACAAAAGAAAATAAGACCTAGTTACAAAACCATATAATTTACAACGTTTCCAACGCAACGGTTTTCTGTATCATTTGTCTGGAGTTTATAAAGATACTAATTTTCAAGTAACTACATAAACTGTGACGGACATCGCATTGTCTGGCGCGACGTAACGGTGTCTCGCGTAAATACAGCCATCAGATTGAAAACGTCTTCACGGCAACTGTTTACTATGTAGGCTAGGCCGTACCATCGACAATAAGGTGGTCAAAAAAATTACAAACACTAAAGCTTTGTCGCTGTTTCCAATCAGTTATCTCCCGATAGAGACGTAGGCTTCGTTTTAAAAATATGATTTTGTTATGTGCGTTTAAAATCATAAATTCTAACATACAAGTATTGTATACGGTGTGGGAACTCCCACGACTTGTAGTGCAGAAGAAGCAAAGCAGTTGAGCAAGCAGTTGTTATCCTATTTATACTTGACGGACGCTATCTATAACTATTTCGTGTGGTGTAACAAACCCTTAACCATTAACATACAATTTAGCTAAGTACTAGATTGCCAAGAAATCTGTAACAGTTGGATCGATCTGATCGGTGTCAAGATAACGCGGGATGGCCTCAGTTTGCTGTACTCAACAATCACCGTACAATTTTGTACTCATTATCCTAGGGCTGGCGCTATGAATGGGCAATTAGCAACACTTCATGAAATACAATTAGCTGTATACATACGTACTCGCTGTACCTACCAGAAGTTTAATAAACTCAATGAAATACTTCATTGCGGTTTCCCTAGGAAATTAACTAAGAAAATACACTGAAGTATTTTTCCCAATAGACAAAAACTTAGAATCCTACTAGCTATTCTTACATACTTCTCATGCTCTATCGACGTACATACATCTTGACACCATAGAAAACACACATTGTTAAAAATTCTTCCTGATCCCTCGGTATCGTATGTAGGTAAGGAAATTGGATAACGCTAGGAGTATAATGGACAGGAGAGTCTTGCAGATCCAATCAACAAATCCGTGTGTACTAACAAAAAAGTATTTTCAAAAAGTTTTCCCATCTTATTTTTCAGCTTGTTCATAATACTGGACACATTGTACACATCCCTAAGTATCAAGTATTTGATACATAGGCTATTGAAGCGAAAACTCGCGGAATCAACTGTAAACAGACATAAAATAATTATTCGTAGAAGTAATCTTCAACATTATATTATAGACGATTAAAATTCTCGTAGCGAATCATTGGCTCCTTAAATTGTCTTCCAGTTAAAAGTTAATTTGATCTAGACATTCGCAAAAAAACTGGGACAACCACCGCCCGCGGCCGGTGTTATTAAAACACTCGTTGACGTTACTTTTAAACAAGTCACGATTTTATACAATAGTCCTAAAACCAGTTACACAGAAATATTACGAATTACTACACGCTAGTTGGTACTGACAACAATAGTTATTGCGATACTTTGAAAGTGGTTTGTCCTGATTTGACCTCATATACCTTAAGAGGGTTGCTTATCATTATCATCAAAAGATTTTCATTTATATCTTGGAATGAGCATAACATGTAAATACATATCCATTTATGAACATTTCTACTGCTGAAACTTTTAGATGTAAGGGGAAATTAGAAATTAAGTTGCCACGTTGCCAGTTTAGCCAAGCTATTTGTTAAACAAAAAATAAATTAGATCGAATTTATATATCACATTTTTTTCCGTCCAGTCTACAAGATCAATATACAGCTAATCTTAGACAAAAGCTAAGCGACAAAAAACAATGATTTAGGCGACAGTCGTGTTCTGCGCACGAGTTTCATGATAGCGCGCGCAGGCGTGTAATTGGACGCGTGCGCATCACATTAGTTCCATGCTCGGGTACAGCGGGCTGTATAGCGGTGTGTAATGAATATGGTCTCCAGAGCATCACAAAATATGTCTCATTCGCAGATACAAGCTGTAAGGCAGACTAAAGAAAAAATAATATTCAATTTCAAGCAAAAATCTCCTAGCAATTAGTTTGAGGAGACAGGTTCGTTAGTTACATAAAAGATTTAAAAAAAAAACCAGGCAAATGTCCTTCTTATATGTTTTGGAAACTTCAACGATTATTCAGATGAAAGTAAATTTTATGAGGAATAGCAGCAGAGGGTATTGGTATGTTCCTTTCTAAATTAGATTGGAACATTTAGAAATAGTTTATTTACGTGACAACCCTATCAAGTACCGCAATGTAGTCTACATGCAAAAAACGCTCTGAGACGCGGCGCACGCGCATCGACGCATGTATTGCGATACCATCGCTTAACAGCTGCTTTTGTACTCACCGCTGCCAACAGCTGGACCAGCTGGTACGATCCACTGACAGAACTTTTTTGACGGAAACCAGCCAGACATTTACAACAAGTCTGGGTATAATACGCGTGACATATGCGTCCATTGCGTGAGCCTGACCACGTTATGCTTGGCGTAGATACTGTACACTGCTTTAATTTTATTCTTTAAAGTTGTTCTATGTTCGACTTAGATTAAATGATATACCAACTAATTTACTAACAAGCTTATATAGATATTTCGTAGCCACATAATATACAAGTCGATGTTTTTTTTTTGACAGATCACAGATTCCCCACAAACTCCTCTTCAGTAAACCTCAATAAAGTAATAATTAAGAATGTGCCAGCCAATTAGTCATAATCAGGAACTATTAGTTAATAGGTAATATCACCAAAATGAGCGAAAGTTCATAACGTCTGTCGTCTCACGCTGATGACGTAGAAGTACGTCGATTGACGCCTGCTGCGCCGGCGCACTGACTCATGCGTTTGTACAGTTGACATTCGTCTATTTCAATTACAAGAATCCTGTTGCTTATTGTATTTCGTATTATATCGCAAGAAAAAAAACATTAATATTAAAAAGATTATAGTAAAAAGATTAAGTAGATAATAATCAGTAGGTTGAAAGTGAGGCTGAATAACCAGGGTGCGCCGCACAATAATTTGTATCTCTTAATTTGTAGGTTGTTTTTCGTGAATAAAATAGGATAAGTAAACATTTGTATGGAATAGCTTGGTAGAACTCTTCCCTGGAAGGGCTACATGAACATCTGACCATGCAACAGAGACCCTAACCACAGATACTCAGAGGATGGAGGAGTTTTCGTGTCTCTACGTACTTAGGTGTCGGCGTCTGTTGCTGTAAGCAGGCTTGAAGTTAGCACGACAATAGCTGTAAACACCTGAGCAAATACAAATCTTAGTCACATACGTGTCCAGTCTGTGACTGTGTTGTTCATTCTATACAAATTGTCATGACTCCCGTAGAGAGTAGATCAAATGATCGCCATTGAAACAGTTTTATAGCGTATTTTCCAAGTGTAGGTACTTATAAAAACTGTAATACATCGTTTTTTTGTTTAAAAAACATGTTATCGCCAGCGGTAACTGTATGTGCGGCTGTATTTTAGACAAAGCGTTTGCCTGCTCCTGGTTTCCGCAATTTCAGGGAACCATGGGAATTAGGATAACATAAGATTGTATGGGTAGTTTTTGAGCACAGTCCCTGGAAAGGCTCGGCGACCTAATGATCCTTCTCAGAAATATTGATAGAATATAAAACAGAATTTCTCTAAAGTTCTGGAGAGGTAAGGCTCCGCTGCTAGAGTATGTCTGGTTGTCTGGACCTCCACATTTCCAAAAACAATCATGCTGCTTTTCATCTCGGCTCTGTTCGTTTTTCTGTTACACATCTCGTAGGTGGTCCCACATTTGAAGCCTACTTTCTCCAGACAGTGCTAAATAATCGAAAGTGCATACTTTGTATCGCATAAAGTATATATGTATGTATACTCTCCTACATAGTATTATATACACATCTACTTGCTACACAAATCGTTTATTAACGAGTTGTTTTTACCTTTCTCGTGAGTCACGTCCAATTTTATTTAGTTTTATGATAGTCATTATATTACATAGTTGTATCATTTTCACGTTTACAAATAATATATGTAGAGAAGAAGGCTCATTCCGTGAAACTCAGTGTGACAGTGTCTGCGCCGCGATCGGTGATGCGAGACGGAGCCAATACGAAAAAGTATACATAGTCAATCGATTTCATAGCTCTGCTCTGTCAGACTAGTTTCCGATCTTCTGTACTGGTTTAAGTTCGTAAAACCACAAATAATATTCTATTAGGTAAGAACCTATAATATAAATACAATATACGTATATTTTTAGAACCGTAAAATATCTCAACCTACATCTACCTACAGTTGCTTTGATCATTTAAATGGTGTGTGTGTGTGTGTCTTGTCTATCATGGTACTACACAATTCTTTGCACGATACTAACAATTTTCAATGTTGTATCAAGTGGACCTACTGCGTTTGTCTTTGAAGCGCTACTTGTGTGTATTTCTCGCGTCTGGCGCGGTGAGTCAGCGAACATACAGACAAAACACACTGTTTACTTAGCGGAGTATACTCAGCATTGAGTGAGCAGTATTTAGTCACTTAACTTTCTTTGAAGGTATTTCTGCTGTTTCCTGGGTGTCCACATACCGTCAGAAACCTTCATGGAGACCTGACAGATAAATGGCGAAAGCCATGACTTTGATAAGGGTGTATTTAAGGCAAAAATCTAAACACACTGCAGTGTGTACTATGATTTTAGTCTGTATTGTGGGTGCCTTTTCAATCACAAATCTCTCTTGCTCACCCAGACATAGAACAACTATCTGCAGACCATTCAAAACTCAAATATCTGCGTCACTGCGTCAATAGAGCCGTAATTTTCGTCGACGGGCGTAAGTATGGAAGCTAGTGACTATCGCGCACGATTGTTATACTCGTGGTTTTGACTCTTACAATCTCACGGAGATTGTAAGAGTTTCAACAAGCTTTGTTGATCCATCATCGTCAGAGGCCTAGCACGTGCATTGTGTAGAAAAACCGTAACATTTTTTACTTCAAAGTAATCGAGTAAGCTTTACAATTGCCATTTATTTGTCCATCGATGTTCGTGACTGTCGGAAATGGCCGCCGTGACGAGCGCTGTGCGCCGTGATTGGCTTTATTTGATTATAATTATGTGTTACCGTTACACCGAAATAGAGAGGCTGCAAATAATTGTGAAGATCTAAGTATATAAAAACTTCCAAAAGTAAATCAGTTACAACTAATAGGTACTTCAGTGGCTCAAAAGTCATAAAAGCTTTTTTGCATGGGGAGGGCCAAGCAGTTGGTGAACCTCTGCACGAATATTGCGACGTGCGACGAGACATGAATTTAATTTTATCCTTTGCCATCGACACGATAAGAAAAAGTGATTCAGTTACACCAAATTGCACCTAGACTGTGACAGTAAGGCGGTAAAATAAAAACTTCTGCACAGTTGCGAATGCAACTGCCACAGAAAATAAAACCACGTTGTTTTGGTCATAATAGAACGCGCGAATATCATGAAGGGTTGCAACATTGAAAAATTAAAAATTGTTAACATAGTTCCAACTGCCTTATGTGAACGATCAGACAGTTTATTAGTACATTTTCTTTATTTTTTTCCATTAGACTTTATTAGTGCATTTTGCAGTAACATTCTAGAACATTCGTCGTGGTTCTCTGATATTTTCTCTATCGTCAAGGCTTCAAGCGCAGGTGCGTCACGGCTATCAACTGCACTTGATGCAACTGATTGTAGAACTGATTCATTAATTTCATTTCACAACTCCTAATTAACTTGTTGCTTCTATCATGGTTTTTTTAGATCTGAGATAATTTCTAGGCCGGGCAGCTTGCAGGAAGGCTGCATTGATTACTAATAATATTGTCCTAACATGCTTTTTAAGGCAAAAAATATGGCTGATAATGGCCTTTATCAATAAATAGTTTGTTTTTTGTAATAAATTAGTAAAATAACTATGAATTGTGTTGTATTAGAGCAGACGCAACTTACAAAAGACAACAATTATGCAAAATCGAGTGGTTTTAAATTCATCGATAAGCATGACGAATGCGTACTTATGAATAGTAACGATAACTTTTAACATTTCAACACTCCTTATAAATTTGTGAGCTACAATACTGTTTTATGTGAAACGTTACATGGTTCTGAATGCTCTAACGCAACTATCCACCGATACAAAATCAGATAAGGGTCGATCTCCAGAGGCATTTTTTTTCGTGTCGGGCTGGATAAACCCATTTTAAAATCGAAGAACGTTTTACAAGTATTTTTTTATATGCAGTTCGGTGTCTAATCTACGTGGTACAAGGGTAATATTATGAATAAGTTTATTTCAAATGCTTTAAAAAAAATCTTAAACCCTAAAATCCTGATCGCTCTGGGTTGACCCAACTCCCGATTGAATGAAAAAATATTCTCTAACTTTTTTAATGAGTAGGTTCATATAAAACAACTTATTTAGATTACCTAGCAAATAGTTAATCTTCATAGTAATAAAATATTTTTAGTTATATTAATAATACTTTTGGGACAATTTGAATTTAAAATCGTGACCGGGTATTTTATCTCATCGCTCTGCGCTGAGGTAAAACATCGCGCTCATCCCTAGTTACGCGTTATAGACACTCTATTCCTCTCCCGCGGGGTAACGCCAGTAGTGGTCTAACCACCGAGGAAGATACCTGTGTGCCACGTTCCCGCGCTCCAACATTACGAAGGTAAGTTTATGACTGCTCTGGATTTGGTTCTCGAATTTTATGATTGCTATGGCACGTTATTTAAATGAAATAGTAAGCCTCTGAATGCATTTGCTTTGTGAATTAAGTGATAGTTATGATGTTTTTTATGAGACGTAATCATAACATTCTACTGCTTTTAAATTCGGCTATATTTATGATTTTGTGACTTTTTCTGATCGCTATGGCTGTGATTGCTCTGTCCAAAGCGACCAGAGCGATGATATTTTGTATTAATTGTCCATTATAAATCTATTTTAAGTAGTAGTACCGGCCTGTAACAATGACAAACGAAGAACTATGCACTATGTTTAACAACAACACTATGTTTAATTTATAACCTTTCCTGGGTTTCTTTGGGTAACCTAAACCCATAAACAGATTTGACGTATTTTACCTTGATAATATTATTATATTGGCATTTAGCTAACCACAACTGTAACTCTTTCTTCTCTAAAATCTATTGAAGAAAATAAGACATACTATTGGGAGAAATATTTAAATTAACTGTAGATATATACAGAACTGGCAATATACCATCAGATTACTGTATGAGCAAACTAATAACCTTGCCTAAGAAAGCCAATACACTGAAATGTGAAGAGTACAGAACCCTTAGCCTCATAACTCACACATCAAAAATATATCTAAAAATTATTCTGAATAGACTACAAAATAAAATAGAAAACTTGGTGGGTCCAGACCAATACGGATTTCGTAAAAACAAAGGAACCAGAGAAGCTATACTAGCACTGAGGATGCTGATTGATTGTCGCTTAGACATAGGACTAAATACATATATAGCATTTGTAGATCTAGAAAAAGCGTTTGATAAAGTTAATTGGAATAAAATGATGAAAACTCTAAAAGAAGTAGGAATAGATTACAGAGACAGAGGAATAATATATGAAATTTATAACAAACAAGAAACTACTAAATATGGAAAAATCGGTCAAGATATAGTAGCCACTGTTTGTTAACGATTCATTAAGGTTAAGTGACGTCTCTGAGTTGGGGTGTAAGTAATTTTGTAACTATATAAAAGACTGTAGCTATTAATGATTGATTTCAAAAGGTTTTTAATTTTGTCTCATTTACATAGAGGTGATTTAATTAAGTCCAAATAAATGAAACTAACCCAAAAGTTGATTTTTATAATTATGGTAATTTATTTTAGCAATTATCCTTACATATTATAAAACAAAGGCCTCCGTCGCGTCTGTCTGTCCCTATATATGCTTAGATCTTTAAAACTACGCAACGGATTTTGATGCGGTTTTTTTTAATAGATAGAGTGATTCAAGAGGAAGGTTTATATGTATAATACATGACCACGCGGGCGAAGCCGCTGGCGGAAAGCTAGTTTTATATAAAAAATACGGAATATATTTTTGATATATATGACTGAAAATATGCCTTGTCCTTTTTCTAAAATTATATATTTCTCTTACATTATAAAATTTTCATATAATCTTGTTAACGTACACTGACTATGACTGAAAACGGCTAAATAAATAATATTTTATAAATATATATTTTTTTGTTTCACTGATTTCACTATTTATGATCGCTCTGGCACTAATTATGATTGCTCTGGTCGCAAAAAATTTTGATCTTAAATATTTCCATAACTGTTTGTGTAAATTGAAGGCCAATAGTAAAAATGTACTATTTGAATATCATTCTTTTTACTGAGATACATAATTACCATTAAATATCAATATCTGAAAAGCACCAGAGCGATCACACGAATACGCCCGTTTTGGAGATTGACCCATAAACGTAAACTACATATAACGACACTATTCTGTTCTGTTCGGTGGTCACTAGAGATTTCCTCGAAACGGTGAAATTTCGGAATCGGATCGGTTCCTCGAACTCGTACTAATTGATTGGGTTCGACGTGAAAGTGAACGGTGACGTGCGGCGCTAACTCTGTCCGCTGATAATTATCTAAAGAAGAATATATTTCAGTATATTGGCCTAATTAGATTGGTCGCGTTAGGTCACTGCATTGGCCTCTTAAACATGTGGACATGTTTTAATGGGCACTATTTGGTACAAGATTTCCACAAGAACTTTGATGAAGCAGCAATATTTGATGTGCCGAACACAGAGAACATTTTACACTGGTGCCGAAAGTGTAAGAAGAAAAGTTTTTCTTAGACTTTCGGCACATTACGGCTACATGCGTAAAGACGTATGTAAAAGATGAGAGATTAATTCATGCACTTTATCGGGCAGGTAAAAAGCTGATATTAGCCCTACAGAAGTCATTCAAAACACTATTTTATTCCATCCCTTTTATTCTGTACAATGACGTGTGATTCTGCGGCTTCTCAAAATTAATTAGGTGCTCTTTGGTGAATGAATTTTCCGACTTATCTTTTTAGTTAGGTTTTCAAAAAGTAATCTTACATACGAGCTTTAAAATGACAACGTCGTTGCATTCATGCGATCATTTAATTGTTATCTGATTTCTATTTACATATCTAAAACTGCTTGTTTAAGCACATATAATTATTATGTATAAGTTAGTAAGATAAGTTTAGAATCAGGACCCTGTTGAAATTCCATCTTTATCTATAGCGGCTGTAGTCTGGTCCTCGTGTGGGTGCCTACTGTTTAGAGTGGATATTAGTCGACGCAACGACATGATCACCACGTAGGACCAGCAAATTATATTGATGTAAATTTCAAACTATTACTGACGCTATTCTATGCTATTCTATTCTATATCAATTGCTAGGTTGAGCAGTGTTGTTAGTAAAAAATTTTGTGGCAGCCGCATTTTGGTTTTTGCGGGGTGACGGTGTAAACTCTGCCTAATTCTTAGAAGTATACAGGCGTGATGGTATCTTCGGGCACGGTAGTGCCCCCGCCAAGTCCAGCAAAAAAGTGGCACGGCCGTACCATCCTTTTCTCAAAGCAGTTCAGGCCATTTTTTATTTTGTTCGCTGTTATGTTATGACTTCAACCCTAGTGGGTCTATTGGCCGATGGCATGTTAATTGTGTTATGTAATGAGTGCGGGCATCCAATTAATGTATGAAAATTAAATGTTTATAGGTCGCTAAATAAATAAATTTTACCCACAAACTTTATATGAGATCATTTAGTGAAGAGTATGTAAACGACATTAAGCTGATTAAGTCTTAGGCTAATATTCAGAGACGAAGCCAAGCGTAAAGTAACGCTTTCGTATGTCAAATTTGTATTACAATTTGACATACGAAAGCATAAGTTTACGCATAGCGTCGTCTCTGAATATAAGCCCTAGAGTACCTTCAGCTGTCTCCCTCAACATCAACAACAATCCATACTTAAGTACACGCTAATGTATCGTATTTAATTACCTCTGTGAACGACTACTCTGACACTTGTGCAACGTCCTCATTCAAATACGTCAATAAAAGCAATGATTTTGAACATTGCTGTTCAAAGCAATACTACAATTACTTAAGGCGGCGACGTACGTGGATTGCGCGTTTTGGGGGTACATTAAAACGTTTTTTCTCCCTAATCTTTATCGGAAAAAATCAAAAAAAAATATATGTTAATCTACACGATACAGAGCAAGTGCGTCTCGGGCCAGATTTTTTTAAAAAATATTTGAAGTATTAAAAATAAATGACCAAAGTAGCCTCCGTTTTCTTCGTTACAACCTTTTTTCTTTTAAACTATGAACTGTAGGATTTTTTTTAATCCATCAGAATATTAAATAGTACAATGCCGAGAGTACTCTCGGCTCACTTTTTTGAAAAACTTTTTTAATTATTTTATATGATTTTTTTACGTAATCGATACTCGCAAGTTCCCTGAGCAGCCCCTCTGTCGCCCAATACTTTAGTGCGGGACGAGGCGCCGTGCTGAACGGACCTGTGCCACTTTTTTCCGCAAAATGGAGCTACATACTCGATACTTTTGTGTATTAGTAGTAGTATAAAGGGTTTATCAGTGTGTGTAAATCTTACAATGTTTTGATAGGGTGAGCACGGTGCTAGCTACAAAACAAAATTTTAGCAGCTCGGGATACTATTTTAATTTTTAACTAAGTTCAAGTACAATGTTACCTTGCGTGTTAATATGCAATTATTGATACATGGGTATCAATTTCGAGGTTTCTTGGCGTGTTGATTACAAAATTGCCATTTATTTTGAAATCCAAGATGGCGGATATTATTATTTTTTCATTAATATGACATGGGTATCAATTTCGAGGTTTCTAGGGGTGTTGATTATGAAATTGATATTTATTTTGAAAAAAATTGCGCAGTGTATAAAAAATATCCTTTATACATTATAATATACCTCCACGGGGCACGCGATGCCAGCGGTACCTACGGCCTCCGGCAATATTGACAGATAGCTAGGTAAATTAGATTTACTGTAACTATAGGCAAGTGTATAAATATAAGAAGTATGGTCTACGCGCACTATATGAGTTAGCCATTTGGGTTATGTCTATTGTTATCAAATCTTAAAAATATATAGATTAGAAACGTACCCATTTACCATTTTACCCTTTGTATTGTCCTCTTGAGTCTTTAATTTCGAATTATGTTTTTTACATTTTCTTTTGTCATCCATTTTGATAATATAAATAATCATAATTATAACGCACAGAATTACTTTATTACAATTACAATAACGACTAAGTATATTTAAATAATTTATGTACACCAATACACGCTAATATGAAATATTATTATGTACACAGACACACAAAAATAACCCCATTACATGTGATTACTAAAAATCGATGCAAGTATTACGAAACTACGAGTATGTAAGTACTTCGATTTACAAAGAAAAGTGTCGCAGGTCCATTCAGCTTAGTGTCTCGTCCCGCACCAGGGTTGGATTCAGACCCTCAAAAAATTATGCTACATGGACAATAAAATAATACTATTTGTCCAAAATTATACTACGTTTGACTTTTCACTTTTTTTTATCGTAGGTATTTTTAATGTTTAATTTTTTGACGTTTTACTTTTTCCCCACAAGGGTAAAAATGCATTCGTAATTTAATTTTTTTCGTAAATCGTAAATATTTTTTTTATTCAGTTGAGGCGTAAGGCGTATTAATTACATAAAGAGATTTGCATTTTTTAGTGTATTTGTAAAAAAGATAACAGAATTTCTAATAAGATAAAAGAAATTATAGTAACTAAAAATACTCCTATTAATTAGTACCTCTTTATATCGAAAATCTTTTGAAAAACGAGCGCATATACTATTTTGATGGTACTCCAAAAGTGACCAAATAAATGTGCAATACAAATAATTTTTGGCGACAATTTTTTTTTCTGACGCTAATACTCAGCCAAAACCCGCCACTTTTACCAACAAAGTCGCTAAATTGGCTACACTACGCTTGTATTTAGTAATCCTGATTGGTGTTGCCGTACATACAGAAATTCCCGACATTTTAGGATAAATATTAATAAGTAAAAGGGCTCACTTAATACAAATCGTTCAACATCAAAATTATGCTATTTTCGCGTAGTATAGTGGCATTACGATACTACATACTACACACTATCAAATAATGGTACAAATAGTATTATAATACTACGGAATCCAACACTGGTCCCGCACTGAACTGAAGTTTTAGGCAAGACTCGACAAGAGGGGTAGGTCTCGCGATTTGCGAGTTAAACGTAAAAAATAATTTTAAGTAAATAATTAAGAATGTTATTATTACAAAATCTGTTAATAGTAGGTACTTGCTTGTTTTTTGCCTACACATTTTGTTTTTTCTAATTATTTAGAAAAAACAAAATATATCTATAAGCAAAAACTTGTTATCGGCTATCAGCTGACCAAGTTGCTGCTACTTAGCTTTTAATTAACTGTAAGTTTTCCGTGCAGTAAATAAATAATAAGCAAAAGGTTCCTTCAGTATCATATCTAAATTTCTTATAGAAAAAATATTATTCAACGAAAACATTTCTATCAGTAGAGGTATTATAAATTCAATACAAGTGTTTTTTTAAAGAACTCCAAAACATTTTATGCCATGCCTTTAAACTGTCAATTGATATCATATATTATCTGAAAGTCTAACACTGATAATAATAACAAGCAAAAAAACCTTTTTATTATTCCGTATAAAAAACTATAATATTTAAAATTATTTATTCAATCGGCCGAAAAATGTAGACAACCCTAGTCTAAACGGCAGTCGGGCGCCCAGTCAATGTGTGAGTGCAACGCGTAGTCAGTGCCAGGGGGTGCGGCAGCGCGCGCGGTGTTATTCATCGGGAACGCCCACTCGAGCAAGGTCAACGGCGTATATCGCAGTCTTAAGCAAAGCGTGAACAGGACACATCACTAACAATAAAACTGTAAATTGCTTGAAATAAACTAAAGTTTGCCAACAAACATTTTGCAAAGCATTTTGAAACACAATGGACAGATTCGGAAACTGGTTGACTATAAACATGCAATATAATATATCCGTAAGTTTATAATATAGTTAAATGAAAATTATTTCAAACGAGACGAATTGCGGTGCAAGTTGTGGAGTAAGCGCCTCAACGCATTAGTGATGATTAAGTGAGTCTTAAACTGATCTCTATACAGGGTGTTTGGTAGAACGTTGAACATACGAAAATGGTGGTTAGTTGGGGTCATCTGCTACCCACTGGGACCAAATTATTTAACCTTGGCCGCACTGTTTTTTTTTTACTTTTTTTTAATTTCACAGAAAATTATCAGTTTTTTATCAATTTAAATTCGAATATCTTTACTTGTGATGGGTAAAACAGGCAGGATGTTGTTTTGTATTAATGTCTAATTATATTCGAATTTTAAGTAAAAAAAACTGGTAATTTTCTGTGAAATTAAAAAAAGTAAAAATGAAAACGGTGCGGCCAAGGTCAAATAATTTGGGCCAAGTGGGTAGCAGATGACCCCAACTAACCACCATTTTCGTATGTTCAACGTTCTACCAAACACCCTGTATATGTGAGATACAATATATACCTATTCATCCTGTTTCAATAAATACGAGAAAAGTATATGAACCGACTTTCCACAGAGAAGGGAGGGGTATATTGTTTGACATGGCCTGGTTCATTTTTGCTGTAGTCTAGAATGAAAGGTTCTTGATACTTCAATGGTATAGTAGATACATGATAGTTAGGTATTATGGACTGACAATGACCGACAATGGACGAATGTGAGAAGCTTACAAAATTTATTAAAAGTAATGCTGATCACGGAATTGTTGTCGATACAGTTACGTAAAACGGAGAGTAAGGAATTTGCAGCCAGAGAATTCGGCCGGGCTACATGATTAAATGCAGATGCACCGTGCATATTGCTTCTTAAAGCCAGATCGGGAATCTTGAAATTAGTCGGTTAGTTCAACACGGCAACGGTTCAATGCGACAGTTTTATGTATTTTTGTTAAAATCCGATTGCGTACTTTCTCGCCGATTATAATATAACATTTTTCATTGCTACTCCGCTCCTATTAGTCGTAGCGTGATGGTATATAGCCTATATATAGCCTTCCCCGATAAATGGGTTATCTAACACTGAAATATTTTTTCAAATCGGTCCAGTAGTTTCGTTTGGAGCCTATTTAATACAAACAAACAAACAATCAAATGTTCTCTTTATAATATTAGTATAGATAAAGGCTTAATGATTTTAATTAATTGTTATAGGTATAGGTATCTAATTATAAAGATTAAAGTCGCGACCATTGCCAAAAATAAATTGCATCATTAGCGACCAACATCGCGGGCGAAGCTAGGTAGCTTATTAACCCTGCCTGCTTTGATTGTTTGTCTGTTCGATAGGCGGAGACAGTCTGTTCTCTCCATGCCCATTGCCCACAGCCCAATGCAAAAGTGTGAACGAAACCATAGCTCGGATTTAAAGTTTAAACGCGGTAACGCCATCTAGTTGGATATAACGAACTATTTTTAAATTCTGTATGCTTGCTTATGCTATTAATGCTATTAATTAGCATAAAACCAAGCGTTTTATCTATACTATTATAAAATTGTAAAAAAGTCGTTTCTGTACATTGAAGATATTTAAAAAAAAACAATTGGGTTAGAGTATATAAACGATCGCGAACCCAAAAATGTGATTTTTAGAATTCTTGTCTGTTTGTCTGTTTGTCTGTTTGTTAGGGGTTGGCGCTAAACCTAATGAATAGATTTGAATTTTGTATGAACTGCTGTAAAGCATAATTTCCAACTTAAAAACTGATGTAAAGCTTTTTTCAATTATTTGAATAAATCCTTGGATACAGCTTGACCTCTCTGTTGTATGCAAGCCCATAGAAAGAAGAGATCATCATTGTTGGTTTTTTGTTTTTTATTTTCTATTTAAAAGTCCATCGTTCAACTAAAAAAATTAGGTATATCTCATTCCACTCGGTTGCGTAGATGCTGAGATAGAGCTTGACCTCTCTGTAGTATGCATTTCTATTGATATAAGGGATCATTATTGTTGGTTCTTTAATTAAGTTGTCATTATGCGCAGATATCGTGATTGTTGATTAGTTATAAACGTTTAAAGTGGTATAGACTAAAATTAGAATAGTTTGGTTAGAATTACGAGTTATTACGACTAACTGAAGCTTCCGTTTTCTTTTGGACATATTTTAGTTTAGTTTAAAGTACCTCAGTACCGAGACTAATTGTCGACCGGAATCGAACCCACAATATTCATTGAGCTTAGCGCCGTTATAACTTAGTCACGAGGCCCTTTTTACAAACCTCTAAAACACTACTTCAAAATACAAGTTTTTTATCAATGGAATCAATTTCTAATCCTAATTTTGTTTCTACATCCACGTAAGCGAAGCCGCGGGCAAAAGCTAGTATATTTATAAAGTCGCTAGATCACAAATGACCAATGCAACCATTTCCAAAAATAAATGCGAAAATAACGCGGGCGAAGCTAGCTAGTATAATAACTCTGCCTGCTTTATTTGTCTGTCTGATGAGCGAACACAGTTCCCTCCATGCCTAATGCAAAAGTGTGAACGAAACCATAGCTCGAATTTAAACGCGGCAACGCCATCTAGTTAGATAACGCGAACTATATTTTTTAATTCAGTAATATAAGAATAATATAATAAATTTATTGATCCATTGTTACAATTTTAGTCTTAAAAATAGTTTTACACGGAAACGACGACGGTTTTCTGTTTATAACTACATAATTAACATTTACAATGATTGAGACGGTGAACCCCAAGCTAGGCAGAGCCTGTCTCTTGGGGACCGGTTTTATTTGATTGTTTATCGGTCCAGTAATTTCGGAGCCTATTCAATACAAACAAAAACAAAACAAACAATCAAATCTTTCCTCTTTATAATATTAGTATCCTGGTAGTAGTAAAGTTTGGAAACAATCAAATCTTTGAACATCTTTCAATCTTTTCTTTGAAAGATTTGATTGTTTGTTTGGTTGTATTAAATAGGTCAATAGGCTCAGAAACTACTGGACCGATTCGAAAAATTCTTTCAGTGTTACATAGCCCATTTATCGGGAAAGGTTGTATCCCGTTATAGGCTAGGGATGTGAAAAAATGTCGGAAAAATCGATTAAAATCATCGATTTATTTATTTAAAAAAATCGATTAATAAAAAATCGATTTATTTTGACTTTCGATTTTTAACAGCAACATCTGTTTATGAAGTTATTCGTTTCGTGGAAGTATTCTTACAAGTCTTAAAAAGCAATACTAATATTTTATTAGGTTTTTATATCGAAAATCGTTTTAATATTAATTATTTGAGAATATTAACTCTCATATTTCAATAAAAAGACAATATGTGAAGTTTTATTTTCTTCTAATGATTGATTCATCAATCAAACTTTAAATGTTGTCAGTGTAACTGAACTGATTTACGGAAAAGACTGTTTTACCGACTTGAATAACGGATTGAATCCGTTTTCTTCGTCAAATTTGAGTTTTTTTTTTACGTAATTTTTTTTTTGTATTCATTTCATAAATAATAATTACAACTAATATTACTACTATTACATTACTCTGGCTGATTATTACTGGCATTACTTTTGATTTTTTAATAAGTAAAGGCATAATTACGGATATTTCATACGTTTAATTTGATATCTCAATAAAATAAGGAAAAAATCGATTATTTGGAAAAAATCGATTATTTTTATAAAAAAAATCGATTATTTAGTAATCGATTTTATTACAATCAAAAATAATCGATTTATTAATAATCGATTTTTTTTGTTGGATGTCACATCCCTATTATAGGCTATATATATATCATCACGCTACGATTAATAGGAGCGGAGCGGCGTATCATTGAAAAATGTTGCTAAAACCACCACGCAGGCCAAGCCGTTGGTAGAGAGAAAGCTAATAGATAATAAAGTCGCAAGATCATAAATGATCAATGCAACCATTTCCAAAAATATATTGCAAAAACTACGCGGGCAAAGCTAGTTTTGAAACTTTGAAACCCTAACTAGTTTGTTTGTTTGTCTGTTGAAAGCGCTCAAATTCTCTCCATGCCTAATGCAAAAGTGTGAACGAAACCATAGCTCGAATTTAAACGCGGCAACGCCATCTAGTTAGATATAGCGAACTAATTTTATTTAGTACTGGCTTTCTGTCCGCGTGTGGGTATTTCTTGTAATAACTTTAATCCCCTATTTCAACCCCTTACAGCCATTTTTCGCATTAAAAAGTAGCCTATATCCTTTCTCATGCTCTAGAGTCTAGACTATCTGTGTACCAAATTATCTATATATATAGTTGAGTAGTTTTGGCATGAAAGCGCGACAGACAAACAGACAGACAAAGTTACTTTCGCATTTATATCTAATATTAAGTTAAGGAAAGGAAAGGTTTTTAAAAGTTTTTATTCATTATGCAGTCGCCGTCGTATATATTTATACGTGTGGTTCGTGGCGCCATACTATCACGATCTTTCACTTCATGTAACACTCATAAACTGGTGACGTGACGTAACTACATTCACGTTATTGTTATATTGGCAAAAAATATGTATTTATGAATACCTATACATAAACGTGACTACTTAAAAGATTAGAAAATTTATTGGAGGATAAGTATACTGACTTATTTATATCGCATAAATAGATTTACGCCTTTGGATATTTGATTGTGGGAGGAAACATGTGTTTTGTTAGGAAATTATTTTTTTATAAAAGTACTATTTTTCCGCCAGCGGCTTCGCCCGCTATCCCACGGGAACCATACATTTTACCGGGATAAAAAGTAGCCTATGTGTTATTCTGATGTATAAGCTATATTACTGTAAAGTTTCATCAAAATCCGTTCAGTAGTTTTTGCGTGAAAGAGTAACACACATCCATCCATCCATCCATCCTCACAAACTTTCACATTTATAATATTAGTAGGATAGTAGGATAGGATAAGGTGCATCTATCAAATGTAATTATTGCAACTTAGAAATATAACATCGATCCATCCACCATCACCAATAGAACCAAGAAAAGAGAAAAATGCTTTTGAATTTTGCAACACAAAATTAAATAACAGTTTAAAGTGTGAATTTTGTTTATAAAGCAGCTACTTAACTTGTCTGTAAATATTCAAATCTTTATTAGATAAACACACACTCTAAACATCATTTTTATCTTAAACAACATCATTATGATACAAACAACTAAATTACATTTACTACTAAGTATATTTTTAACAACGCTTCAACTTATAATTAAATAAGTTGAAGCGTTGTTAAAAATATACTGGTTTAAATATCAGTAAACTAATAATGTAATTATTATTACATATCATAACACACCGTCACGCTTGTAATCCCCAAAGAGTTAGGCAGAGGAGTAACAATGTACACCAATAGTTCGCTAGTATGTTTAGATCCCATGTGATAGGGGCGAGCCTATTGCCATCAACCGGGCACAAATCCAGTCTCCGAGCTGCTACTGGGAATTTCACAGAAAAACCCAACAACACATTACTCGACCCGGGAATCGAACCCAGGACCTTTAGCGGAGCAACCGCGCGACCACTCGACCAACGAAGGCAGTAATATAATAATATTATTTTAACTTACCTATTTTACTGTATTTTATCGTTACGTAGTACACGTGTAGAAAACTGTTCGACATAGGTAATCATCATTGAATCAACTGTCTCACGGAACTCTAGTTACTTAGCTCTCCATTCATCATACACGTTCTGACTTCCTCATATCACACGGTGTGTCGGACCCGCTCATCTGCCGCCGACACAAATGATCCGGTGGTCGTCTCCAGCAGCGCGTCATAATGACTAATGGTTACCATGTGAGGTACTTTCTCCAACAGATTGAAATTAATGTTCATCGTGCTGCGTACTAAGTGTTATGTATCATAGGAATGCATCTTAATCTGTGACGCATCTGAACAGCGTCACTTTGTCAGCTGTCAATAATGTCAACCGTCAAAAAAGGGTCTGTCAAATAAAAGAGCGCCAGTCCGGCTTATCTAGCGATCCCGATTGTTTTATTGATTTATCTAACAGTGGCGACGAGGAAAATGAGCTCACTTTTCGGGCTATTATCAGCATTTAACCATAATGAGCAAACGTGGGACTCGTATAAAAGCCGGATCTCACAATGGTTCATCGCGAACGACATCGACCAGAAAAGTGACCCGGTTGGTATCAAGAGACGGGCCATACTACTGAGTGCACTAAGCGATGGCACATATAAGTTAGCGGCGGATCTTGCATTACCTAAAAAGCTGCAAGAAGTTCCCTACGAAGACATACTCACGCTGCTCGATCATCACTTTATCCCGAAACGCTGCGGGTTCGCTGATCGATACAGCTTTTATGCTGCTTCACAGCAGTCAGAAGAAACCTTCGCGCAGTGGGCAGCAAGATTGCGTGGTCTTACAATACATTGTGAATTTAGCAATGTGGAGGAGGCATTGAGAGATCGGTTCGTCATGGGTATGCGTTCCGGTGCGGAAAAGGACAAACTCTTCGCTCAAGACCTAAAGGACCTAACCCTGGCTAAAGCGGTGAAGTTGGCGGAGAGCATAAGAAGTGCAAGGGCCGGTGCGGCGGCGGCTGCGAGTGGAGTCGCTGGACCAGCAACAACATCGTCCCAGGATCAATTGTTCAAAATTTCGCAAGGTCAAGCACAACCCAATAAGCCTAAAATGTGTGTCAGTGATAAAGTGCAGTGCGAAGTGTGTGGTTACTATAATCATAAGACATCACAATGCCGGTTTGCCCAGTATAAGTGTAAGAAGTGTAAAGTTACTGGTCACCTGCGTAGGATGTGCAAAAAGATAAATTTTATAGGATCAGGCACTGTGGATGAAGGTGATGACGATGGCAAGTGCTATAATATTCGCTCCATTAATGGTAAGCCATTGACCGAAAATGTAACAATAGCGGGAGTTCAACTTAAATTTGAGGTTGATAGTGGGTCAGCTGTAACAGCTATCTCAGATGTAACATATAGGAATTATTTTAAAGAGGTTCCATTGTCACAAACTAACAAACGATTAATTTCATATAATGGGAACAATATTAAATGCCTAGGAGTAGTAAGATTACCAATTTGTTATGCAGGAACTACACACACACTGTATGTATACATCATACAAGATGGAGGTCCACCAATATTAGGTCGGGATTTTATTTCCCTCTTTAAGTTGGAATTATTGCCGGTTAAGTATTGTAAACAGACTGATGATACTTCTAATATTATTGAACAGTTAAAATGTCAGTACCCATCAGTATTCTCAGACCAGTTAGGCTCATTTAATAAATTTAAAGTTAGTTTGAAACTGAAAGAAAATTCAAAACCAGTTTTCATTAGAGCTCGTCCCATAGCATTTGCATTACGAAGCAAAATAGATAAGGAAATAGATCGTCTACTGACATTAGGTGTATTAAAACCAGTTGAACATTCACAGTATGCATCACCTATTGTGCCAGTATTAAAGCGGAATGGGTCTATTAGAATTTGCGCTGATTATTCTACAGGAGTAAATAAACAGCTGATCATTGATCAATACCCCTTGCCAACTGCTACTGAATTGTTTTCAAAGTTATATGGGGGGCAACAATTTACTAAACTGGATTTATCCAATGCTTATAATCAGTTTATATTAGATGATGAATCACAAAACATAACCTGCATTAACACACATCGCGGGTTATTCAAATATACGCGTATGGTATTCGGGTTATCGAGTGCGCCAGCTGTGTTTCAACGCGCTATGGAGAGTGTGCTGGCAGGCTTACCAGGCACGCTATGCCTGCTTGACGATGTGCTGGTTACGGGTAAAAACCATCACGAACATTTGTTAAGACTTAATGCAGTGTTACAAAGGTTGCAAGATGCGGGCTTAACCTTACAAAAAGACAAATGCGATTTTTTTAAAAATGAAGTAAACTATTTAGGCTATGTTATTAATAAATATGGTCTGAAGAAATCTCCAGAAAAGGTTAAAGCAATAGTGGATGCACCTGTACCAACAGATGTCAATAAATTACAGTCCTTTTTAGGCCTAGTAAACTACTACCGGAATTTTGTTCCAAGTGCATCTACTATTTTGAGTCCATTATATAATCTTTTGAAAAAAGAAAAGAAATGGTGTTGGACGACAGAACATGACCAGGCATTTAAAAAAATTAAAGAAAGCTTGGCATCAGAACAAACATTAGCTCACTTTAATCCAGATGCTGAAATAATACTCACAGTTGATGCTTCCCCCTGTGGGTTAGGCGCTATTTTGTCGCAAATAGAGCCCAATCGTTGTGAACGCCCCTTGTCATTTGCGTCGCGTACCCTGAACGCCGCTGAGAAAAACTACTCACAAATCCAAAAAGAAGCAACGGCTATAATTTTCGGAGTGCGGCGTTTCCACCAGTATTTATATGGTAGAGCGGTTCCCTTTACGCTACGCACTGACCATAAGCCGTTGCTGTCTATATTCGGTTCTCAGCGTGGCATACCAGAAGTCTCTGCGAATAGGCTTCAGAGATATGCCATGTTTCTCAGCGGCTACAACTATAAAATCGAATATGTACGGAGCGCAGACAATAGCGCAGATTTTCTGTCTCGGACCAGTCTGCCGAACCCGGAGGGTGCGCAAGAGGCGGCGGAGGGGGCGCGCTGTGATAATGCGGCCGCTGCGATTCTCGATCGGGCTTCATATGTCAATTTTGTAGTAGAGGGCAGTTTACCTATTACTTTAGATGAATTACGTAAAAGCACTAAGACCGATGTTACTTTGGCAAAGGTAATTACGTTTGTTTTGAATGGTTGGCCAAAAAAAGTTAATGACAGTAGGTTAAAACCATACCATTTATGTAGACTACAATTATCTTTTGAAAATGGGTGTGTCATGCGGGGCCACAAAGTAGTAATACCTGAGAAATTACAAAATAAAATCATGTTAGAACTACATCAGTCCCACTTAGGTATGGTAAAGACCAAGGCAGAGGCTCGCTCGAGGTTCTGGTTTCCAGGGGTAGACGCGGCGATCGAGCGCTTGATCGGTTCTTGTGACGTATGTATGCAGCTGCGTCCGACGCCGCCGCGGGCACCTCTCGCGCCTTGGCAATACCCACCGGAACCATTTTACAGAGTACATGTGGATTTTCTTGGTCCCATCAACAGTCAAATGTTTTTGGTAATTGTGGATGCTTATTCAAAGTGGGTGGAAATTTATAACATGAAGAACTCTATAACATCAACCGCGACTATTGGGAAATTATATAACTTTATTTCACATTTCGGGCTTCCTCATACATTAGTTAGTGACAATGGATCATCATTCACTTCACGAGAATTTAAAGATTTTTGTATTTTGAATGGTATTTCACACATTACGTCACCGGCTTACCATCCAGCTAGCAATGGGCAGGCGGAAAGCTATGTTAAAGTGGTAAAAAAAGGCATTAAAACTAGTTTACTCAATAGTAGTGGGGTACAAGACTCACAGAATAAACTTTTAAAATATTTATTTGATTATAGGAACTCTGTCCACTCAACAACTGGTTGTTCGCCTGCTGAGCTTGTTTATGGAAGGAAACTTAGATCTCGCTTAGATATAATGAATCCCAAATCGCCGCCACCTTCATCCACACCCTTGGCTAATATTGTGAAAAACAAACAGTATTTGCAGAGTAAGTCATATGGAGGCTGTAACAAACAATATTTCACTCAAAATGATACAATCTTGTATAAAAAGTTTATAAATAATAGTAGATTTAAGTGGCAAACCGGTAAAATAATAAAGAGACTGGGAAAAATTACCTACTTAATAAGGGATATTGAGACTGCAGAGCTAGTAAAAAAGCACAAAAACCAAATTGTTTTATATAAAGGATCTGATTGTGCTGGTAACAAAGACACATACATTGATCTGGAAGGAGATTATACTTCCTTGTATGATACAGAGGAATCTCAAAATACGGCCGGAGAGGTGATACAGGAAACCAGTCAGGATCTGGTTAATGAAGGAAGATCACCATCCACACATCAGGAGGAAGGAGATGGGGTCACACCTTCACCAGCGTCAGGGATCAATTATGAAGAATCCTTGCAGAGTCTGCCCAGTTCCTCTTCAGAACCATATGAAGCTACCACCAGGAGCCCTGAGGCCGTCACAATTAGACCTAGACGAAATCGGCATAAAGTAGAATGCAAATTTTGTAATAACTGTAACTTACCTTCTAATTAGTTTAATCGTAGATGTTATTATATATAAGGGTTTCTATGGGGGAGGGATGTTATGTATCATAGGAATGCATCTTAATCTGTGACGCATCTGAACAGCGTCACTTTGTCAGCTGTCAATAATGTCAACCGTCAAAAAAGGGTCTGTCAAATAAAAGAGCGCCAGTCCGGCTTATCTAGCGATCCCGATTGTTTTATTGATTTATCTAACACTAAGTAGGAAATTAATTATTTCAGTGGTGCATGTCATTATCAGATGTGCTAGAATGTTTGATTCTCACCAAATTATTGATGATACCTTACCGCCGGCGGCTTCGCCCGCGTGGTCTTGATAACTTATTTCCCCCGTTTTTTGCAACATTTTTCATTGCTACTCCGTTCCAGTTAGTCGTAGCGTGATGGCATATAGCTTTCCCCGATAAATGGGCTATCTAACACTGAAAGATTTTTTCAAATCGGTCCAGTAGTTTCGGAGCCTATTCAATACAAACGAACAAACAATCAAATCTTTCCTCTTTATAATTATTAGTATAGAATACTGATGGAGTTTGTAACTGAGATTGTTCCACAGAGTAAGGCGCAGTTTCAGAGACGACTCTATTAACGCGTAGACTAGTCTCGAAATAGTTACCAAAGAACACAATAGGTAATAGTAACTCCAAAGAGAAATATCGTAAACCTATTGCATAGCAAAGAATTTACAGCGCCTCAGGCAATCTAGGCTAATAGAATAGCTACTCAGTTTCAACAATCAAGGCATGTTGTACATAAAATTCATAGTTAATGAACTTTGCCGTATTATTTTAAGTGGAAGCCATTAGTTATAATAGTAAATGCGTCTAACCTATACGGCTTAACTGCAGGTTAAGTTATTGAAATAAACTGACCGGCTAATAAGTTATTTTAAAGATCACCTACTGACGTTATGTTGAACTTTTAACTTTAAGGCAATATTTTTAATAAAGTTTTACCCAACCAACATGAAGAGAATTGTTTTCGATGTCTAGCTGCAAACAAACACAAAAGTTGTCTGAATTATATAAACATAATTTAATTATAATGTTATTGTATTTAAGTGGTGATAGTCCGGAAGCGCAGGATCTCCCTGTTCACACGGAAGCTCAACTACAATGAATGTACCTACAGACTGCATTCGACCAACAACTCCCAGATAATGAATGTTATGCTATGCTATGACATTTAAGGTGACATGACACCCATATTTATTATAAATAAAAAAACATTTTTGGACACTTTTACACAGCACCATCTAGTCCCAAACTAACCAGAGCTTGTACTATGGGTACTGATACGGGACAATGGATATGATACTTACATACTTTTTTTGTTGTAAATACATACTTATAATACATAAGAAACACCTAGACAAACACACACTTATATTCATCACATAAATATTTGTGTCCTATGGGAATCGAACCCACGACTTCGTGATCAGCAGTTCGGTACTCGAACCACTAGACCACAGACGTTGTATAATATATACACAGAAATATTATACCTGCGTAGTGCGTGGTGTCTGCAGGCCACCCTAGTTTACAGACTTCCAGGCTTCTGATTACTTGTACAACTGCCGTAACCAAACCTAATACAACCTGGTTACGGCTATCTACTGCGCATCTGCGGTAAACCGAGTTTAAAGTTATAACCGATCAGTTACGTGACCGAGTTATAAGTTTTATGGTGGTGTTATAGCCAATTTCGTGGCCGATTAAACGATGCGCGAAGATTATCATGCAATCATACTCCAGTGTAACCAGATGCGACTGAATAATATCAGTATATTACATTAAGCTATACCGATATCCTGATAATAAACTGGCTGTCAGGCATTAGGGGCTTCTGACTACCAGTAATGATTGTCACAGGTGAACCGACGGCTCTACGTGCTCCCCGAGGCACGGACTGCGAATATTTGACATGCAATGCAGTTGAGACATTGGCTGCAATAACAAAACATTAATTATCAATACGTGATACAATTTAACTTATCGAACACGATTTTGCATGCATTTCGCATATTTTTAAGTTTTAGCATAAGTAGTATCGAATAATTTAATTCTGATTCATTCCGCATAGGGACAATCAGGGCCTAAGCTGCAAATTGCAATGGTAGTGCTAGTGGCGAGTGGTTCTAAAGTGCAGACAATGTTTCTGAGAGAGGGATGACCTGGATTCCATCTGTTGAAAATTAAAGCTGAAGGCTACCATATTGTTATGATAGATAATGATGACATTAATATGAATTGAATACTTACGGATGTTGACACGTTTTGAAATTTAAAACAGTGAAGACAGATCGCTGTGCACATTCGACATACAAGTAAACCATATTTACTAGGTAACTACTAAATTGGAACCGAAACTTTTGTTGTTTAAAAAAATGTCCTAAGTGCTAAATCCGGAAGAATTACCAAGAACAGACCGAAGTAATCAATGCGCAAATCTAATTGAACGCCACATTAACACCTGCAGACGAAGCGACCTGCAGACGTGCATTGTCAAGTATTCTAGATCTACAATGCGATTCAGAAGAATAATGAGATTATGTTGGTATCACAATTATTGCAGTGTTCTGCAATAGATACCTACCATTTTACGCTTCTTATTACTTTGGGTTTCTCTAAGTTCATCGACCTTTGAATTTTCGGTTCTAGGTTTGTTATTGGAGCAGTGAGTGGTGTGATCAAAAACAGAGTATCATTATTTGTGTTAACAATAATGCTTTGGACCAATTGGTGCGCGTCTGCCTGGATTATGAGCCCCATCAATTAT
The DNA here is from genome assembly GCA_946251955.1 of Acronicta psi. Classification (NCBI taxonomy): domain Eukaryota; kingdom Metazoa; phylum Arthropoda; class Insecta; order Lepidoptera; family Noctuidae; genus Acronicta; species Acronicta psi. Next base: position 13,611,289 of record OX276481.1, read on the forward strand.
AATTAATTCACCAAGGGACAGTCAGTCGATCTGTCATATTATCATCACAAATCAGCCAAATTGGGTATGTCCACTGCGATCTTTACTTTTTTTATTTCAATTAGACCATAAAAATTTGCAAGTTTAACTTGTTGCACGGTTCCAAAAACGTGAAACTTATAGAAAAGAGCCGGCAATGTCTCCTTGGTCTTTTTTCCATGTATTTAGAGTCTGTCCTATTGTGCATTTGCGCAGAATCTTTAAGCCCACTGCCAATAAACCTATTTTCAGTCTTCAGCTATGTTGGCAACTTTAGTCCTCGTCCGATCACCACACGTTTAGTGCGTCAGTCGGCCTGCATCAATCAATCAGTTTGCGATTACATTATTATATTGATAATAGGAAATAATAGGAATGTATGGATGAGACATATGTCCTCATTTCGATCACATCGTTTACCGACAGTTGATCGCTAATTTGCCAACGGTACCCACAGTTACACTGCTGACGGTACACGCCAAAATCCAATTACGAGCGCGTGACGACACACGCGAGTGTTTGATACAAATTGAATTATTTCAAGCTTCATATCACTTAATTGACTTTAACCTACTAATTGCTTGAACAAGACAACTGAACAGTTAGGTACATACCTATTGTGAATCATGAAGCTAATGAGTTACAGATAAAGAACTGCTCATTTCCAATTTACCTACAATCAAGTATTTGCAACGTTTCTAATCATCAGGGATGGACCCATTTACTGATTTACTGTCCCACTGATAGGGGTTATATTTTGTGTACAGTTCTCACCAAACTTATTGTCCGACTTGAATTTGGCACGAGCTAACATCATAAAAAAAATTATTGGATCAAAATGATTTAAAACGACAGCCTACGACTTGAGCTTTCGTTTTTATTTATTACAATCAAATATTTTTCTTTCTCCGGTTTTTACGGCCAGGTTGAAGTTAGCTCGTGCCAACTTCAAGAAGGACAATAAGTTTAGCGAAAACTGTACTTCAACGAGAACAGACGTGCAGTACCTAAGCAGTTCCATTCGTCTATAGGCTGTGGTGGAGCCGCATACAATTATACGACCCAAATGCTTGTTGGTCACTAAACAATGTTTTGTATAATTATTTTGTTGAAGTCAACAAAAAACCTAGGGTTAGAAAAACTCAATACTTAGCTTCGATCGCGGAATTCCAAACTATAGGCACATTGGGCTACCTCAACGTGAACATACTGTAGGTTTAATCGGTAACCCAATTAGGTCAATCATCCGGGGTGAAAGTTTCGACGCTAGTCCACACATTGTTTAATAGGATTTGTATTCAATTTCGTTTTTGTCTGACATTGAGAATCACGTGGCAGACTTGTTGAAAATAAATACATGATGAAGTACATGACATTTGGCCAAGAAAGAGATAATGCTTGATTTTAAAATCAACTACATCAGCCCCCAGATGGCCCAGTAACCCTCCAAATATTCGCTACTACTTGGATACTAAGCTGGTAGATCTATTTGCCTTGACTTTTAATAGAAAAGCGCCTACACTAAAACTCATCACATAACTGCGTTACGACTATTTTACCTAGCGCCTGCACTGAAACTAATAGCAACAAGTTTCGTTTAAGATTCAGTGAGCAACATTTACGACAGGCGCTTGCTCTCTGCTTTTTAGGAACATTGTTGGCAATAAGAAGAAAATTTAATTCGTTTTAGCAATTAACTATTTACTAGCTATTCCCCGCGGTGTTACTTGCGTTCATCTATTTTTTCCAATTCCGAGGGAATTTCCCAAAATCTTTTCTTAGTGGATGCCTACGTAATATCTACCTATCTGTGTGCCAAATTTCAACCCAATCTGTTTATTGTTTTTTTTTAATAAATCTCAGGGAGCTCGATCTATGTACAAGGTAAATGGAACACGAGGATTTTCTTCTTTATCGTGGGTGAATTACCAACATATACATTTTTATATAGACATACACCCAGACTCATAACAACAACCTGTAGGTTATACAAATATTTGTTACATTTGGGGATTGAACCTAAAATCCGTGGCGCCAAGCCGATCGCTCAGCCACTACGCCAAACATAGAGTTCATTAGATCGTTGTTACAACTCTGTATATTTTCGAAGGTTTCATATTTCACCGATTTACGATTACTAATTTGTTTGTAGTCTATGGCGAATTTGTGGCCAGGCTGGGTACACCTTGACCCGCTTGCAGAAACCGAAGCGTTTACCGTAGGTCACATTAATCTCAATCAATTAAACTAAAACAAATTACTTCCATCTCTGGGAGTTGTTCGCTCAGTGGCTAGATAGGTACCTAATTATTTTTGTTTGCTCTGCATCGTGGTCTAAAAGAGTATTTTATGATGAAGATTTTCATCATAAAATACTCTATAAGAGCGTAGTTTTTATTATTAGTTGCCCGCCCTTCTTTAGGATTATTTCCTGTGTCGTATCTCATGGGCGCGTTTACTGTAGCCTTATAATAGAGATATAGTATAATAACGTAACGCCCATGGGCGCCGGTAGCAGGGTGCAAGGGGATGCACTTGCACCCCTACATAGAAAAAATACAGAGATAGATTATACTTTCTTTGGAGGACAGGGGCGCGAAACGGCTTGAAAAGGTTAAAATAGGTGGTGAAAGTTTGGGAGTCTGTCATTGTTGATGATAAAACAATGAAACTTGTTATTTGGGTCCTTGACAAGAAAAAAAAACTTTGTTCAAGCGTTTTTAATTTGTTGGGGTTGGGTGAAATAGAGAATGAAAGTTCATAGCGAACAATTTTATTATTGTATAGTAAAATGGCGACGCCCATGTAACGCCAAAAGTTCCTAGATGGCTTAATCCATGACACATAGGGCAAATGCAGTTTTTAGTCGATAGGAGTCTGGCGAGGCTCCAAGAAGCTTTTCCGCACCCCTAAAAACGTTCCCTGCCTACCCCGGTAAAGTACGGCTGACGTGAATTTCTTGAGAATTGAAACCTTTACAATGTCACGCTTCATTAGTCGCCTTGACAACAGACAGACACTTGTCCATTAATACAAAATTACTGTACATTCATAAATTATATAATTACTTGAAAAGGTAATCAATGTTAAATTGAGTAAAAAAGTAATTTCCTCTATGGCCACAGCATAGATAAGATATTGCCTTCGTCAGTCTAGCCATTTGTAATCAAGATCACGTAGAACTCTCTTTAGTTTCTTACCTTACATAGTTCTTCTAAATAGACTTTTTGTTTGGTATATCTAAGTAGTGTCACAAATGGGTTTCTTTAGAATGAGGCCCTGAGTTCGGTTCACGGATGCTGATGCGTGAGGTACCTTGGTCGGTTTCATGTCATGAGTCGAGTATGTATATAGATGTAGACAAATGGAACACGTAGATTTTCTCCTTTATCGTGGGTGGATTACCAAAAATAGATTTTTATATCGACATACAGCCAGACCTGAAACAACAACCTGTAGATCATACAAATATTACTTCCGTTCGGGGATTGATTCTAAGACCCGTGGCGCAAAAGTCGATCGCTTCTGATAAGAAACAGCTTAGAAACGCCTGAAAAACCGAGACTCATTAGAACATAGTTGTAACCAGCCCTCTTTATATAACTACATCCAGGCTGTCTCATTTCGGTTGAATAACCGATTTGTGTTAAAACGTTTCACGAATCGAGATTAGGACATTATTCAATCGGCCTGATGCCTGCCCGTCTGCAGCAGGTTGCATCAATACAGTGCACATAGCGGACACAATGACAACACTGATTTTACGGGTAGTTTACAGCTGTAAACTAAATACTGTAATTTACAAATATCTTTTGAGAAGTAGCTGGTCTCGAACGCAACTGCTATGGTAGAAGTTCTTAAAAGGAGGTCTCTATGTAAAATTTACTGTAAAAGTTGTACAAGTTTCTGCAATAAACCTTTTTATTTTTATTTTTAGGTCCTGGGTTCGATCAGGGTGACCAGTGTTTTTGCGTTTTACGTGAAATTGAAACCGGGCACAAATTTGTGGAATTTGTGCCCGGTTGATGGTAATATAGGCTCGCCCCCTAATACCTACATGGCACCTAAACATACCGGTAAAATGTGGGTGTACATTAGCCTCTGCCTCTAACCCTTCGGGGAATTGCGTGCTGGTGTTTATGAGGCAGCTGAATTGTTACCTGATTCCAATAGATAAGTCACTCCAACACCTCCAGTTGTAGCTACTTCACGGATCGCCATAAATAATATCATTGACCCAGTTATAATTAACATATCTGACCGCAATAACGCCTTTGTTTTTTTTTATTTTAATCATTAATTGATATTATTAGTTTCGCCATAATGCTACTTATGTCGAAAGTTACTTTTACTCAGTTGGACAATAGACAAATTGTGTTACAAGCCACAAATAAGGTGCGACATGGCGAAATGTTTAGATTAGATTCTATAATTATCTCACGCAGTACCTAATAGGTAGTAGCCCAGTGATATAAACATGAGCTGCGAAGTGTCGAATTCGAATCCAAGGTACACATTTTGCCTTTTCAGAATAATGATGAAATTCTTTAATGTCTTTTTAGACCAATGTCTAAGGTTGTCTGCTGCCTAAGACCGCCTTTGTACCAACAACAATAAATAAATAAAATGTAATTGTAAGCGAAATAGCGTAATGTAGAGTAATACAAATTTTGCTGAAGGAAAACGTAAGGATATATTTTCTCGACGGCATGTGAAGTCTACCAGCGCAGCAGCCGAGCGGGTCAAGCTAAGTAATGTGTCCAGTAATCTGGGACAGAAATTTATTAAAAGCTTAAGGATGAATTATATCACAGTCATGCAATAAGTATGATCGGTACAGGATAAAATTATGACTTTTAGATATTAGAAGTCTGACATATTACCTGTCTTTAAAGGCGCGGGCGGCGCTTTTCCAACATCCATGAAAACTGGGGGAGATGGCAAAAGTTTGCTGTTCACGGAAAGATAGTTTTTGGAAATTATGAATGATGAGGATCCTGACACAATGTTTTATAGGCGGCCAGCGGGTAGGTTCAGTTGGCAGTGCAGGTTTCTTTAAATCCGATTGGATCAACGTTGTCTAAAGTAATAGCAGGGGCTGCAGGGCGATTAAGTATGCTGGTTTAATATTATGTATGTATCCTTTCCGAATAAACTACTAAAAATCTTTGATCACCAAAACTAACTTGTGTCACTACATTGCACTATTGTAACTAATCGATTTTAGCATAATTAGACAAATACAATGGTCTGTTATAAACAAAATAACTGTAAAACGTTTAGTAAGATGCAACAGAATATGTACCAAACTCATAATTATTTCCTTAATGCATCTGATTCTGATGCATTAGTATATGAATCAGATGCCTAGTACGAATCGGTATACGTGTGCAGCGGAGCGTGACGCTGCTTGAGCAAGGCTCGGTGCGACAAAACCGCGCGCGCGGCCCTCCCGCGCGACACTCACACACCCGCCATGCGCCGCGCGCCACCGCTGCTGCTGCTGCTGCTGCTTGCAGCAGTCGCCGCCGACGAACCGCCCCAAGTAGCCGCCAGCGAGTCCATAGACACACTCATCAGCAATGACACCATCGTCGTCGACAACGAGAACGGCACGCTCGTCCTGCGCGACGTCAACGGCACTGTCATCGAACTCGACGGCAGCCCCGAGGAAGTGGTGCGCAAGAAACGGACGTTCGGCGACATAGTGTTCAGAGGACTGGCTGACGTGCTTGGGTATAGTGTGGCGAGGAAGCCCCCACAGGCCGCGTTCCCGCCGCCGCTACCGCCAGTGCCCGGTATTGACACACCGTTGGCTGGTCCAGCCCCACCGCCAGCACCGGCGCCCGCTCCCGCGACTGCTCCGTGCGGACAGCCCCGCGCGGCTGGCCCCCCGCCTTGCAGAGCTCAGAAGCCACCGCCTCCACCACCACCGCCACAGCCGAAAGCAGTTCCGCCGTGCCCTAAACCAAGAGCTGCGCCCCGACCCAAACCCAAGCCAAGGCCAACGCCTCCACCACCACCACCGCCGCCGCCGCCATGTGCCCAGCCTAGAGCCAACCCGGCCACACCGGCGCCCTGCGCTCCTCCACCGCCACCACCAAAACAGGCCGACAACCTTGAGAGAATTACCTCTAACCTTAGGTTAAACTTTAATTTTAACAGAGGTGTGATTACCCCGGCTACTCCGGCGCCGGCTGCTGAGGCCGCGGCTGCTGAAGAGGCAGAACCCGAGGCTGACAACCAGGAGCAGTTTGTACCGATCCCTATAGAGCCCCGTGCGGCGAAATTACCGCAAACCGAGCCGCGCAAGCCGCGAGTGTACGTCGACGCATTCGTAGTCAGAAACGGAGTAGCGCGACGTGTGGACACAGTGGACGCGAAGCAGTTGGACCCGCAACGAGCTAATGCTGAAGAGGATTATCTTGCGTATGATGACGACAACTCTCAACAACAGCTGGACGACGATGACTACGAAGACGTGCAGGAGTCCCGCGACCGCCAGGCTGCTGTGCAGCAGTTCGGCAATGCTGTCGACCAGTTCTGGCAACATAAGCAACAGCAGAAAAGACCAGTACAGCAAAAAGCGCAGAGGCTTCCTGCAAACCATTACCAAAACGTTCATTTTGGGGACCGAGATCTAGCCGATGATATCCGGCACCACGGTGAATCTCATCAGAGTCTTCAACGTGAGCGTCCGCGTGCTAACAGAATCCCGCAACCTGTGCCTGAAGCCGAGGACGACTCCGAGGTCACTACCACAACCGAAGATCCAAAGAAACCTCTTAAGCCGCGCGTGCTTCCCCCTACCGAACACAACCCGAACCAAATAGATACAGTGACGGTACGAGTACCGCCCATATACCGCGAAAAACGACCGCGAAAGCTGCATCGCGAGCGTCCAGAGCAACCGGATAGAGATGAAGACGCTGAAGAGCACAGGGGCTTTAGCAGCCGGGAGCAGGAATACGAGCACGACACGGACGGGGACAATAGTGACCTGGCGCCGCGCACCGAGAGACCCACCAAGCGCAGACGACGCCGCAAGCAGAGCCGCAAGACCCGTGCCGCTGATAACAAACGTTACTCCGCAGGCGACTATGACTACTACGGTAACAAAGTCCCCGTGTCTAATGAAGAGAAGTTCTTCATGGATCTGACGGTGCCACCGCCGACGTTAGACGCGGATGTCGCGAGACATGAAAGACCAGTCGATAGCGGGTACTTCTTGGAAGACCATGAACGGATACGGGAAGATCCGAGTCACCGGATTCGCGATGATAACAAGAGCGACGATTCTGAACGTGCAGAAGAGTCCGAACGAGCGGACGATGATGAGCGGTCCGGAGAGAAGGAGCGGTCAGAGGAGGACAAAGAGCGGTCGGTTGAGGACAAAGAGCGGGCGGGAGAGGAGGACCGAGCTGATGAGCAGGAGCGGACTGACAAACTGAGTCCGAACGCGCGCGTGCAGGAGACGGCTTATAAAAACAATTACGTGCGAGCCACCAACGTGCAGGTGGACGACCCGCGGCCGGCGGTCGCCACCGTCAGGAGGAAAGAAGTGAAGACAGGCCAGGCGTGACCCGCCGCACAACACACGCCATAATTGTAATTATTATTTATTGGGAAGAGCTGGTGACTCGTACGTCACGTTTGTGAACGAAATTATATAATCGCAGATTACACATATACTATAGAAACAATTGACATCTTATATTACCTCACGAATACACGCACACGCACGCAACTCCAATTTAAATTGAATTCAACGGGGAGGGAGCTTACTCGACACTTTCTAGCGAAAACTTGTGTGAAGGAAATTGTAGGTATAGCATGCATAAGTTGCGGTAATGTACGAGGTCAATGTTCTACGTGATCTGTGAAAGAACGGCTCCCATGTGATCGCAGCGGAGCGGCTACCTGTGATGTTCTAGTTGTAATGTACCTTCGTGTTGCATATATCGATAGTCTTGTTATTTTTATATTTAGCTTAAGCGAATTGTAATAAGTTTCTAAATAAACTGTTTCTAAATAATCGATTTCATTACTGAGACCGAGTCGAATCTGTCGGGGCGTGAAATCGCCGGGTCGGGGACCGTCAGTAAGTGGGTGAAGGTCCCGGTGCCACGTCGAGTAGAAAACAAGTAGAAAAGGCCGTTCCGAGAGCGGTGCAATGACCTAATTGATTTTCGCAAAGTTTGCAGTCTTTTGTTGGGATTGCAACTGTCGTTGCAGCCAGCCAGGCCGGCCGTGCCGACTGGCCACAACATTGACATCAGATTTACGTCACGGCATTAATATTTTATAATATAATTAGAAGACAGGTGAGACGCACAAAGAGACTAGATTGACAACGCAATAACCATTCTTCTAATATTTATTTCTCGCGACCAATAGCTTACCTAATAATTTACAGCATTCACATTGCAAAACACTTTCATCATTAAGTAGTTCTAATATAAAATATAAACACAATGAAAATGAGTTTATAATCTGTGACAAATAGGTTTATTATCACGTACCGTCGGCGTCGGCGACTGGCCTACAGCGCCGGCCTTGACCGCGGCACTCCGACAAATGCACAGGTTTCACTAAACCACATCATTTTAAAACACCTTGGAAAAATTAAAATATGATAAACCACACAAGATAATGTCTAGCTTTCTTATCTTACAACTACAAATTATTTAAAGATGTCTTCCTGAGTCAATTATATCCTAGATCCGGAAAAGCTCTCTGTATACATGATGCATATTGACCAGTGGGACCAGTTCTAGACCCGCATCTATTGCAGAAACCATTACTGCGATAATATGGCCGTCAATAATAAAAATTGCGTCGGTGTAACACAGATATTCATTTTTGTTATTAAATAACTAAGCAAACTCCTACTTGGATAAACATTTAATTAAGTACAGTACGCGCGACATAACTTGGCCGGACTGAAGTTAGCTGTTTGTCAGTGTTTAGTTGCGTAGAACACAATTTATAACCGAAACAATCCACTGCGCATTCAAACAGACAACTTCACCCTGGCCAAGGTATTCTGCACGTACTGTATAGCTAGGTGTGCACCACCGATACAATCACCATAAGAAATAAGTGGTCCCAAAGCTGGGCACAAGTCTCCTGTCCAAATAAAATTGGTCACAAAGGATACCCGCATTTGTACTCTTGTGCATGGGAAATATACCCAATCAAAAATGCATCTCAATAGCAATACTATGCAACAATTTATTACTTTCATCAATTTTTGCTTTGCCGCAGTCGGGTAAAAATATAATAAATAACGACAGTGAAAATAATATGAAGTACTTTCACAAATAAAATTATAAATAAGTAAGTAGGCATAAATTATTAGGTAACTAATTTTTCTTTGTATTACAGCAGTTTATGTACATAATTACATTAGGTATCTTCATCCATCTAGAGATCACACGCCATTTCTTGGGGTATTTCGCTTGTCTCCACTTCAGTTGCAACAGATTTCTGTAAAAACATAAATGTTCAATTAAGATTTCATAACCTAACCTAAATTAAAAATTTAGACAACCCCCGACACGAAATGTAATTTGCCATTTTGTGGTGGCGGCCATCTTGGATTTGAAATTTATCATAGTGTAGTATTCTCCTAGTTAAGACCTTCCATTTGATACCCATATTGAGGGAGTTGTGAAAAAATATGTTATTCGCTATTTTGTAGCGGCGGCCATCTTGGACCGATTTTCATCAAACATAGCTAAGAACACTCCCGACTAATTCACCTTTCAAATAAAAAAAACAAAATCAAAATCGGTTCATCCGTTCGGGAGCTACGATGCCACAGACAGACACACACACACACACATACACACACACACACACAGACACGTCAAACTTATAACACCCCGTCGTTTTTGCGTCGGGGGTTAAACACGTCAAACTTATAACACCCCGTCGTTTTTGCGTCGGGGGTTAAAAATAGTGATATTCAGCTGCAGTTGCCCGGATGGTTGGGAAAAGGCGGTCGCATTTTCCTTATGAAAAGAGCTGATTGTGATCTTTGTAGTGTGGTTGAAAAGTGTGAATCATCTGAGTGAAACTGTGATAGAAAGACTACGAAGATGATGATGATGAGATGGTGATGATGAAAATGAATGTTTAACTAACAATATCAGCATCACAGACCTGAGCGTGTTGCTTCCTCACGTGCTTATTCAGCGACTGCTTGTGGCGGTACCGCGCGGCGCAGAGTGCGCAGGCGTGTGGCGGCGGCGCGGCGCGGGCGGGCGCGTGCGCATACGCGGCGGTGGCGTGCGCATGCGCGGCGGCGGCGTGGCGCTGCAGCGCGGCGCGCGACGTGTAGCGGCGGCCGCAGCCCGGCGCGCCGCACGCCAGCCGCGCGCCCTGGTGCCTGCTCATGTGCACCGACAACTTGTTCGTACGAAAACGCTTGCCGCATATAGGACAGATGTATGGCAACGCACCTGCAAAGTGCACCACATTCGAACTGAAAGGTTTCTGACAAGGTTGACAGCTATAACCGCAGCAATAGAAAGCATAAGTATGATGTAGCCTTTTACAAGCAGTACTAGACATGGCCCCTCATAATGAAAGATTTCGTGTGACCATCTTCTAATTATGTAGGTACCGACCTGTATGTATCCTCATGTGATTCTGCAAAGTATCTTTGCTTGCGAATTTTTTGTCACATTCCTTGCACTCGAATGGTCTTTCACCTGCGAGACAAGTCAGAAGTATGCTGTATATTAATTCGTACAGCCAAACAGCAATCAAAACAAGAAAACAATCGCGACCTATGTTTTTCTCTTACGACCTGTGGCTTCCATTCAAATCCAATACGGCTGATATTTATCAGGAGTTCAGGTAGGTAGCTATATGAAACGAAGTTAGACTGGTTGTCAAGTTTTACTTCCATTCCTCCATCCGAAACCGACGACTGAAGACTTGACTTTGACGTTAGAAAAAGCAATAGAACTAGCTTGATAGGACTACTATAGTATTGGCATACCCCTGTGTGCCCTGAGATGTGTGTTGAGGTTGGTGTTGGTGGTGTACGTCTTGCCGCAGCCGGGCTCGGGGCAGGCGCGGCGCGCGCGCGGGCGGCAGTGCCGCGCCGCCAGCGCGCGCGAGGCGGCCCAGGCGCCGCACGCGCCGCACCACCACTCGCGCGCCCTGCTGTGCCGTTTCCTGCGACCGAAACCAATACTTACCTAAAATCGCATTGTTGCTTAATTATGACCATCTTATAACGAGCCGTGGCAGCTTCGTCTGTAAACTTTTCAAGTGAATTATCAATAATTACGAACACAATAAGAGGCAAATCTGTCCAGCCATTCTCAATATAAACTGTCGACTGCCAGGCTATTCAGGCTTCTTTCTAACTAACACTAACAATTGTCATAGGTGGTCATATGACAACAGAAACTGACAATTTAATATGCTCTCCCTTGACCACCTAGTACCTTGTCCTATGGTTCCTCATCGTTATACTGTCAGCGGCAAGCAAGCTTAACCTTACTGATAGTTAGTTATTATGTTACCAGCCCAACGGAGAGAGACTATATTATGTGGTTATGAATTCTACACATTATATTATTATAAAACATAAATGAAAGTTTGTGTTTATTGTACTGTATGGATTTTAATATGGCTTTCACCAATAAAAAATGATCTTATCTAGACAGAAAGATGATCCCATGACAACCTGAACGTGGTTGGTTGCTAATACAGTATAATTAAAAGTAATGAGAAAGCAAATAAATCAAAATCATTAGGTAGGTACCTTTTTCTTTGAATAAGTGATTTTGTATAACAAATTATATTTAATTATAATTATTGATTGGGTGGTCCTGAATATCCCTATATATCACATAACTCATATAAACACACACACACACACAGAATGGAACTGTCATAGCATTCATAGTACACACTTAATTTCACTTTCACATTGAATAACTTGTTGAGTCACACATTTCTTTGATGCTCCATGCAGTGTTGGCCAACACACAATACAAATTATGTGCAACATCAATGGCATAGAATCGAAACACATACCAAACAATTTTATCAAACAGTTTTTACTCTATGAAATATCTTTTGTGCCTTCTGTTCTCCTGTTTCATGAGTTTAATTAAAATGGCTGTATTCCCAACGGGTTAGGCAAAAATAGACTGTTTGACGAGACTTCTGTTTCTGTCACATCATTCAGAATTACGGCTAAAGGCATTTTCTAGTTTTATTCTTTACTAGACTATTTTATATAATATCTCTGTGCAGCTTGACTGGCTCATCCACAAAAGGGAATGGTGTTAAATTTGTACCATTCAAGGTTGTCGGACACCAAGTAACAAACTTACAATGTCAAGACCAGACAGAGTTAAGTTATTAAATAATTCTGTATGAGTAGCACATTTCTATAACTTGCATAGAATAACAAATAGTTATGGTTTATGATATATTTTGTTAGTTCAGCTAATTTAATTCATGTTCAGTGTTGTCTTTGAATTGTTACTTTTAAATATACTTATAGGTGTGTGTTTTAGTACTACTAATGGTACTATCTTGTATCTAATGTAAATTTTCAAATTTAAGACAAATACTCACAGATGCAATTTAAAATTGAATTTCCTAGTGAACACTTTCTTACACTGAGGACATGTGTATGTGGCAGGCGGGGACCAGTGCCGGCAACGCCTCCGGGACCCGCACTCCCCACATCGTGCGTCTTCCCACACTAAATCCTCACTTATCTTCACATCTGCACTATTTGAGTCAACATTCTCATCTTGTACACTCTCCACTACTCTATTTTCATAGAATATATCATCATTCTTCAGTGTTGTGTTCAAATTGTTTTTATGACGCTGAGTTTCTTCCGTAAATTCGAGTCCTTTAGAATAATAATCCGCTAGGAGTTGGTTCGACTTTTTACATTTTTCTAGGAAAGTAACTGTAGTTTCTAACTCCGTGAGGCAGTCGCAACAGATATTTGAAGGTCCTGCGTCGTTCACATCAGTCTTCACGCCTATTTTGTTCAATTCCTCGCACGGAGTAATGCCTTTCTGTGTATGAAATATTGAGTATACTGTATCTTTTTTTATAAAACATATCCTGCAAGTCCTCTCATCACTGAAATTATCCATTTTGCGATCAAGAAGACTTAGATTAGTGGAATACTACTAAGTATAGAATTTACTCGCTATTTGTTACTCAATTTAACTTATTCTATCTCACTAATTTCGGTTATTCGATCATTTCGATCATTATTGTTCTAATTTGTTTGTTTACAATAAAGTGTCAAAGTTTGACACTTGTTCATCTTTCGGTTTCAACTCACGGGCTCAAAAATTGTCTGACATTGCTGATAGTAATAAAAACATACATTTGTATGTAGGTGTAAGTAGGATAGATAAAGAGTTATGCTTCTTCTTCAGAGTTATGCTGAAAATCTAGTACCTATGGACTAGGAGAGTCGGAATGCGACTGTCAGTTGCAGACAGCTGATAAAGAACTATATGAATAATATCAATGCCATTTAGCACAGATTACTATATTGTTTATTTATTTATTTATTTATTTTATTTATTTATTTATTTATTATTAGGAAGGCTTACAGTCTAATAACAAAGTATTATATAATTAGCTAACTAAACATACAAGTTGCTGATGACAAGCCTCCACAGATAGTTTAAATGCTATCAATCCAAGATGAACATCAAATAAAACTACAGTAAAACAATAATTAAAATAAGTCCAGTGTACTGGTCTTCACCATTATACTTAATTTATGCTACATATTAATTAAAATTAAAATAACAAAAGTTTGAGTGTCGCTATCCAGTGCTATTAAAAAATAATTGACCTAAAATCCGTTTTACAGTATTTGCGTTGGTGCAAAACACTTCAATGTTAAGGTTACGGGGAAGTTTATTATAGGCAAGTGCACTGCGCAGAAGAAATGAGTTTCGCCGATAATTTGTGGTGGAAAATGGTACATGCAGCAATGGCCGTTGTCGAAAACCAATGTGGTTGGTGCGAATCCCCACTTTCGCTAGTAGTTCGGAACAGTCGATTGTACCGTTTGCGATGTTTAACAAATAGCTAATGTCACTAATGTTACGTCTACGATCAAGTGGCAGGAAATGATATCTATTGCAACGGTGATTATAATCCACTGACCATTGCTGTGCCTTGAAGTCTAGATATCGGAGAAATTTCTTCTGGACACCCTCAATCCGAGACTTATAAATCTCGTACTGGGGGTTCCATACTTGGGATGCGTATTCTAAGTGACTACGTACGAATGAACAGTATAGAATCTTTATTGGCTTAAGAGACCGGAAACAGGCTGTGTTTCTTATAATAAATCCTAGCGCCTTTGATGCCCTTTTTACTATACTTTCAATATGTAAATCAAATAAAAGTTTGCTGTCTTGTATGATTCCTAGGTCTTTAATACTATTGATTTTACTAATGTTTACATTATTAAGCATGTAGTTGGAATCTATTATAGATTGCCGACGCGTGAAGGTAATATGAAAGCATTTTGACACATTCAGCTGGAGTTTATTAAGGGTACAGTATGTCTCAAATCTATTAAGATCAGCTTGTAGCTGATATGCGTCAGATATGCTTCGCACGACTTTATGTATTTTCATGTCGTCTGCGTATAGAAGAATGTACGAATGCTTAAAGCAAGCTTTTATATCGGCAATAAATAAAATAAATAATAGTGGCCCCAAAATTGAGCCTTGGGGCACTCCCGAGGGGACAGAGCTCCATCCAGAAGTGTATCCGTGAAGTACCACTGCCTGAGTCCGGTTTTCTATATATGACGAAAACCATCTATACAAATCACCATGTATTCCTGCCACTAATAACTTCTTTAGAAGGATTTGATGGTCGATACGATCAAAACATTTGCTATAGTCGGTGTATATGACGTCAACCTGCGCTTGTTGATCCATACCTTCTGATATAAATTCGTGAGATAATATTAAATTAGACGTAGTTGAGCGATTTCTTAAGAAACCATGCTGCTCATCACAAAAGCTGCTTCTTAATGCCGCGTATACTTCAGTATAGACTACTCGTTCTAGGATTTTCGAGAATAAACATATCTTTGATATTGGTCTAACGACGTAAAGACTATCATTGCTGGGCAAACAAAGTCATTTATCTTCTCATCATATAATAGTGTGTGGTGTGGGTAGCAGTCTTTCCGTGTCCCAGTTCCTACATTTATAGTTTTCACACATTCCTAGATTGGTATCCTTCTCCGGTTATATCATAAACAATAATGCTGTAAAACTGGCGAAAAACAGGCAACAAAATAAAAATACACAATACAACGCATCACTGTACCTACCTACTACATATAAGTATTTCCAGTATAAGCTGACCTTGCATTATGTATAATCAAAGAATAAGAATAATGTAGGCAGGTACTAAACGTAAACAATATTAATTTAGTTATCAAAAAACTGTTTCGCACCTGTACGTTTATTTTACCTATTATCCTTTATCACAGTTACCTACATACTTATATATTAAGTATACAATATATTACCTTTGTGGAAAAACTGGCAAGCTGCCGAATTAGCTCGCATATCCCAATTTGCAGTTCATGAAATGAAAAGTCTACCTATTACCTAACAAACAAGATTTATAATTCCATTAACACTTTTATTCCGAACAGTGTAGGTAAAACCGCCCTAACTACGTGTCTCAAATCTTAAATACTAGACTGAAGTCGGTATTTGTGTCTTAGATAAAATAACCACCAGAACAGAAGGTTTATAGGTGCTGGGTCTTCCTAAATAAGTATGTACATACCTAGTCACTTCATCAGACGCAATTTTCTGAAGAAGCACACAGAAGAAATATAATGGGCAGGTATTGATATCGACGATTAGATACTCATTGCGATTTGAGATCGTATTCTCATGTTACGATACGATGCTTAGCTTTATAACTCACGTCTACTTACATGTCAATATTATATTAACTCAAGTACCGACCTTATTTGGCCTTCTGCGCCTAATTATATTCCATGTGTTACTTCAGTTACGCAAGCTTGTATGTCACTATAGGCGGCAATGGCGAATGATCTGCGCGCACGCCGCGCGCCGGTGAGAGCCAAGGAAAGTAATCGTTGTACATTTGGTAACCGCTGGGCGTGTGCCCGCATATCGATATCCTGGCCAGCCAGGGATGGAGTTAGAAACTGTCGTCACCGGAGTATTTATATTGACTACTTGCTGCAGGCCCAGTGCTACCTTTATCCGGGGGCCGGTATATCTAGAACTGCAAACTTGCCCGCTGAACGCGATCCAGAATCAGAATCCAGAACGATTCTATTCAGGTTGCTGACTTTTGCTGACTCATCGACAGCGCTACAGCGCTGATCGATCAGTGTTATGTAGGTAAAGACTTTATTGCATTTTTTAATTTGAATTAATTCTTAGAATTGAACTTATTGCCCGCTCCGAAGACGACGGTCAGTGTCTGGAAATTGACTCAACTGAATAATCCTCCCTGGATCAGACTATTAAGAGATAAATCCGAGCGTCGTCTATTTCTAAGGTTGAAAGAGGAACTTGAACCACATGTAAAATCTATTCTTACCTTTATCTCTATAGTTACATTGAATGTCTCAATAAGCTATTATTGCAATATTTTTTGTTTAAATAAGTGTTTATAAACAAAAAGAGTAAATATTTAGTATTGTTAGCCGGCAACCGGACGAATAATAAATCGTCTACAAATAGTTTTAATCATGACAGCATGACTGTTACTTTAGCCTTTGACCTGAGAGGATGTGATAATTAGTTGCTAGTCAATGTATACTAACGAATTCGTCCCTGTACCGGCTGGTACAATTTTCTCTCGATTACGTTTCTTGATCAATTGGCATGCGCGAACGCACACTTGTTACACAGGAATGACGGCAGCCACCTACGTGACGCCTAAAACATACCAATACCACCAAATTCAACTCTGCATGTGAGCTATAGAATTGAATTTTGTATAACGCATAATCGGAAGAAGAATTTAGCTGCATTCGTTTAGGAATGGTCGAAAGCATATTCGCGTAAGGACGAAGATTGCAGCTGGCACGTCCGGCTGCCTAGTGAAACCTGCACGCCGGCTACATACTAATTTGACATGTTTTAAGTTATAAGTATGGGTGGAAGACTGTGATGACAATCGGTTTCTGAGTGGTAGTCGCGCCGACCGGGCGACCGTAACGACATGAGACTTACAATCGTAAGTACTGAAACCCTGGAATAAAAGTGAAATCTTGTGACAGTGACAGTGATAGTGCCTTAGTGCGAATATAATTAAAATGGTGCGTGGTGTATTTCAGATCGCGTTGGTGTTGTGCGCGTGCGTGTGGTTGTCGGCGGGAGATGTCGCTCACCTGAAAGCAGCCAAGGCGAAGCTGATAGGTCGGATTGCGCGAGGCAAGCACCATCATAAACGAGGAGTGCTGTCCTCGGTGCCGCCCTACAAACTTGGATACGACATCCCAGTCGTGACGCATTCTGTCGTGAAACCTCTCGTGGTGTCTTACCCGCCCACGGCTGCTGTAACCGCTGTGAAGGTCCCTCTCGCTCATCCCTTAACAACACGTTACCCTGTGCCAGTAGGACATAAAGTCCCTGTACCCCATCCTCATTATGGTCTCAAATTTCCTCATCACACAAAAACAGTGTTATTGCCTAAACCGGATCAGCATTTTCATCATCATCACCATCACATTGCTCCAAAACCCGTGATTCCTGTGGTACCGGCTCCTGTACCTGTTCCTGCTACCCCCGTGGTACCTGTGGGACAGCCCACAGCAACTGTAGCCCATCCCGTGCCGGTGCCATCTCCTCCGGTAGTTCTGCAACCAGAACCAATCCCCGCGCCCGCGCCTATCTTTCCAGCTGGAGCTTTCGCGCATACCCACCTGTTCGCGCAGGAGCATGCTCACCTAAGGCCCGTGGTACAAGCTGCTGCACCTACACCGATTGCTCCTCCTTTTACTCCGCTCCTACCATATGCTAATCAGTTTCCCTATGTTCTTCGTCCTGGTAATGCAGTTCAGACTTCGTTCTTTGCAACGTACCCTAGATACCCACTGGTTAATTACCAAAGTCCTGTGTACCCGTTGCCACAGCCTGCCCCGGCTGTCAGCCAAGTCCTGTACGAACGTCCTCAGGTGCCCCACTTACATTTAATTCCGCAAGCAGCTCAAGACGGCGTAGTGATTGAACAGCCGGGTGCTCACGTAGAGCCAACATTCCTGCAAGCTCATGGGGAGATTCCACAACACGCCGTGCATCTGCAGCCGACTCAGCCAACCCTTCACTTGCAACCAACACAACCAGGTCTTCACTTGCAACCTGACGTACACTTGCATCCAGGCCAAGCAGAGGTCCACCTCCACTCCGCTCAGCCAGATGTCCATTTACATTCTGGTCAGCCAGAAATTCACCTGCATCCAGGTCAATCTGAGGTGCATCTGCATTCGGGTCAGCCAGAGGTTCATTTGCACTCTGCTCAACCTGGCATCCTGCCCACTCAACCGACTGTACACCTGCAGCCAACTCAACCAACGCTCGAACAAGAGGGCTGGCATCCTGTACAAACGCAACCCCATGAATTGGGTACAGCTCAACCTGGAACCCAGTTTGTCCAAGACGGACAACTTGCTCAAGGTCACTTTGCTCAAGATGGGCAATTTGGACAAGATGGCCATCACCAATACACTCAAGAACATGGCACGCAGGTGTATGAGCACCACACCGGAGAACAACAGTACCACGACTTGCAGAACCAGCTGCAGCACCATATTCAACAGCAGCTCGAGCAAGCGCAGTACGAACAACACCTAAACAACCAGCAACATCATCAACTAGGGCAGGAGTATGGAGCGCCTCAACTCGGTCAAAACTTTGGTCACGGTGGACAGGACTTCACTCAGCAAGGACAGAACTTTGGTCAGCCAGGCCAGGACTTCAGTCAAAACGGGCTGAATTTCGGTCAGCAAGGCCATGACTATAGCCAACACGGGCAGAATTTCGGTCAACAAGGCCACGATTATAACCAGCAGGGGCAGAATTTTGGCCAAGATTTTAACCAACAGAATTTTGGGCAGGAGTTTAACCAGCAGCAACCAGCGACGGAGTATGGTGTGCCTCAGGGCGCTGAGGGTCGCAGCAGTGCGGAAGGCGAGGAGGAACCTCAATACCACAACCACATACCTCTGATGCTGCAGCCGCCTCTGGAGAGGCCGCTCGAACATTTCCGGTAGTTCGATCTATCGCATGTGGACCAATGTTCAGCATTTATCAGTTACCTCGACGAGTGAATGAGAGCTGTGTGTTAATTACCGGCAGACATCAACGCTATCGTCACCATTCTCTGAAAACTATTCAGTCACATTTACTAATACTAGACGGAATCAAGTGTAGTCAAAATACTTAGTTGGGAAGAATTTGCTAACACACGTAAGTTACTAGAAACACGACAAAAATACTTACCAAGTCGGTAATTAAGATGAAATCTGCGTGAGATCCAGTCGCGATCTGTCGCTAGAATGCGTCACCTATGTCTCGCCGTGTATAATAAGTATGTAAAGTTTACGTTCATGTATTGCCTAATAACATTAAATAGTATTAATTATTAACATAGTTTTAAGAGAGATTTATTTATTTATTTTTTGTAAATAAAAAGATTTTTTAAGCGTCCTTGAGTTTTATTATGATCGAAGAGGAGATTTAGCTAAAATATTAAACATACAAGTGCTGTGTCATATTTATTGGACTAAGATATTGGTTTCGACCCTTGCATGTGACCGTATTTTCTTTATTAATCTAATTAAAATCTTTAAGATATGTAGCATTTATTAACGCACTTAAATACAATACAAAGTAAATAGGTAATCTATACATATAAAATGCTTTGTCCTGAATGACTGACTCACTGACGGATCAACGCACAGCCGAAACCGCTGATCGAAAAAATCTGAAAGTTAGAGGGTGTGTTCTTTGTATGACGTAGGCATCCGATAAGAAAGGATTTTTCGAAATTCTATCCCTAAGGGGGTGAAAAAGGGGGGCAAAGTTTGTATGGGACAACGTGATTCCTTGGTCCAATCTACTTCAAATTTTGCATATACATTCTATAACAGAATTGAAGGAAAAAGTGTTTCGTATTTTATTGAAATTCATCCCCTAACTGGGTTAAATAGGGGTAAAAAGTTATTTTGCTCCGAAGTTGATATCAATACTCCTTAGAGTTTATTATTTAAATTAAATAAAAATAATTATTTTGACACATGATATGTCAATTCCTCAGCAGTAAATAATGTCAAGTAGTGAAGGCTCTTTATTCAATAAACAAAGATTTAATAAATTCCAGTATAAAAATACGTAGTGATATTTTTTTATGAGTGCTCCTGGTGTAACAGGCAAGACTTTTATTGAGTTTAACATCGGCCAAAGTCAGAAGCAATCGTGATATCGCCTTAGCGGAAGGAGGTAAAACTGCACTGTTAAACTGCGTTCAAAGTTCTTCTAGATTTGATACAAACCGAAACCCCACTTGCAATATACCCAAACAAAGTACTATGGCCGAAGTTTGGGATGTGAGTACTATGGCTCTTAAAGGGGATTACTGTATTGTCAGCAGGCGATTTCTGATAGACTTTACCAGTAGAGCTCAGAAGTAAAAGCGCGTGAAGCGGTCTCATTTGAGGACAGTTCTCAGACCCGTTCCTTCAAATAGGTAATGGTGGAACACATTAAATTGAGAGTTGGCGCCCCAATTATGTTACTGGGGAATATAAATCCGCCAAAATTATGTAATTGCACCAGATTTCAAGTGAAAACATGCATCGCAATATAATAATAATATAATAATCTTTATTTCTCCATAAGAATACACAAAAATTACATTTTAGGCCTTATATTATGTTAGTTCCTTTGTTTTAAACTCTGACCTCTGAACTAGGTGTATATAACTGTATTTCAGAAGTCAGTGCCCTCATTATAGGATAGGATATGTTGCAATGTAATCGAATCAACTATACTGACCAGTTGTTCTCGAGGAGAGTATGTATTTTATATTTATTCCTAGGATTCCACTAACACCATCAAATTACCCCTTTGAATTCAAGAGTGTGCAGTTTCCCATCAAAGTCTGCTTTACAATGACCATAAACAAAGCTGAAGGTCAAACTCTTGGTAGCGGGAGTATATTTGAGGGAAAGCTGCGTCTCCCGCGGGCAGAGTATGTGTGATGCTCCAGAGTAAGAGCATAGTGATTCTAACATCCGAAGAAAAAACAAAAAAATATTGTTACAAAGAAATACTGTGGCAGTGTAGTATTTTCGTTGTAAAAAGATAATAGATAATAACCCCATGTAACTTACACCAGATCAAAGACCGAGCTTAATGTTCATAAAATATATAATGTATCAATGTTTTTTCT
Source organism: Acronicta psi (assembly GCA_946251955.1). Lineage (NCBI taxonomy): Eukaryota > Metazoa > Arthropoda > Insecta > Lepidoptera > Noctuidae > Acronicta > Acronicta psi. The sequence continues at coordinate 13,632,796 of OX276481.1, forward strand.
TATTTTCATGCTTTTTTAACCTTTAAATCCCTACAACATAAGATTGAAGATTGTTATATCTTACAAGTATTCAAACATTTTCACATATTAATTTAGGTTTTATCAAAATTAATAACGTAAAAAATTTATTAATTTTTAATTTAAAAATCCTATTAGAACCATTTTCGACTTCTACGCGGACGAAGTTGCGGGCATAAGCTAGTGTTAGTATAATATCTAGAGGGTCAGTTCACTCTGACACTGACAGGATTTTAAAATAAGTAGCAAATAGCACCTACCTTCACTTCAGAAAACCTATTATGTAGCTCAACTATAACAATTCATCGATCTCGTACTTAATAACGCATTAACGCAAGCCAAAGGAACTCCAAATTATCAATTGTAGAATAAAAATACTTCACGCGACACATGTTATGTAGACCAGTAAAGTTCCACATGATAGATAAATCTCAGTAGATATAGCTGGGGAGTGACCTAACTATTGGGCAATACTTTGGCGGACATGTGGTAGTTAGCTGTCAATGTGGGGCGCACGTGTGTTTGGTAGCTACACTACTTACTATTATGCCGCTCTCCGGTACTGTAGCCGACATGAGCGCCACGCGCCCTGCGCCCCTGCGCCACGCCGCCGCCGCGCCGCACCTGCACACGTTCAATAGCTGACAGTTAAAATTACTTCAAGTAAGATACTTATTTGCATAAATGAGTATGCTACATGGTAAATATAATTTAAGTTGTTATTAAATTGCTAATATTACTGGTCAAAACTATTGAGTAAAGACCTAGATATTATAAAGGCATTTTTTGCGACGAACCACTATCTCTACGGCACTAAAATGTACACCATGGTAAATTTTTTCTTCTAGTATTTGACGATATAAGAGGCGGGACGTGGGACGCCAAACCAAGGGTGGAGTCGAGATTTGACGAAAAAAATATGTTGTGGCCGTGGCATGCATGTTATCCTCACTGCTGTTAGGGCTAGGTGTTAACGCTATAAACTCTATAGTCTTGATAGAGACAAGTGACATAGTATATACCATCACCAAACAAATGTAATGAAATAATGTTGGCATTTTGGCATGAACTCAACATACACTGTAACCCGATTAAAGTCGTGCACACGCCATTATCACGACGAAACAGCTGACAAGAGAAGTGATCGACTACAAAAATTTTGTGGGTTTTCCTTTAAATGGGAATATTAAAAACTCACTCCTTAGATCCTAAGCGCGACTGCTACAGTGCTTCATTCAAGGTCCGGGGTTCGATTCCCTGGTCGAACTGTGAAATTGGATGTTTCTATGAAATTCTCGGTAGCAGCACAGATTTCGGAGTTGATGCCCGGTTAATAGTAAAAGGATCGCCCCCTATTACTATGTAGGTGTGTACATTCGTATACGTCTGCCTAAACCGTCGGAAAAATCAGGTGGTATGATGGTAGAGCCTCCACGAGTCACTACAATACATCTAATTGTTCGTCCCATACACTCTGGGGCTCTGGGCATAAGTGAGCATCCCGTAATTCGTTGAGCAAGTGTAGAAGAATGTAGTAAACATAATCTTACCCTTAAGTTAAGGGACAGTTGTTAATGATCTCAGGTGAATGGATCTAGTACTGCATAATATCCTGCCAGGATACGCATTAGAAAGGGCTGACACTGCGCCGGCGCGGTGACATATCTAGCATGTGTTATTAAATACAAGGCTGAGGCGGCGCGGGCGCAGCGAAGCAGTTTGGACGTATTAGTCACAGATATTGTCAAGTGGAAAAACACTGTTTGTTTATTATGTGATTATGCCAGCCTAGCTTAACTTATATGTATAGAAACTTGTTATTTCACCATTATCCAATACAGGTTTCCTCAGAATTTGCAGGTTTCCAGCCAGTGATAAAAAAATAAATAGTGATAATAATAACCTTTATCAAATACTAAATTTTGCCAGCAGTTTTTTAACACACAACTTAGCGACTTATTTATTTTAGAAATATTCGAAAAGATTGTATATACATATAATTATATATGTGTTGTCTGGGTATTTCTTAAATACCCTATGTCACAAGGCGGTAGTGTAGCTTCACAACGGTGAAAGAATTTTTCAAATCGGTCCAGTAGTGTCGGAGCCTATTCAATTAAAAAAAACAATCAAATCTTTTCTTTCCTCTTTATAATATTAGTATAGATTGCAAGTATTTCGGTAATCACTAATGAAAATTCTCACGGTTTTATTAATATTTAATTGATGCGGATATCCCAAACACTGCGTCAATCAAGCCAACGACGGCGACAGCCCGCTACTCATAAGTGGGTTTGGGGCCACTTTGCGCAATTATTCATCTCATAGACAAGCACATAACACAATCCTAGTAAGGCGTAATGCACTTACAAATAGCACAGGCTCAATATCTGCCAGATGTAGGCATTTACGAGGGCGGCGTTTGGTAATACACCGTATATGACAGGTTAGGTACTAACGAACATTCTTCATGGAGTAGTTTTGACTAATACCAACGATACTAAACCAACATTACATCATCTCCAGTCAGGTTTCATCCATTGCTGGATATAGGCCTCTCTTTTGTGGTTCCAGTCTCAAAGCTTTTGTACGTAATAAGTGTATCAACATTACTTAAACAGCAGTTGTAGAAATGTAAACAAGTCGTTTGATCTCAACATGTTGCAGGAAAATATAGTCAGGCGCTTCTAGTTTTAAAAACCTTTGTCTCCTGTCTGTTCCGATGAACTACAACACGCAGAAAGTGTTTAGCTTGCGTAAGTGCAGAATATTGTATATAAAAGAAAAGTAATGTCAAATGCAAAGCTTACACGCAGGAACAGTTTTTCATAACTCTAGAAAGTCTAGAATATGGATATTGGTCTAAAGCAAATGCCAATTGCGGTACCATTATCAATTCATTTATCTCTAAAGTCGACAAGAGCAGTGGCAGCCTTGTGGTTAGAGCGCTGACCCGCGGCACAGCGAGGTTCCAGTTCGAATTAAAGGCTAATTATGTGCGGATAAGAAATGTGTTATACCTACGTAACCATAGTTCAACAAAACATTGTAATGAGACCTATGCATCACTATTAAAAGTGTGTGATGTCTACGAACCTGAATTAAAAGGCCTGTACACCGTGAGTGAGATATCAATCCCATGGGCTTGCGAAGATCTGGAAATGATTCATAAGCCAGGAGTTTACAAGCGGCCATTCGGCCTATTTGCCAATCATACAAAAGCACTCGACAAAAACCTAATAATGCTATAATAACAATAGAATATCAAGTCGGATTCATTCCGTGCGTATCAATAGTAAGGTTGGCCAATCAATAAAGTGTTCGCTGAGACAATGTGCTGGTCGCACGAGTGACTCATTGTGCCCTATTGTGGGACCAGCAAAACCTATGCCTCGGAGTGCCTCGGACTAGGGGTTAGGACACATGAGAACCAAAAATCTGCACGATTAGGTACTATAAGACTATATTAGAGGATCGTAGGATCTGTTGTATAGTGGATACCGTGGACACAATATAGCAAATGGAAATGATCAGTTGACGTCTCAAGATGGTAACGCGGGAGTAATGTAATGCCCGTGATGTAGCTAACGTAAATCCATAGATGTTCACCCACAAATATAAAGCAGGTCAAAAGTCATAAAGCGCAATAATAATAAAAGATAATCGATTTGATCTAGGGGTTTTGGCGGGACTCATTCTATCACTGTCAGTAGATATTAAAGTTGCTTCTGCTATGGTCTGCTATGGCTTCTTAAATTATTATGTTTAATACATTCCCAGCAGGTAATCTACTCTACTCATAATATTGTGCCCGAGTCCTAGCACTGTTGTACTTTGTGTGTATAACAATCATAGTTAACGTTTGAAAGGTTAACCAAAGTTAAGTTTTTGTGAATAATGTTAAACTTTACCTAACTTTACCTACGGAAGCGGTTAAATGCGAATGAAAGCGTTTTACTATTAGTGCAGTAAGTAGTTATATCTGACTCTATTCTACGCTACGCGCTACTCCGAATCTTATTTGAACGATGAAGGAAAAATTGGCATATCCTAAAACCTAAAACCAAAAATGCTAAGTCCAAATGTCTTAATATATTTGATTTCTTGTCATGTAAAATGAAATTCCTTAATATTCTCTTATTTCTTACTAAGTATAGTACTGTAGAGAGCATGTAAGACAAACTATTTGCCCATTACATAGTTACTCAACAACGTCGCGACGGAAGTCAACGCGTGCAAAAAGTTTTATGCTGATCTATTGGTAATGCCAGTGAAATAAGGGCAAAACTACTCGTGGAATAGTATCAACACAAAGTCTTTCAGCATTCCACCGACTAAAAAGAAAAAGGAAGGAGTTATCTGAGGCACTTGTAAACCGTGAAAGTACTCGTATACTGCCACATTATAATATAACTAACAACGACATATTTATAGCCTGTCAGAGCCAAGGAACACACTCCTATCTTCTCAAACCGGGGTTAACGATATAACATCAAAAATATGAAGAAATCGGTCGGCCATCCACGGACAGACCTCGGACTATCTCACTTGCGTATTCTCACGTCAACCTACGTGAACCCTATCTCACAACCTGCGATAATGTAATTAGCAGGAATTAATGTTATTAATTTAACCTTTCTTGTGTTTATATTGTTGATGAAACTACACCTACATTCATCTAGACAAAAAAGGCAACGACACTTGAGCTGGTGTAAAAAAATACATTCTACTTATGTTTCTGTATCTATCAAGTTTTCACAAAGAAAAAAACAAAACAATTCAGTTTTCTTCCCTTTCCAGAATCTGCCGAACACAGATTACATAAGTGAATAAAGTTGGCGAGTACCTTAGATATTAATTAAAGCTTGATAAAAATTACTGTATGCCAAAACTACTTTACACAGAATTTTAACAATGATGTTTGTAACAAAATTTGGATTTGTTTTATCGAAGGTTTAAGTACAATGTTGTCATTATGTAGATCTAAGTATATTTTTTTACAAATTAAATAAAGACCTATTACATTATTTGGCTGACTGTCCGATCGCCTTAGCCTTAACTTTTGGGCCGTTCTAGAAGCACAACACCTTGGTACGGGGGCTTTGTAGGGCTACAAAGTACTTGCGTTACACTTCGTAGATATGGTGGTACGCGGGCAGCCAGGAGTTATAAGGTGCGCTGCGCCGGCGCAGGACTAGTGCTTGTCCAACCAACACATTGATAACATGAAGGCTGCTGTAAGTTGTACCTACACATTATATAAAATTATGATTTAGTAATTATTATTAATTTACACATTGTGCTTTTGCAAAACGAACTACTTACCGTTTAAAAAATAATTTACAAGTTAGGCCCAAATATCTTTTTAATATTTACTATCCATGTTCACCCCAAAAGGTAAAAAGGACAAGTATACTAGATAAAAGATATCTAAGCCCTCATTGTCTAGAATCTCAACGTGGATGATGTTTTTATTGCATACAAACGCACGCTGTTCCGCACCGCGCAAGCCCGGCCGCGGCACGCTAGTAGTACAATTCTATGATCCGCATATCCAGCTCGCACCCTTTGTCAATTGTTCACCTACCGCAAAATTTAATCAGTCACTGACTATCCTTGTGCTGCAAATTATAAGAAAAGTCATTCAACTACATTATGGCATAAAAAAAATATTCTTTTTTTTAACTATGACATTTTCGTCCTAAAGGAGGTAAGTGACAGCCAGGGTACTGACTTAGGTAAGAACTTGTATTGCGTACTCTATTTTGGACTCTAGTTGTTTTCTCAATCGGGAAAAACTAGGGTCAAAGAAAACAGACAATAACAATCTAATTAGGTACTTACTAAGAAATAAAAAATATATTTATATAAACCAAGAATAATTGTAATCAAACGTTTTAAGGTGCGTTGTTTCTTGTCATAGCCTACTTTACCAACAGCTCTGAACACGGTTTTTTACTATTTATATGTTCAAAAGTTTACCGTCATTTATCTCGGTTATCCAACCTATAATTGACTAGTAACTGTTCAAGCTAACCGGCCGATGCCGTGGAACGGAATTGAACCCAGGACACGATGCGGCGGTTGCCTCACAGTTCCTCACGACGTGATGCTAATACTAGAGCGGCGCGGACACGACTGGGGGCCAACATCACGGGCTCACACGACGCACTCGAAAGGACCACTATTGGCACATTTTAACGATAGCTAGTGTCTTTTGTCTTTGTTTTGTGCTCCTGTTTCGCTGGTTTAAATCCAAATAAAGCAATGGCTCGGCTTCGTCTTACTGATAATCATTACAATTCGTCATAGTTTTTTTTTTTGCGATGACAATTCCCTAAACCGCATTAGGCCCGAGTAGTAAAATATTCTGTCGTATGTGTGTGTGGAAAATATAGTGAACCGATAAGAAATAAACTATGTCTCTTACTTTGACAATTAACATACCGTACCTAGGGCTGTGCGTACAATATACTAGTATATTATTACTATCTGGCTTTACCGAAAAAAAACTAACATAAATAAAATCAATAAACATGATTTATAACGAATATGTTGTTTCAGCTGTGCGTTCTCCTGCTGGTGGTAGCCCTGGTGTCGGGCGCGGAAGAGAAGAAGAACGAGAAGAGAGGCTTGCTAGGCCTCGGCTACGGCGGCTACGGTGGCTACGGCGGCTACGGACACGGGCTCGGCCTCTACTCGCACAGCGCGCCGCTAATCAGCCACAGCGCGCCAATCATTAGCCACAGCGCGCCAATCATCAGCCACAGCGCGCCGATCGTAAGCCACGGCTACGGCTACAGCGGTTACAGCAGCGGCCTGGGGCTGGGACACGGGTACGGCCTCGGCCTCGGCCACGGGGTGATCGCCTCGGCGCCCGTAGTGTCACATTCGTACTCCGCCCCGTTGTTGAGCGGTCACTACGGAGGCCCACTCCTCGGGCTAGGCCACGGCTGGCATTGAGGCTATAATATAACATCATTTCAATCTGTGAAAGTGTTTGTTTAGTGCCAAATTAGTAAGATTTGCTGGTGATTCGATACGAAATTCTCTATTAAATATTATTCTGTGTAACTGAATAGTTTTACTATATGAGCACCTGCGACACTACTCAAAAACATAGCGAGACATTTACTTGAAAAAAAAATTCGGTGTAGGTACCCCATTGATTCACCGCAGAAAATCAACTAATATCATATTATAAATACTAAACTCAATATAACTAAATACTCTATTTTTTCAAATATCTAACTGCAGTCCTACAGATATTGCTAAATATTAAACTTTTTACGGAAAACTATCGATAAGCTAGTGTTGAAAAATATTTCCTTAATAATTTATTGTACTTTTCAACACAGCATTTTCTTCTCGGGAGAAATACTTTTAGTAAGTAGGTAGGTCGTTCATGGTGAAGCACCTACATGCAAGGCAGCTGCGATATCTCTCTTCGGGATCTACGCCTGAAAAGTAGTAACAATTTGCGACGACAAAAAAGCAATCTAAATATTTTACGTGTTGACCACCAATAAGCAATATATGATAAATTACCAGATAATTATGTGTTTCCCTCGACAGTGGTTTAATTATGAGTATCTAGGTAGATGTCGCTAGATGGCGTGTCGCAACCGGAAGCTGCGCCGGCGCCGTTCGGAAGTTGTGAAACGCGTGGTTGTGACACATCTGTTGAATCTAGTAATAAGTAGCAGTTAGGTACTTGAGAATTGATTGCAATCTGTGAATGAATCACACACTACAGGGGTCATAGTACAGGGCAATGTTCTCAATTAAAAACATTAGTGGGTTTAACTAATAAAGACACTTCTAGCGTAAAGATAACGTGCTTATATATTCTTGATACTTTATAATTTGAAAATATTTTTCATGATACGGCTGTTATTATGTTGGTGGTAGATAACTTTACCAGGATTCAATGAACAATGGGCACTCTCATAATTCTTTTCAGGACGATTTTAGTTCTTCAGCGATCACTAGAAGGTATCATACAAAAAAAAACCTATTTAGACTAGAATCCTAAACTCCTTGTTGAGCATGAGGAGGCAAAACTGTGGCCGCCACTAGCGCAGCTGCTTGTGACGGTTCGATTTTGCGAAGTTTTACAGTTTTACAGTTTAAAACTTTTACAGTTTTTTTTAGGGGTTTCCCAATACCCCCAATTGTTTCTGATGTTTACATTGGGTTCACGCTTATTAGAAAACGTTTACCACCTATTACATGGAACCTGAAATACTAAGGCACTATTACGGCATTAAAATTAAGTCACTCCTATACCTACTATCCCTTAAAGATATACAGGCATTATGTAGTGCAACTTAGAGTTCATTACGTTGTATTTTAAAACAGCAGAATATGTACATACCCAGGTCCTCACGTTTCCCAGCAGTGACACAACTCACACCGCACACAGATCTAGATCTCGCGTGACACAGATAGTTTCCCTGACAGGGCGCGGTTTCCATAGGTACCAGTAACACAGTGCTATCAGGTTGTGCCTGCCGGCTGTTTCATAACTCACCTACATTGGTCAATGACTTAGTGTTACTAAGAAATTATACTTATTCATTAGATGCATTAGAAAGGCGTAAACAAGAGAGCCTGTGAATTCCCGTACAGTGTGTTCTGTCCTGGTTAGTCCAAATATTATGGTAGCAGTATTTTATAATAATACCTATGTATGTAGGTATTTTGACATGCCTAATCTTGAGACTTTTCCAAATGACTGGCTTTACCAAAATGAAAAAAAAACTACTATACCAAACCAACCAAAATATGCCAAATAAAAACTTTAAAGAATAAAATCACTAGTGCCGCAATTTAAACTGTCACATCTATAAACTATGATATGTGTAAGTATGTCATTGATCTCCTATAATTCTCCAAATTTTGTATAAAATACCAGCTTTCCGCCAGCGGCTTCGCCCGCGTGGTGCTATAAAGTGGCTTGGTAAAGATGTAGCTTTCTAATGGTAAAAGATTTTCTCAAATCGGTGCAGTAGTTTAGGAGCCTATTCAATTCAAACAAACAAACAATCAAATCTTTCCTCTGTTTAATATTAACTGTATAGATAGGATCTATGCTACACAGTTCGGCAGGTGTTATGAAATGGTCGCGCGGCCACTCCCGGTAGTACAAAAACTCGATCCATTTTGGTGCGGCTTGCCATGTTGCACCATGGTACAAGTACAGCTACTATGTAGGTAGATACCTATATTTCACATGCACCCCTTTCTAAACAATTGCTCAAGAATTATATAATTATGCGGAAATCAAGAACTAGATAATTCAGGTAAAGAGTATAACTTTAACGTCTACGTAAGCCCGCCTGATAAGTGATTGGTTAGTTGGTTACCGAACGCATCAAGGTGAACAGGTGAACATTGATAAATAGCCCGAATAGCCGACCTAGCAGGCTGCTTAAAAATTCACGACCGCGTTATAGATACCAGACAATATGGTGCTGTGTTCAATTGCCGTGGGAATTGAATATATGACGCAGTTCTAACGAATAAGCAATGATATAATATAAAAAGTTGTGTGTTATAATATAAAACTGTATATGAATGTTAGTCATTTCGTTCCTGTTAACTGTTAGAAGACTGAAACAAACGATAATAATAATAATAAATATCTTGGGATATTTTTACACAGCACCATCTAGTCCCAAACTAAGTAGAGCTTGTACTATGGGTGCTAGACAATGGATATAATACTTATATACTTTTTTTTTGTAAATACATACTTATAATATATAACAAACACCCAGACAAACACAAACACCTAAGTTCATCACATAAATGTTTGTGTCTTGTGGGAATCGAACCCACGACCTCGTGATCAGCAGTCCGGTACTCGGAACGGTCTAGTGGTGGTATCGACGATAGAATAAAAGTAGTTCCATAATGTAATTGCTTTTGTAAGTTTACCTAATTTCGCTTACTACCACTTTTTTGACTAACTGTAACATTTATGAGCAGGTTGTAGGTACAAACTTTCAGTATTATTCCACTTTACAGTACACATAGTTCATGTAATGCTCCTATTAAAGTGTCACAAACCTGTTGTTACTATATGGCGGCACTGTATTTGTGAAAGTTGTATAATGTCATCAGAAATAGCCGATAGCTTATATTAGACACTAGGATTAGGAAAGAGGAAAAGCACGGGATTGATGATCGAAGTTGATATCTACACATTTAGATTCTGACGTTGCTGGGATGTTAAATAACTAGCCTTTGTCGCGACTTTGTTTCCGTAGAAGTTGAATTTTTTCCCCCGTTTTTGCGACATTTTTAATTTATACTCAGCTCCTATTGGTCGTGGCGTGATGATATTATCCTCGTTAAACAGGTTATTGTGGAGGGACGGGGAGTGTTGTCCCTCGCACCAAAGGGAGGATCCTCCGACCAGGCGGTGTTATGCCTGGCGGGCCACTGCCCGACGGTTGATGTCGGGCGGTTGCATATATGCAAGTTGCACGGTAAACTTTACTTGCGCGATTCAGGACTTGTTGCTTCTTTTTCGTACAAGTTCTTATGTAGCTCGATAGATGTCGCTACATTATCAAGCACTGAAAGAATTTTTCAAATCGGACCAGTAGTTCCCGAGATTAGCGCGTTCAACTAAACAAACATACAAACAAACAAACTCTTCATCTTTATAATATTAGTAGGTAAAGATAGAGGTACTAAGTATTACAATCGATAGCAGCCTGCAATGATAAACAATTGAACATCGATTGGACTTTATGTAAAACACAAAAATAAACTTAAAACACATCACAACATAGTTGGTTATAGAGGATCAAAATAATAATGATAAGATGGTATTTCCGGGAGCTTCAATATTTTAAAGTAATAAATTGCATTATCAATAACAAGTCAGATTTATTACAATCTGCTATAAACCTGTGCTAGGCGATAAATATTAAATGATAAAAGTTAAACTAGATTACTTATAACATGTTGCGTTATTAAGTTCGGTTTAGATTGTTAGCGTAAGTGTAAGGTCGCGCTGACATTTGTGCACTCAGGGCTCTCTTGGCTGAGCTAAAGGGCCGCCGCTGACCGACGCGGCATCCGACACACATCTCCATGTTATTTAGTTCAATGGTCGTTTTAAGCTCGATGGAAATATCAAATAGTAAATGCTCTCGCCAATGCCCCCACGATACAGGCCTTGCCTAGTGTGGGGACCATGGCAAATACACCTAGTGACTAAAGTCGATGTACAAATTTAATACTTATCGTTTAAATAAATATTTTTTCATTTTTCATTTTTTCATTTTTCTCTAAGTATTGTACAGCTAACACGGGACTCAAAATGGTCCTAGGTATATAGCAATCAGATTTTCAAAGTGAGGATTTTCCTTGCAATCAACAAGCGCGGATCCACCGTTATGGGCATGATGGGTATGCCCATCACCTAAATCGAAGCCAAAAGAGAAAAAAAAAAGCTTTTAAAAAAACTACGCGTCTGTACACTGTACACTGAACTAGCTTCTTTCAGGAAGGAAGCTTAGAAACTTGTTATCTTGTTATGTTATATTCTATATTTAAAATTTAATGACCAAAATTCTTCTTATTTTTTGTACTTTGTAGAAGTTTTACGGTTGGCGTACAAATTGCTTCTTGAATAATTATAATTTCATTAGCTTCCATCTTACTTTTAGAACCATCCTACGATTGAAAACCAAACCTACCAAATTTTCGAGAGGCTTACATGAGGCCAGGCTAGGCGCTACGCTCGCTCTTACAACAGAGGTATGGCACGGACATTTTTGGCTCAAATCTGGAGCAGCCCATCTGGGAAAGTACATCCACCTTACAGAAAACTGCAGCAAATACATAACATACTTTATTGTGTGTTGTGTTCGTGCAGTAAGTAAGGTTGCCAGGGCTTCTAAGGATACGCTGCGCTGGCAGCAGGAGGAATATTCCCTCAATCTGTCGGTGCAGTGAATCCTTATAAACCTCTAATAGGTTTTTAGGGTAGGCAACGCGAGTGATACCTCTGGTGTTGCAAGCGTCCATAGGCTACGGTAACCGCTTACCATCAGGCGGGCCGTATGCTTGTTTGTCACCTTAGTGGTATAAAAAAAAGGCGCCTGGAGGTAGTAAACAAATTGTAGTTACTCTTCAAACCCAGCCTGTCCGAGGTGGGTGGCCAAATTTTCCGGAATGTAGCTACTCTTCTAAACCAGCATATCCGAGGTGGGCGGCCAAATTTTAGAGAATGTAGCTACTCTTCTAACCCAGCCTATCCGGGGTGGGTGGCCCGAATTTTCGAGAATGTAGCTACTCTTCTAACCCAGCCTGTCCGAGGTGGGTGGCAAAATTTTCGAGAATGTAGCTACTCTTCCAACCCAGCTTGGCCTGTGAATTTTTGAGCTCGCTTCGCTCGCTCTTAGTTAAGACACCTGGGGACAGTTAACAAACTGATTGTAGTTACTCTTCTAACCTAGCCTGTCCGAGGTGGGTGGCCCGAAATTTCGAACTTGCTACGCTCGCTCTTACTGCATGAGATACCTGAAGGTCTAGTTATAAACTAATTCTAATTACCCTTCTAACCTAACCTGTCCGAGGTAGCACACCTCGGACAATCCAATTCTCCAACAAAAGGCTCTAATTTTCGAGCTCGCTTCGCTCGCTCATAACTGAAATAACTGGAAGTAGTAACAAACTAACTGTAATTACCCTTCAAACCTAACCTGCTCGAGGTAACCCACCTAGGACAATCCAATTTTCCAACAAAAGGCTCCAATTTTCGAGCTCGCTTCGCTCGCCCATACATGAGCTAACTGGAAGTAGTAACAAACTAATTGTAATTACCCTTCTAACCTAACCTGCTCGAGGTAACCCATCTAGGACAATCCAATTTTACAACAAAAGGCGCCAATTTTCGAGCTCGCTTCGCTCGCCCATACATGAGATAACTGGAAGTAGTAACAAACTAATTGTAATTACCCTTCTAACCTAACCTGCTCGAGGTAACCCACCTAGGACAATCCAATTTTCTAACAAAAGGCCCCAATTTTCGAGCTCGCTTCGTTCGCTCATACATGAGATAACGGGATGTAGTAACAAACTAATTGTAATTACCCTTCTAACCTAACCTGCTCGAGGTAACCCATCTAGGACAATCCAATTTTTCAACAAAGGGCTCCAATTATCGAGCTCGCTTCGCTCGCTCATACATGAGATAACTGGTAGTAAACATACTAATTGTTGTAATAATCTTCTAACCCAGCCTGACCGGGTGGGTGGCCCAAATTTTCGAGCTCGCTTCGCTCGCTCTTACTATATCAGATAACTGGAGCTCTAGTAACAAACTAATTGTAATTACTTTTCTAACCCAACCTGTCCAAGGTGGGTGGCCCAAAATTTCCGAGCTTGCTTCGCTCGCTCTTACATGAAACACCTGGAGGTAGTAAACAAACTAATTGTAGTTATTCTTCTAACCCAGCCTGTCTGAGGTGTGTGGCCCAAATTTTCGAGCTCGCTTCGCTCGCTCTTATCCATGAGACAACTGGAGGTGGTAACAAAGTAATTGTAATTACCCTTCTAATAACTTACTGTTGTAGTAGTATGAGTCTATAATATATCTATGTATATCGATTGTGAGCGACTCGCACTTGACCGATTTTCTGGTGGCCGTGCCCATCACCTAAATTTGGGGCTGGATCCGCGCCTGGCAATCAACCATCTTTTGAACAACTTTCGCAGATTGTAGTTTTGGTAGTGTGTAGCCAGACAGGACGTGCCGAGTGCAAGACGGTTGCTGTTAAAGGTAATAGTAGTACATACGGGGATGAGAAGATTTAAGAAATATAATGCGTCATTATCTATTTTATTCGGTACTGGTATTAAGTATAGGCGTCGGTACCGATGTTGGACCATATATATATGTAGATATTGTTGTTGTATTGTTTTAAAACATCGAATACAAAACGCCTAACGTTAAACGTTTCACGCTTTTACAATAGTCTCGAATGAGCGTATTGCCAAACTATTTCCATCAGGCGCTGAATTATTAAAACAAATATTAGTCTGAGGGCCTGTTTCACCACCTCTGGATAGCTGCTAACTGCCGGATAAATTCAAAAATAGAGCAATTTTTTTATGAAATTATATATTTATTTATTTATTATTTATGTACATTAATAACGAACAAAGGCGGTCATAATGCCTTAGGCATTTTCTACTAGACGTAATACACGTAAGAAATCTGTAATTATCTGGTAGCTTTAACGAGAACTTATCAGTAAGTTGTGAAACAGGCCCGTATTGTCTTATTAGTTGTTCAAAAACGTCGCCCGACGCAGATTTTCTCCTACCCTTGGTGAAATAAATAAAATAAATAAATATCTTGGGACATTTTTTTACACAGCACCATCTAGTCCCAAACTAAGCAGAGCTTGTACTATGGGTACTAGACAATGGATATAATACTTATATACTTTTTTTTTTTTTGTAAATACATACTTATAATATATATCTAAGAAACACCCAGACAAACACAATCACCTAAGTTCATCACATAAATGTTTGTGTCTTGTGGGAATCGAACCTCGTGATCAGCAGTCCGGTACTCGAACCACTAGACCACAGACGTCGTCAAATACAAGATACATAGGTAGGTCATTCACATATCGGTTCCGGGGCTCAGAATCGTAAAAACACCTGGTTTGGGCACCCCGGAAGTTTTATCTATTTTATTTATGATACTTGTAACACCTACTAGTGTAGTACCTAGTAGATGTGGTAGTGTGAGATAACACGACGTGTGGAGGTCTGAATGGTTCTGCTGACACACTTGCATACATAAATATAATAACAACGGATGGTCCCCGAGACCTCGAAACGAGACGTGTTCCGGTGAAATCATATCAGATGAATTGTATACAACGCCACAAACGTGTTAAATAATAAAAAGCTCTATTTACCTACTTAGGTTCTTTGCACCGCGATATGACTATATATTCGTTTCGTACGGGGATCGAACCCAGACTACATTACCATACCATAGTAATCAATTACTCTACCATTGCGCCTATAGTCAAATTATAATTAATATAATTCAGAAAAAGAAAAGCGTTTATTTTTTTTGTAAAACCTACTGTGTTGCAAAATACGATCCTAAGAGGTATTTAGGCAACTTTTTTAATACCATTCGCAGACAGCGGGTCGCTCAGTCAGTCGGCCGCAGCGGCAGGAACAAAATTATCCGTAAAATGTATTTTCCGTAGGAAAACACGAACGTTCATACATCCAAATACTAGTGTGCAATTTCAACAGGTTTATTTCAAATGCTTTTCATTTGAGTGAATGTACACTGAATGAGTTTCCCAACGCAGGAACTGTCCGTATCTTTTACCTGCCATATGTAGCCTTTCCTGTAATGAGATCCAACGCTTTGCCCAAGATGCCAAAGAAACTGCTACTGAACATTACGATTATTGATTATTGATTTGAGCTTTACCCGCAGCTTCGCTCGCGTTAAGCTTGAACCCCATTTTAATTGTTATTCCGTTATTAGAGATGGAGACAAATCCAACAAATCATAAACCATGAAAATCGGTTCAGCAGTTCTCCAGTTATAAGTGTTGTAACCAACCCGACTTTGTTTTATATATTAAAGAAGATATCCAATAAAAAAGGGAAGTTTAACAGAACCTTTTAGGAACATACATAATACCCGAATATACATAGAGTCGACCCAACTGCACATAACGGACATACTCGCGACGCGACGTTATCTACTCATTATGTATTCATAACTTATTTTATTAGTATTACGAATGATTCATTTTACGTTTAGTTTTAAATTATAACTGTTACGCAACTGTGTTTAGAGATGTCCCAACAAGTCGGAGGGCAATTTACGTAACTTCCAAATTATTAATCGCCCTAGTGGTATATATTGTAACCGGCGCAGGCGCAGGGCGTCAATACTGTGCCGATACTGTGATCTAACACACCGAAGATGAAACTTTTTGTGAGTAATTTAAGTATAAGTTGTTTAAAGTAAAATTAGTAATGTCAGGCACGACAAGTTTTAAAAGAGTGTGCATAATATCTCCCTGCCTAGCCCCTGAGTTGACATCAGCTGCTGTGAAAGTGCAACATTATTGATGAGCTTCGTTGATTACACGACATAACTGAGAACCTCATTCAGTCGGTTAAAAAATAATAATAACTGAATTCTGATCCATGAGTATGTGGATGTGTTCACTGTGTTCAGTCTTTTAGCATTCAGCCACTAACCACTGGATAAATTGAAAAATAGAACAAAATTCATATTAGACTTAGGTATCAGGAAGTGATGAAACATGCCCTAAGTATTACATTTTAGCTCACTCCATATAAACAGTGTTTTTAACCTTTGCATATTATTTATCGACTATATTCATTATTATGTAAATGAGATGGTTAGATTATGAAGTCCGTCCGTTTGCCCAATGTTTATAATATTGTTATGATTTAATACTTGAGCAACAAATCTAGCTTATAATTAAATCTGCCAATGTCAAATTACATAAATTTATGTTAAAATATGGTCATAATATCATCGTTATTGATGTGAATATGACGGCAGTGAGCCGTGCCACAAATCGGCTCAAACTTCTATACTATAGGGATTGGCTCGATTGCTACCCGTAACTAATACACGAGTAATAGAGGTTGATCAAAACCATGTTGTTAATAAAGTATTACGTTTGTTTGGCAGATTTGCACGCTGGTGCTCATAGCGAGCTCGGCGGCATCCCGGGAGAAACGCGGCATCTTCGGCGAGCCGGGCGGCTTGCTCAGCGGCCTCAACAGCCTGCTCTCCCATGGCTCGCATGGAGGCCACCCGCATGGACACAGCTCGCACGGAGCTCACTCGCACTCATATAGCTCACACGGAGCTCCATCACATACATATAGCTCGCGCGGAGCTTCCTCGCATTCATATATCTCACACGGATCTCCTTCGCATTCACATAGCTCACACGGAGTAGTCCAAACGCTGTCACACAGCTCTTATGACCATGTAGCACCCCTGCATTCTTCCAGCTCGCTACACGCCGCGCCTCTACTGAGCTCAAACTCACATCACTCCGGACCTCTATATAGTTCGCACTCGGAGCCCCTAGACATTTCACATTCTCTCCACCATGAACCTTTGCACAGCTCACATGCAGAGCCCCTTGGCTACACTTACTCCGCCCCAATTAGTCAGTCAGCGCATTCCCTTCACTCTGCTCCCCTCTCAGGCTCAAGTCTGGACTCGTTTGTACATTTGAGCCCCCCTGCCTTGCATTCAGCTCCTCTACATGTGGAACACTCTGATCCTTTAAGTTTGAGCCACTCTAGCTTAAGTCACTCTACTTCTCTCAGTTTGGGCCACTCTGCTCCTTTGAGTTTGAGTCATTCGGCACCTTCAAGTTTGAGCCACTCTAGCTTAGGTCATTCTGCTCCCCTGAGTTTGAGCCATTCGGCACCTTCAAGTTTGAGCCACTCTGGCTTAAGCCATTCCGCTCCTCTATGTTTGAGCCACTGTGCTCCTCTTAGCTCAAGTCAGTCTGCTCCTCTAAATTTTGGCCACTCTGCTCCTCTTACTTTGACCCATTCTGCGCCTCTATCTAGTCAGTATGCTCCTCATTATTCAAGCCATTCTGCGCCGTTAAGTCTAAGCCACTCTGAGCCTCTGAGTTTAGGCCACTCTGAACCACTGAGTTTGAGTCACTCTGCACCTTTAAGTTTGAGCCACTCAGCTCCCCATTACTCAATTCATTCTGCGCCGTTAAGTATAAGCCACTCTGAGCCTCTGAGTTTAGGCCACTCTGAACCACTGAGTTTAAGCCACTCTGCACCTTTAATTTTAAGCCACTCAGCTCCCCATTACTCAAGCCATTCCTCTCCACATTTAAGCCACTCGTCTTTAAGTTCCTACGCGCCGGCTCACAGTCACTATCACCATGAATGTCACAGTCCGCATCATGGCCACGGCCCCGTTGTTCTTAAAGTGATCAAGAAACCTTCTAGTCATGGCTCCGGCTGGTGGTGAACGTGAATATGGCTTCATCATCAAATCATAAAAGGTAAAAAAGTAAGGCTCGGTGGACATAGGCGTGCCATAGCGCATCAGTTCTAGCCTTAACTATTGTGCCAATCGAGTCATCTAGTCTTTATATTAAGTTATATCGTGTGATTGACCAGATTGCTGTTTGATGTAGGAACAGTCTTTTGGAAAATTGCTGGTGATCACGAAAAAGTTACCGTGTAGGTGTATCCATAGTTTTGGGTTTCTACTTAGCACTTACATATTTGTAGAGCTTAAGTTATTTTGTTAATAATAACATAACTTAGTTTTGTGAAATATTGTTAATTATAATAAGAACGTTTTACTTTTACAATGTTGTTAATTAATTGTATTCAAAATAAACGCACTGAATTACACGTTTTAGTTATTCACATATGTATTACGAACCTACCTAATAAAAATTACATGATGTAAATTGTTTCAAAAGAAGCATAATTAGTATACCTGCGTAATTTATAAGTTTGAATAAAGAAATCTAATTCTCTTTGCTTCTGGCAATTGAGTCGATGGCATCAGTGAAAAAATTTCATGTCGTGATTCATCATTAGAATTTTGACGGAATTGCTTGTTTACGTCAAATCAAGGTCGTACCCTTAAAACTTTGAAAAGAGATTTATATGTAATAAATAAAATAATTAGTGTAATACTACATATCTTTTTGTTGTATGTGGTCTAGTGGTTCGAGTACCGCACTGCTGATCTCGAGGTCGAGGGTTCGATTCCCACATGACACAAACATTTATTGTGATGAACTTATGTCTTTGTGTTTGTCTGGGTGTTTCTTATGTATTATAAATATGTATTTACAAAAAAAAAGTATACAAGCATTATATCCATCGTCTAGTACCTATAGTACAATATCTGCTTAGTTTAGGACTAGGTGGTGCTGTGTAAAAATGTTACATAACAAAGAGAAAGAAAAGGCACAACAGGAGAAGACACAAAATATACCGGTAGCTCATTTCCAAAGTTTTCTTTACCTGAGGTTTCTTAATACTATTACAATATTGAAACTTTGAGGTACCTATGTATAGTCTCGACTACGATGGATGTACGTACATATTTGCATAATGTGTCGTCTCTTCCCATATACGTGACAGCCACGATTTGCGGTATTTTGTCAACTGTCCATAGCGGGTGTTGTGGGCAGATGCGGCGATGTTGAGCAAGCTGTCCCTTGTTACGAAGTCACATGTCTCACAGCATGATACATTGATAATTATAACCAAACAATTTTACAGCTGTTTTTTTTAATAATATGCTCGAAGTTACGGTCTTAACACTTACCGGTGGCACTTATCGGTGTTCGCCGTCTGTTCTGTGCAATTCCCTGAAAAAAAATTACTTTTTAGAAATGAATTTGCACCACAATAATTCATTTTTATTTAAGACTAGCTTTCCGCCAGCGTCTTCGCCCGCGTGGTCTTATAATTTTTTCCCCCGTTTTTTGCAACATTTTTCTACTCCGCTCATATAGTCGTAGCGTGATAATATATAGCCTATCGCCTATCCTAACACTGAAAGAATTTTTCAAATCGATCCAGCAGTTTCGGAGCCTTTTCAATACAAGCATACAAACAATCAAATCGTTCCTCTTTATAATATTAGTATAGATTTAGTCGAATATGTAGGTATTAGAAGCATTGGTACCTTGTATGCTTAACGGACCTGGGAGGGGCAGGTGGGCCGCGCCGGTATGTTATTATCAAATTATACTCATCTAATACGGATAAAGCCCAGCGCTTCCATAATTTGCGCGAAGGATCAGTATTATCATAGGACATGATTAACCTTTTCAACACCAGCCCGTTTAGAAAACCAATTATAATAAATATCTACACATAATTACAAGCATGCTGCAATGTTCCATTCCTATTCCTATCATATTCACCCAATAAGTATACAGTATTTTACACGAAGCGACTACCAAATAGTTTATCAGTATATCGCTGGCTGTCGGGCTTTTCAGGCTTGTGATAAATCACTGAAAGTTTCGTATGACTCTTGCAGCCCTGAAAGAGAATATCCATCAAGAATGCGATATCATATTCCCTATCCAAAGACAACCAGTTTTTCATTCAGTCAAAAAAAATACAGCCAAATGAACATGGGGTGACAAACTTTTAAGCCACCTTGTACCTAACTGAATCAAAAACCCATCTAAGCAATTATTTAATTATGTTCAAACATACACTACGTTACCACACACCTTCATATTTTTAACATCTTGCGAATTTCCAATATTTAATCAAAATGATCCTGATTTAAAGTGCATGCGTTTCGCCAACGTGACGTGGACCTGTCAACAGGAAGCCGTGGTACACCCGCCTTGATTTATTCAGATTGAAAGATGTATAGCCAAGTATTTAGACAAACGCCTGAGGCGTACGTAATCAGAACATGCCAATCATTTAAACTGCCTTTGATTACACTAATATTTTCTATCTATCTAATAAAATCTTCTTTTCAATTTTCTTACGTGGCATCGATTTTAATCGCGACGGGTTACGAAGGCGACATAATAAGTGCCCTGAGACCCGCGTCGTGGCGTCAGTTTTAAAGCTAGGTATATCAAATTTAGGCTGGTTTGGCCAACTGTTCGGTTTGTTTTAATATGATAATATATTGTGAGTTAGTCACGTATCACATTATGACCCGTGGGATTCATATAATGTAAAAAGAAAAAAAAACTATATAAAAAAATCTGTTATTCCTGCTGCGACCTTACGCTCAGTTTTATGTAAGGCAGAACAATGCTATACTATGATCAATAGATTCAACGTACTCCTAACGCAAATAAGAGAAAACATACCGCTAAGTGAGCCACGTATAAACCTTCTTATTTTTTAATTACGAGCATTTCGAAAGCTGCAACAGAAATAAGAAGTAAACCAGACACATTAAAGTGTGTGAAAATGTATTCTTTAAAGTTATATTTAACGAGTACTGAATTTAAAATAGACATAACTACATATTACAAACAGTGGTAATTACATTACGTGCGATAAATCATAGCAATATACAATTAATTGCGTGCACAGTAGATACCTTGTTTGACAGATGGGGAAGGTTAAGTTAATGCGGTACCTTTTAATACCAATACCGATATTAGATAGCTACTTACTGATTATATACCTCATTAATATAGTGGACATATGTAAGCGCGACTGCTACGCTAGAGCTCCTAAGTTTGACTCCCAGGTCGAGCAGTATTTCTGTTAAATTCTCAATTGTAGCTCGGAGTTTGGGTCTGTGAATCTGTGCCCGGTTTATGGCAATTAGGCCCGGTATTCGGCAAATTGTGGGTATGCAGTAAACGTCTGCCTAACTTTTCGAGGTCTACAGGCGTGACGATATCAATAAATCATAAGATTTAAATCTGAATTACGTACGAATATCAAGTTGTTTTCGAACAAAATCGTTGTTCGGCTTAGAGAGTTGAATCTGTGCAAGGTCATCACAATTGGGTCAGGGCTGGTAAGTAAACCATCGCATCTATAAAATATATACAATGTTCAAATCTACTATCTATTAATATATCAATTACATAAAATCATCAATTCAATCTTCCTCAATAACAGCTCGGGCGAGCTGAAACATTTAGTTATAATGTATTGGAAGATACACTACAAAGAGACGCAGTACCACGTCTGCGCAACTTATCAATAACGCAGACTGCGTTTGCCGACGTGACCATCAGATCCTCGCGTGAGCTATCAACAGGACATGTGCTGCAAGATAGAAGATATGCCATTGTCTGCGGAGAGACGCCGCATGCACACTGGACGGCTGAAGCGTCTGTGAACCCCCATACTTGGAGGTGGTCTCTACTATGACCGACCTGGCTTCGGAGCCTGTCAATGTGTGCCCAGGCGCGAGATTTTCCATTGTGGCAGTAAAGAACGCCCGCCATGTGTCACGTCTAAATGTACTGAGAAAACGAAATCTAGTGGAAAGTCAACTTACACAATAATCTGTCTACTGTCCAATAGTAGGTGCCGTTAAGAACCTATTGTATCATTCATCATTAAAAAGGCATGCATCATTAAATTACGTACCTACTACCAAGTCAATTGACAGCCATTAAGTATAAGATTGATGACGATATTAAAATACAATCATAACTTTACTGTGAATTAATCTAATTTCAGAACTTCGGAGCTAATTCTCACGGGCGGACCGTTCAGAGAGCTATTAAGCTCTGTAACTGACCTGAACCCTTCTAAGCTATGCGAGTTGATTTTCCTCGTACAAAGTGTTTTATTACTTAAATTACAAAATAAACACTGCCTCATTGTTCTACTTAGTGGTCGTAAGCGCAACTGCTGTTGTTGTAATTCCCAATAACAATAGGTAGGTTATCTAGAAGACGACCTAACTTAAATGTAGGATGCTAGACGCATGACTGTGTGTGTCTACACTTATAATATAAATACTTAATTAAGTTAGTTTTACAAGCAGACTTTTCTCCGCTTAGGAAATGCAAACGCTAACAAGTTAACATGCACGGTATGTCGTATAAGAAAACTGAGTTACGTTATATATTCTATTAATCCCATTTATAGAAGTTAAGCGTAGGTAAATTATTTCGTTAATCGCGCATCTAGTTAATTGTGGGTTTATATTTAAATATCTACTACTAATAAACATAACGGACGGCAATAGGCAAATAATAAACATAATCTATGATAAAATTAATTTATTGTTTTTCGCAATATCTTATCTGTATTAAAATATCAAATTAACTGCAAAATTAGAAAATGCTAAATTCTACAGATGCATAATTTTATATTTAAAAATTGTCAAAACAAAAGCCGACCGTGAGGCGAGGTTAAGTGATACAATATTGTTTATCTAGTGTATCGCATGCGCTTATTATAGAGTCAGTGACCCGCTATAATTACACTTGCTATCCTCCAAATATCAATTCGACCGTTGAAACGCAAAGTCCTTTGAGACGGACAAAATTTACGAAATGATGCATCGCCCATATTCTCTGTACATTGCTGGTAATCAACAACGTCATTCCTTTAAGCATTACATTAAGCTACACAGCTAGCTAAGCATTTAAATTTAAATGACGCTCAATTCGGTTTTAGACCAAATCTTTCTACTGAAAGTGCTATTCTGTCGCTCAAGCAAACTGTCCATTACTACTCAGCTAGAAAAACCGAAGTGTATGCCTGCTTTCTAGATTTAACAAAGGCTTTTGACCTGGTTTGTTACAACAAGCTTTGGGAAAAACTAAATGATACTACAGTGCCTAAAGAAATTACATCTGTTTTAGTCCACTGGTATGGCAAACAGAAAAACCAAGTTAGATGGGCAGGTGAACTCTCGGACGAGTATGAGCTACAGTGTGGGGTAAGACAAGGGGGGTTATCTTCCCCGCGTCTATTCAACCTGTATATTAATGGCCTGATCGAGGAGCTCAGTAGTACTAAAATCGGATGCCATATAGATGGCGTGTGTATTAATAATATTTCCTACGCAGATGATATGGTCCTGCTGAGCCCCTCGATTAGTGCTTTGAGAAAGCTGGTTCATATTTGTGAGGTATATGCGGAGGCCCATGGCCTCATATACAACACAAAGAAAAGTCAGATGTTGGTTTTTAAATCAAGTACCTACTATAGCTACGCCAATATGCCTAATATTCTTTTATGTGGTACTCCACTAAGTAAGGTTAAAGAATTTAAGTATTTAGGTCATTGGGTAACCGATGATCTAAAAGACAATATAGATATAGAGAGGGAACGTAGGGCCCTATCTGTTCGCTGCAACATGTTGGCCCGTAGGTTTGCACGTTGCACAAATCCAGTAAAAGTAACTCTGTTCAAGGCTTATTGTCAATCCTTGTATACGTGCAGCCTATGGGTTAACTTTACGAAGCGGACATACTGCGACTTGAAAGTGCAGTATAATAATGCGTTCAGGATACTGATGGGGCTACCCAAGTATTGCAGTGCATCAGGCATGTTTGCCCAAGCCATTGTGGATGGTTTTGCGACAGTCATACGCAAACGTTGCGCCTCCATGATGACACGCATGCGCGCTAGCACCAACAGTATCCTGCAAATATTAACTGACCGGTGGGATTCTCCATTTTTAGAGAGATGGATAAGACTGCATGCGGTAGTGTAGTATGTAAGGTGTTTTAAATTGTGAATTATTCCTAAGTACCTACTAACCTTAGTTTTTAAGTATTTATAACAACTAACATCTCTTTGTATGGATCCTTTGATATCCGAAATAAAAAGTTTTATTATTATTATTATTATTATTATTAAAAAGCAATGAATGCTAATCTTATATTGAACTATGAGATAAACATTTTTTCCACGTTAGAAGGACTTTGGTTCAAAGATGCTGCCGGCAAAATATCACAGATTAAAATTAATAATTATATTCCTTCGCAAGATGCAGTTGCCTAAAACTGGTTGCACTGGTGTTGAGAACAATGTTATCTAGTCTGTGATGTGAAGCTTTGTGATTAGATGGGTGTGTTTGTAGTATATAAGGATGTGGATGCAACACCTGATGCATACATAGTGCAGCGGTGCATCCGATACCAACAAACATGAAACTTCTTGTAAGTACACTCATAACTATTTTATTTCGTTCGCAATAAACTAAAAAATAGTGCAAATAAAAATGTGAATGAGTCATCGTCAGTGAAACGTAGCCTCTAAGCTATTGTCATAGGTATTATTGTGCTTACCTAACCATCCGTTAATCTCAATGTGTTCAGTAGTTCGGTGAAAGTAGAACTTTAGAGAATGGCAACAAGATAGACAATGCTCTAAGTGTTCTAGTTAAATAATTATACAAAAAAAAAAATATGCCTCCAATTTAATCTGGATAATTATTTCCAAAGCTTTTCACAAACAAATCCTAACGATTTGCCTGATGTGTGATATATCGCTTAATATTACACAATGGAAGTCGTAGTGTCATAAGTGTGTTGACAGTATATATTATTATATTTCAGTGACCGACACGTTGTCGTGTCTCCTCTCACGGGTTAATTTCCACGATGCACAAGCGCATGCGCAACTGTCGTAGGTTTTGGGGTTAAACTAGATAAAAAGACACATCATTCATATGCTGATGCAACTTATTATTTCTGCACATATGGAAATTTTACTCACAACATATTGAATCATCGTTTGCGTAAGATCCAAAAAAATAATCTTAATTTGTAAAGTTATCAAAATCTTACACATTGTTGTTATTGCAAAAATACTCGTATTACATTACTTTTGAGAAATAATGTTGTTT
This sequence comes from Acronicta psi, assembly GCA_946251955.1. NCBI lineage: Eukaryota > Metazoa > Arthropoda > Insecta > Lepidoptera > Noctuidae > Acronicta > Acronicta psi. Next base: position 13,658,198 of record OX276481.1, read on the forward strand.
TACAGAGAAATAGAAATGTTACGATAATGTAGGATTTTTATTGGTAAACACTGATCGTGATGGGTTTATTTGTTAATTCATGTTGTTGTCACTTTATTAATGTAGAATATAATATACGTAGAAATATTCCAATGTAAATCTGTGTTTATAACAATACGTCGCGCCTGCGCACGTCGCTTTATGTAACACTGTACAAATAACGAGGATCTTTTAAAACAATTCGCGAGAGGCGTTTATTATCAAAGTGTCGCAATGTGCGAACTACTAATTGTGAGCTAACACAGGCCGAGTGCGAGCCGACAGCGCAGTGCGCAGTGCTCTCGTTACAAAGTGTAGCAACCGTCTGCCACTCCGTGAATACTCACTATACAACGTCTTTGTCATTAAGCTTGATAAGATTAGGTCTATCTAATCCAAAATTGTAGAAAATAATACTAAAATTTATATTTAATGTCATAACATTCTTCTAGGCTAGCGCGCTCCATCGTAGACCACATCCTTGCTTAATATCAGGCAAGTTGTGGTCTAGCAAGCTTATCTAATATAAAAAAATACAACAAAATATTTTCACCTATTCAAATCCTTAGGTACTAGTAACTTAACTCAAGGTAACTTTATTCCAAACCTACCTTTTGCCAAACCTACAAATTTTAGTAATTTGTAGGTTTGGCAGAGGTGCAGAGGTGCAGCGCGTTGATGTCTTTTGTATGAACGAATATTCTACGACGATATACGACGGTACTAATTCGACAACGATATTTAACTGAACTAATTATTTTTAGCCGACCATTGTGTTTTAAGCGTCATTTGGTAACAAAAACACCTAGATTTTTTTCTTTAGCAGTGTGTTCTGATGCGTTATGCAAACCATATGGTGTGTTTATTTATCCCTTTATAAATATTTTCAGGCGACTTTTGCGGCCCTGTCTCTCTTGCTGGCAGTAGTATCTGCTGGCTACATCAGGAGTGGATGGTCTTCACCCATCGTGTACAGCTCCGGATGGACGGGTGGCAACGGCTGGGCCGGTAAAGGTGGCTGGTCGGGAGGGTCTGGCGGGTGGTCGGGCGGCTCTGGCGGATGGTCCGGCGGCAGCCGTGGATGGTCGGGCGGTTCTAAGGGATGGTCGGGCGGTTCTGGTGGATGGTCGGGCGGTTCCCGTGGATGGTCGGGCGGCTCTGGCGGATGGTCAGGTGGCTCTAGTGGATGGTGGTAATTCATGACCACGAAACAGAAGCGTCTGAAGCAAATTATATGTTAAAGTCATAATTTACCTTAATACAATCATACTCAAACTCATATTAACCTTATGTAAATTATTACTTAATTGAATAACTAACTCAATTGAAGTTTTTCAATATTTTACATATTAAATGGGATGCGTACTTATTCTAAAATAATGTGTATATTATTAATGTAATACTTAGCTGATTGGCTGATGTTAAAGGGTTGTGCAAAACACAGGGATCCGGAACTACTGCCGCTTAACTATACCGACACAGATATGTTTTGTGCAGAAACTGAACCTGCGACTGGTGCAGCTGAATTTAGTCTCTCAGCTTATTCATAGGTTAGGACATAGTCAGGACTAGACTATTTCCTAACCTAACTTAGCTAATCGCAGATAGATGCGTTTGATACAATTTTATCGTCAAACACTGTCATGTGTAACAATCTGTCGCAACTTATTACACACAAGTACATACACACACACTGTCACGTATTGTTAGTGATTCAAATCAATCAATTAATATTAATAGGATTAGTCTTAGCCAATGACAATTTATCTTTTTTGTGGTCGTTAACGAGATAATAATTAATTTGAATTTCAAGATCAGATCGGGCAAAGCGTTAAATGGGTTCTTTTAGACTTTCATTGGTTATTTTATCTCTGTTCTTAGTAGCAAAATAAAGTTTAGATTTGATCAGACCCTTAAACAACTTGTTCTAACATACTTTTCGGGTAGCACTAACTTTTGAGTAATACAGACTACCTCTATGTTCAAATTCATAGAACTTGCATTCATATTCCATTGCTTCACGATCCAAATTCGCCAAAAGTAAGCGACCCGCTTTGATAGCCGGGGCCTTACCGACATCCTCCAAAATAATTCGATTGAATGTGAATACATAATATAGTGTGTGATGCTAGATCACTACCTCGCGCTCTGTGAGTCACTCGGGGCCGCTCCCAGAACGACCGGAGTTGCGAAGTCGCTCTTTGAAAGTCAGTTTAAACATCCTTTCTGTACAAATCCCGGACCTGTTATCTACCATTAGAGTCGGTCATTTCTCAATTACATATCTTAATGTTCACGTGAATGCATGCGTCCCTATTCTTACATAACTGCTAGAGCAAACAGGCTCTAAAATGCACGCCATTCATATTGTATTGTAACGTTTGGAGCTCTGGCTCTACCTGACTGAACACATTCGCTTGAAGCCGATCGCTAAGATCCTGCCACCGAACATGCTCAGTTATGTTGTTACTTACAAGTTTGGTGACATAAAAATAGTACTCGTAATATTCATTGGGTTACCTTATTCAGGAGCAGTCGCTAGCTGCAGCTGCTCCGCCAGCGGCTTCGCCCGCGTGATCATGTATTATACATATAAACCTTCCTTAAGAATCACTCTATCTATTAAAAAAAACCGCATCAAAATCCGTTGCGTAGTTTTAAAGATCTAGGCATACATAGGGACAGACAGACGGCGGATAGCGACTTTGTTTTATACTATGTAGTGATAGCCTGTTACTCGGTAGAGATGTAGCTTTCTAATGGTGAAAGATTATTTCAAATCGGTCCAGAAGTTTCGGAGGCTATTCAATGTAAACAAACATATTGTTCCTCTTTATAATATTAGTATACATGTATTGTAAAGGCAATGCAGTCAAAGGGTAAGTATACCAAATGTGTAGGAATTGCGATTAATATGTTAAGTCCCGTTCAACGCTCGCAGCTATTGACAACCACATTAAACGCAAACGTTATGTTTATCGTGAAACCGTGCGTACCTGTACAGCTGTACTAGTTAAACTTGATAGTTAAACTATTATAAACACGGTACATGTTGTAACAGTTGTAACTCGTAGTCTTCGATTAGTGCGGAGGAGGTTTTACAAGAGTAATATTAGCCTGCTTACTGCTACACTCGATAACATTAAGGAGTTATTGAGAAACGATTGCGTAAGGGTGGCCATGTTGATACACTTTACACTAGGCACCAACTGTACGGCACGGCCCGGTGCACTGTGTTACATAATAAACATTTCTGTGGGATACGCAGATGACATAGTCGTAATGATAAACGGCAAATTTCCGGAAACTGTGTCCGGACTTCTGCAGCAGGCTTTGGCTGTGGTGGAGGACTGGTGCAGAGAAAACCACCTCTCCATCAACCCAAAGAAAACCGTGGTTCTTCCTTTCACAAGAAAGAAAAACTTGAGCAATCTGAAAAAGTTGCTACTATTCGGAGCAGAACTAGAATGGTCCACGAATGTCAAATACCTTGGCATGACTTTGGACAAGGAGCTCACATGGAATCTACACGCTAAAAACGTGTCTGATAAAGCAATGAGAGCTTTTAATATGTGTAGATCAGCATACGGAAAAGTCTGGGGCCTTAAACCCAAAATACTATATTTTATCTACACTACTATGGTGCGCCCCATAATGTCCTATGGCAGCATCGTGTGGTGGCCGAGGACAAAACTGACAACATGTGTTGGAGAACTAGGCAAACTGCAAAGAATAGCCACTACGGCAATCACAGGAGCGTTCAAGACTACGCCGAACAAGGCGCTTGACATATCACTGAACTTGAACCCTCTTCATATCTTCATAAGAACGGAAGCAATGAAGGCCTTACACAGGCTAAAGGTAACAGGTGTATGGCATAGCAACATGCCGATCACAAAGCACACAAGAATGGAGCTTGACAAAGAACTCCTAAGGAAGATGAACATGCCGAATGACGCAATGACGTCAATAAAAATCTTCAAAAGGAATTTCAAAACGTACGTCCCCACAAGGGAAGAATGGAAACAAGGACTGTCGCCAAACACGGACAGCCTAATATGGTACACAGACGGCTCGAAAACAGAATCTGGTACTGGAGCAGGAGTTTACTCAAAGTCGCAACAAATATGGAGCAGCTTAGGTAAATTCACCACGGTCTTTCAAGCTGAGATGTATGCCATCATCGCTTGTGCAGACGAAAACATAAAAAGGAACATAGAAAATAAAAAGATCTATATTCTAAGTGATAGTCAGGCATCAATAAAGGCCCTAACTTCTTACAAAGTTAACTCTAGACTGGTCCTCAATGCCATTAAAACGCTAAACAGGCTTGGCCGCAGGAACAATCTGCAGTTAGTATGGGTCCCGGGGCACCAGGGCATCGAAGGAAACGAGAAGGCTGACGAGTTAGCTAGAACAGGATCAGCGAATGCAATGATTGGACCAGAACCATGCATGGGGCTACCAACATGCACCATTAAAAAGGCCTTACAGGACTATGCCGATATGAAACGCATAGAGGAGTGGAACAACAGCCTAGGGTTAGAACACTCACGACGTTTCCTCGGCTGCAGCACCACAAGAGTCTCGAAATTCGTTCTGAGCAACAGAAGAGACAAAGCCCGAGCTGTCATTGGAGCTCTTACAGGGCACTACACCACTAATGACATGCTCCATAAAATGAAGCTAGCTTTGAACAATGACTGCAGAGCCTGTGGTGAATTCAAGGAAACTATGCAGCACATCCTGTGCGATTGTGACGTCCTGGCGACGAAACGGATGAGTCTTCTCGGCAACGGGTACCCGAAGCCGGAAGATTTTAGGTTCCTTCCTCTCAGTGGGTTAGCCGCCTTCGTAAACCACGTCTTCAAAGAGTAAGGAATATACGGTAATGGGGACAACACAAAAGATCCCATTGGGTCGAAGTGTTGCTGGTTGTACCAGCCCCCGTAAGACAAGATAGATAGATACATAATAACAAATAAATGTTCGCATTTTGACAGGATTTTACTATAATAAAAATAACTAAAGCTACCTTAGACTTGGCAAAAGTACGAAGGCTAATAAACTAGAAAGTACCAATATAATACTTTAAAAACGAAGATTATATTACGTACTTATTATGCTATAAAAACATTCAACTTTATACTATCATAACTGTTCTGCGTTTCCGTTATTACCCGACTGCGCAAGGCTACGGGAGGTTAATGTTATTTACCCACATAAATGTAAAGGGCGAGCATTCAAAAAACAATTGCAGGTCACAAAAATCGATTTAAATATTCAATATTGAAGCTGTTCGCGCACATTGCGAGCAATATACACAAGATTATAAAATAATTATGATAATATTATTCGCCCGTCAAAGCAATAATCGTCACGAAAGTACTTCCAGAGAATTTTGACACAATCGATACCTACATTCAACTCGATACGCATTACGGAATCGGACATCCCGCATCCTTGGAATATTAATGTAATATTTGCAAAACACAAAAACCCAGTGTTTGACCGAAACTGACCGAAATAAATTACATTGTAAAATGTGATTACAACATTGAATACTTAATTGTTTTTGGAAGATTTCTGAAATTAATGTAATGTCTCTACCTAGGTATCTATTTATTGCAATAAGTAAGGTTTTTTCGTGTTGACCATAGTAATAATAACTATTTTTTTCAGTTTTATTATATTTAACGAAGTGACTTTTCATATACATATATTCTTGAGTTTCTGTGCAGATCACAGCAGGTGGGTTATTGTACTCATTACCAACTGCATAATAATTATAATCTGCGCCTGCGCATCGTCACCGTCAATTTGTCAGCGTCAGACGAAGCTGTGTGGTATTTACTATTCTGTGGTACCCGTGTACTGTATTATGCAGGTATGTATGGTATATTTTACAGTCTGTGGTAGCACCAATTAATCTATGCCGTTCTACTCTAGGTGTTGCAACACTGAGGCGAATCTGGGAGTCTAGAAATCTTATGTTAAAAGTCTTACAGATCTAGTTTGTAATTTGTTAGTTCGTAACAGATTATAATAGATCTAGATATAACGCAATGCTTGCCGGACTCATTGGTATGCGCAGACGCACCGTTTGAATAGTTGGATTCTGTCCTACTGTCTATCGCGGGCTCGATTCCCTCAAAAAATATTATTAAAATGTATTAATTATTGTGCCTTTAGCCTGAGCGTATGGCTAAACTAAAATGGCATTTAAACACCTAAGTAGTGCAAGAGAACATAACAATGAATATAGCCTGAACGAAACTATATTCTTATATGTTCAGGCTAAATAAATATGCATTTATGTTAGATTGTTACATTTTCGGCGCAACGTTGCAACAGCTTGCTCACCACACGCATAGTTTTGCATTATTATAATTTATATTTAATGGCAAACTTTACATTAAATGACGCTAAAATTTGGTAGGTGTAATACCTCGAGGCCGATGCGCCCGCGCTGCCGGCCGCCACCGCGCCGATGCCATAAATTATTTCTATAAAAGTTGTAATTATCTAGCCGAGGTCAGATTTTAGTGATATTTTGAGTGATGTGATGCGTGAGAATGAGTGTAACTACGAGGAGCCAGTGAGCCACCTTTGATTTATGGATGTGTTTACTACTCACTTCTCACGTAGTAATGTACAGTCACGAGCAAAAACATGTATACACTAACAAAAGTGCTAAATAGATTTTCTCCTAAAGTACTAATAGAACGTTTGTGATATTACGAAAACAGTATTTACGAACCAATTCGATAGTGACATTGGTGTTATCTCAAAGTTGCAATTGTTCATTCATGAAAAAATCTCTTTTGCACTTTTGTTAGTTTAGCATTTTTTTGCTCGTGACTGTACCACCATAATACCTTACATGTACCTATGGGAACTTTGTGATAAATTCTGGAATAGTATCTCGAAAAAAACAATAATTTTATATACCATCTATATACAATACAAGTCATATACACGTAGTTCTCATCAATACAATACATATTTTGACACACCGACGAATCCCACTAATCTCGTCAGCCTGTCAAAATATCAGCCTTCTGCCATAAATTACACACTCATGTTAAATCACTCGTGGGCTCTAGTTTAAACGTACGTACGTATAGTGAAACAATTAATTGTAATTAAGTAATTACCAATTCTTTCTGCGATATCAATTGCCTCAGATCTACTGTTATTATGTAAAGAGGTACTCTGATATCCTTCACAGAAGCAATAAATTGTGGAATGCACGCGTAAATATATTGAGTCATCTTAATCGATTTAATACCAAATGAAGGATGAGTCGGCCATTAAAATATTAATATATATTTTAATCTTATTTGCTTGTAGGCGAGGCCAACTAAAAGAGAAACTTACAGAGTTATTTATTTTGGCATAATAGCAGTTCATTCTGCACTAACAATATTTTCCAGTCAGCAGGTTAAAAGTGAAGCTTCTTATCTTATCTTATGGTGGGAGCTGGTATAGCCAGTAACACTTCGACCCAGTGAAAGCTTTTGTGTTGTCCCCATTACCGTATATTCCTTACTCTTTGAAAACGTGGTTCATGAAGGCGGTTTACCCACTGAGAGGAAGGAACCTAAAATCTTCTGCCTTCGGGTACCCGTTGCCGAGAAGACTCATCCCTTTCGTCACTAGGACATCGGAATCACACAGGATGTGCTGCACTGTTTCCTTGTATTCACCACAGACTCTGCAGTCATTGTTCAAAGCCAGCTTCATTTTATGGAGCATGTCGTTTGGGGCGTAGTGCCCTGTAGTGGCTCCGATGACAGCATCGGGCTGTGTCTCTTTTATTGTTAAGAAATAGCGCGGCTTACTATAGTAGGGAGAAGAAGAAGACATAAAAACTAAGTGCTAGATCGTCGCTTACCCACATGGCGCACGTGCGCTATTAGCAGGAAATGTTTGAGATTTTTGTTTAACAAACTGCCTCTTTAGCCTAGTGGTCAAGTGCGACTGCTACGCTCGAGGTCCTCGGTTCGATTCTGAGATGGGAATGTTATGGGGGTTTTCTGTGAAATTCTCAGTAGCAGCTCGGAGTTTGAAGTTGTGTTCGGAACATGGGATCTAAACATACCGGCGAGCTGTGGGTGTACGTTGGTGCATCTCTGCCCTTCGGAAAGTACAATCGTGATGGTATGTTGTTTTGGTACAGTTAACATAAAAAACAATCCAATAAATGCCTCCTTACTTCGAATAGAAAGATAAGGTACCGAATACCGATACCGCTTAGTCTACCAAAACTTACACACTCTTAGATGTGCATAATTACCTTCAAGTAATTTGAAAAGTCAAAGGCGCGTGACCTGGGTTTCAACTAACACAGTTAAAATAATAAATATCTGAAATGTATACCACAAAAAAATATGTTTTCATGTAGAACAATTTTGTGCGACAATGTCTAATCACATAACAGCATTACATAAAAGTTGTATACCGGAGCGTGCGAGCTGTGGGCGCGGCGCGTGCGCATCTCACTGTCAAGGTCACGGCTACCAGGTCGGAGGAGGGAGAGAAGAAATGCGATACGTACATGCAGCGGCCGCAAGAGGGGGCGAAAATATTTTTAATCGTCTCGATTATTTGGCGACTACAGCCCAATAGTAGATCTGTTGCGTGTAATCTTTTTGATCAATATTTTCTAAAAACGATATAAAAACTGACGATAAAAGTAATCTAGGTACTGGTTTCTCGCGATAAAACACATTAGGGCGAGTGTATTGCCATTAACCGTTCACCAATGGGAACTTCAAACTGCTACTGAAACATAAGTAAACCCAAACTAAAACGCTCGCTTAGGACCATTGGACTATTAACCCATTACCCGCCGCAGTTGTATATAAGCAACTTATCATTTCTGAGCCCCTAGCACCGCAGTTGTAAATTTGCAACTTAAGTCTCCAAAGTTATTTTTAAACGTATTTTTATTTACGTAGGAGCAGTTTCATAATAAAAATAAAGACCACCGTTGCCATTCAAGGAATTTCTTTCCTTTTCCCTAAAATCACTTATGCAAAGCACCAAATTAACGGTGAAAAAAATGCATAAAACCCATCGCAAAATGCAGGTTTGACCTTAACCTGTACCGCCAGAGTTGTATAAATACAACAGTAGTGATGTAGCACATAAGTTTATTTATTACTCTTAATGCAAACTTTAGTTTACTCAAATAATATACAAATAGGTTAGGCATTCAGAATTAAAAAGTAATTCAATGCTTGTTGCTGTTTGAACCTATTTCTAACTATAATATCTAAAACTGAACATGATTTAAGGTAGATTCATATTACAATTAGATAGACGATTTTTACTAAATTGTATTTTAGTAACAACCCTAGTACTTTAACGTTATCAAAGAAGTCCAGCGCCGGAGTTGTACATATGCAACCGCTTGTGACGTCATAAGCGAACTCATAATGATAATAGTGAGGGTACATCTGTTTTATTTGTTAAGAATTATTAATGAAACAGTGGGTACTTATTTTATTTCATTGGGTCTTGTGGCCGTGTTTAAATCGCAAAATGTCGAGTGCAGAGGAATTAATAAGGATTTTAGAAGGTTACGAGAAAGATGTAGAAGAATTTGTGACCGATAATGAGTTAGAAGAGGAGGAGGTATGTACCCAAATTTGATTGATTCTAATAATTCTATAAATACAACTTTACTTTACTTTCTATTACCCTTTATCATAAACAATCTGCACGTATTCATATTCGATGAATAACATCGATAACCGGAAATAATTTCACTTTCCGCACTATCTACGCTATTGTTTATCTCTAATGTTAGCGCCGAGGTTGTATAAATGCAACAATAGGGATTCCGAAAGACGTATTTAGTAGAATTATGAACTATACTCTATCAATGCTTATAGCTTTTTTTATTCGGGTAATTTTAATTATAAGGTTAATGACTTATAAAAAAACATTAGATTTTCGTAAAACGTGTAATTTTACTCTTAAAATCTAGTAAAAAAAATAAAAAAATTGTGAATGGTGCACAACACTATAGTTGACCTTGAAAATACGTGATTGGCGCTAGGGGCACATTTTTTTGCAAGATTATACAGCGGTTAAAGGGTTAAAGCAGTAAATTACAATGAATAGTTCACTTTCATTCATATTAGTGAAACATTTTGTATTGAGAAACAGTTCAGGGGGGCTAGACAAGTTGCATTTTGACATTCGAATCGACACACAAAATGTATGGAAATGACACAAGCTTTCGATAAATCAGGCTGTCACTAATGTCATTTACATACATTTTGTTTGTCAATTCGAATGTCAAAATGCAACTTCCCAGCATACCGCTGTCACTAGGTCACTAGTACCTACATAGCGAGTACCTACATACATAGGTATGTGCCAGTATTTACCCGTCGCCAACAACACAAAGGTCAAGTATTTGATCTTTAAACAAATTATACCGCTTTCGGCTTGCTTAAACGTTGTGCGAACATAAAAATGTATGTATGTGTAAGACTATATGTGTGTTTAATTAATTGATGATGACCATAAAACGTAATGTGTGGCATGGAGTCATGCGCACGTAATCACTGACATTACGACAGTTGTCATGTTTACCTTTAACATATATTTATTGTCAAGATGTTGAGCCCATACAGTTGGAATTAATGCTGACAGCCGCCACTATCTCACAAGAGCGCTGCGTTGTTGGTTTCCAGTACTTAAACTGCCGCTGTTACACTAAAGCCTGGTCCGGTCTGGTCAAATGTTTTTTCTATGAAATTCTCAGTAGCAGCTCGGAGTTTCGCATAAGGTTCTCCTCCTATTACATGGATCCTAATTATATGGGCAAACTGTAGATGTACAGCAGTACACCTCTGCCTACCACTTGAGGAGTACAGGCGTGATGATATGTTAATGTAAAGTGTTGACACAAATTAAAAAGTAGCTATTACTAATCACAAATTGGATAATCTACTGCACTCATAAAATGTATAAGTATATTCCATTGATAAAGGTGTGTTTCCGTCGTGTACGGTGACCAATGGTATCTGAGAAAATAATCAATATTGTTTATACATGTATCGTATCTTCTTCTTCTTAGCTTGTCGATGGCAAATGATAATAGTTCACGTTGTGAGCTCGCACTTGTCTGGCTCAACACTCAGCAACGCGGACTGCGTTTGTAGATGCGTATCTATAACAGTGCCACTTGAATAATACTTAACATACATTAACAGTTTAAATTTGATATTTATCAAATAATAATACTTTTGCATAAATAAATTAGGAAGACATTAATTAGGCATTCTCGGAAGATGAAGTAGAAACGTATTTGGAGCTTGAATTATATTCAAGTTTAATATTACAGTCGGTTGCGATTGTAACGTTAAAGTTCACGGCCACCACCGGCCATGCACCAGAAGCGGTAGATGATGTGGCGACAGATAAACTACGTCTAGATCGATTTAATATTGTAAGCTCTGACATTTAATCCACACTAATAGTAAGCATAAAGAGGGGAATAGGCTTTGAAACGACTGGACCAATTTGAAAAAATCTTTCACTATTGGGAAGCTACACTATCCCCGGGTGACATAGAGTATAATTTAATTTACTACATCGGACCTAATAACAAACCACAACTGTGATTATGTAAAAGGGCGTCTCTGCTTAACTACAGCGTTACTGAGTACTACAATCCTGAATCGTCTAAATACATAGAAACATAACAGATATAATGTGTCGTAGTGCGGTCACGGGCTCACGGCTCATCGGCACCGGCTGGCTAACAGTCGTCGCGGATCGATCGTGCACGCTGCTCGCTGGCCTAACAAAGTAACACGCTAACGAACTAATCAGCGTAATTAAATCGCAATCAACGTACAATGGTGCGAGCCGAGGTTCACGTGACCGCCGCGCGCCGCATACACACACACACACACACGCACACACACGCACACACACGCGCACAAAGCACGTGGAGAGCATCGTGTTCATGACCATGTCTGACACTTTCGAGCCTCACTGAACATGAACAATGTTGTCCTCAAACTCATCATTTCATTTCTGCATGGTTCAATAAATATGTTTGGTATATTTGGATGGATTTGGAAAATTCTTTCAGCAGTAGAAAGCTACATTATTAATACCACGGGATTGGGAAAAAATAAATGAAAGCCGAACGCGAACGAATTTCAAAACATAATACGGAATCCTGTCTTTTTTAATCATTTCGATATCAATTAAATAAGACAGAACTAGAAGTAATCCCTACTTTTTAGCCGAGCTATATTTATTAGAGTTTTAGAATTAGGTTTAGTCTTATTTACTCTTTCGTCATCACAAATAAAAAACACATTGCCTTTTACAATAGCTTTCAAACGGTAATACCTTACCTTACAGTATATTTTACAATCTACTAAGAAGGTACTGAAAAGAATCAAAGATGGCACGAATGCCTACCATCCATAAACACAGACGAATGTAAGTCAGAGGATTGCGCAGGATACTGCACTATGTATGGTACACCATTGACTAGAATGATGTAAGAAACTTGTGAACTTTCACGTCACAACTGGAACTGATTTGTTTAGATTCTGAGTGAAGGGTAGAAGGTTCGAATCCCTCACGAGAATAAGGGCAATAGGCTCGCTCACTATTACATGGAACCTAAACATACTAGCAATCTGTGGGATACACCTCTGTCTAACCCTCCGGAGAATACACGCGTGATGGTTTATTACGTTCATTTTTATACACGCAGGAAGAGGAACCTGCGTTGTCTTCTTGTCTCGTGCAGCTCGTAGCATAATAATCGGATTTTCAACGAACGTGAAGGACGTTCGTTGAAAATCCGATTCCTTACAAAAACAACATAATTATTACAATAATTTTACTTAATAAAACGTAGTATTTACACAATTTGAGCACAGTTGGGCAACACTGGGATGTACTAATTGCGTGGACGTTTCGTAACTCGCTGAACATCAAGGTGAAGACGAAATGTAATTGTTTAGTGTTGCCTGAAGACGACGCGTTGCCACATGTGTCTAGTGAGCTAACAGGCGCAGCCTACCCACACAGGTATGTCAGTTAATCTATTACTAGTTACTACCCTACCGGGTCACATGTCTGGGTCGCAGTGTGGGTTGCTGAGCGACACGACTTGGTTTTTATTCTGGAGCGACTATCAGAATTATCTGCAGTTCTAAAGCTAAAAAATAGCTTAAAAATAATCTTATTCAGAGCTGTAACACTATGATAATAATATAAACATAGACTTCCAAGTCGTATGTCCAGAATTGGAAACCTGCAAGCCTGAGAGTTGTTCGCAACTGTTAAGTCTACCAGTCACAACCATTTGATATGATAATGAAGCTTATTTAGCTATTCAAAACATAGGTGTTGGGTCTCCAAGTTAATATACTCGTATAAATAACAGGTAAAAACTATCAGTGTACCCACACTACCACACAGCTTACACTTTGTAAAAGTCATAAAGTCAAGAGTCAAGGAGTCGTTCTACAACTAGTCGCTATGCGACACGCGTTTTATTTACTTAATACCGTTTGTCCATCACAACAAAACGTGGCAAATATTCTGTCATTTTCCCGTAATTTCCAACAGTTTCCCGGCTAGGGCGGCGCGTGCGTCGGTGACGTCACTACCGCGGTATATATACCTGCGCGACCTCGACCGCGCATCACTCATCAAGTCATCACCCGCTACACGACATGAAAACTTTTGTGAGTATTACAACAGTACTTAACCCTAGTTACAATTTATTATCAATTATATCAATTAGGTATATCATTTCTACATAGTTATTAAGTAGATAAATAGGTACATATTGTAGCCTATATGTATATCGAACTATCAGGCATTGGTCATGATGCTGACAGTTTTCATAGTTTTAGAATTTTACTAGATTTTTCATGATTTAACAGAAAATAAAACCGTGTTACATTTGTCAACTTGAAATTAGAAAACTGGTTTTGATACAATATCACCCGAAACGAATCAATCGTCCTTGCAGTTGACACCGTTCTGTAACTATAGTCTTGGTATCGACAAACATTACAGCATTATATGTGGTTGCAGCTGGTCCTGTGCGCCCTCGCGGGCCTGACGTCTGCCACTGAGGAGCGCGAGAAGCGCTTCTTGCAAGGACTGCTGGGCTCCGAGCTCAGCGGTGGCTTCACCGGCTATGGTGCCGGCAGCGCATACCGCACGGACTGCGACAACTACAGCAGCGGCTCATGCGGCTACGGTGTGGCGTCTAGAAGTGGCTACGGCACGGCGCGGGCGTCCAGCAGTGGCTACGGCACGGCGGCTAGCAGTGGCTACGGTACGGCAGCGTCTAACAGTGGCTATGGTGCGTCGTCCAGCGGCGGCTACGGCGCGTCGTCCAGCGGCTACGGCGCGTCTTCCAGTGGTGGCTACGGCGCTGGCCCGTCGTATAACGACGGCTACGGCGCCGGCGCCTCGTTTAGTGGAGGCTACGGCCCGTCGTCCAGCGGCGGCTACGGCGTGGTGTCCAGTAGCGGCTACGGCGTGGCGTCCAGCAGTGGCTACGGTGCCGGCCACGGCTACTACACCAACACCGTGCCGTCAGCCGTCCCGGTCCAATACGCTTACGCGACTCCCGCAGCTGTATCGTACTCGCCTGCTGCTTACGCCGTGCCAGCGTCTTCGTACGCGGTGGCCTCTGGTTACGCGGCGCCGGTCACCAGCGTGCTCGCACTCAGCAAGGTGGTGAACGTGCAGCGCGAGGTCACAGTGCCGCAGGTCGTCAACGTGCGCAAGGTCATCACAGAGCCGAAGGTCATCACAGTGAAGCAGGTGGTGCCCTCCGCCGGATACACGGGTTACGGCGCAAGGGTAACTAGCGGGTACACCGGTGTGGGGGTAGCTAGTGGGTACGCGGGCGTGGGAGTGGCAGCAAGTGGGTACTCGGGGGCGGGAATGACGAGCAGGTACACCGGCGGAGAAGTGCCCAGCGAGTACTCCAGTGAAAACTCAGAAGACTACACCGGCACAAGATCAAAGGGCTCCGGCAGTGACAACAAGTGGTGGTGATGTTAATGGTCGGCACATTAAAATGACTTTTATGTATCATGGTAGTTGTTTTTCTTAGAAATTAATCGCACTGCAGATTTAAGTTGCTAATTTGACAACAGCCAACATGTTGTTTATAGAAATATATTTTTAAGAATTCCGACGACCACTAAATTATTATTATTATTATCAACTAGTTGATATTATGCATCGTAACCGGTTAATTAATGAAATGATAAATTAAATAATGCATTGATATACATATTTATAATGAATTTTAAAATCACACGTCTAATATAATACTATATTATTTCGTCCCAAACGCGGACATACTTTAGCTAGCTTTATTATGTAAGTATGCCTTGGTAAGTAAATTCCGTCGCAAATGTTTGTCTATTATACATTACCAATGTTAGTTTTGTTAACTAGTATTTGAACCAGGATAGGATTTATCACTCTTAGCAAAAGCAAAATACAATCTTAGGCAGGATTCGAACATACGTCCCTTCGGTTAACTACATCGGAAATGCCAAATACATAGGTACAATGAGAAATAATTGTTATGACTCGGAAAAAAAATATGGAGATACGCCGTCGAGTCTGCCAACCCGCACTAGGACAGCGTAATCAACTAGGAGACCCGTGCCCAGCAGTAGTATAGTAAATATGATGATGAATTATCCATATCTACATGATGATGAATTATCCATATCTACAGAGTAGTCAGATGCATTACAACGTTCATATGGAATGCAGTAACTCAACATTTAAGCACCGACTGGAAGGACCAAGAGCTTCTCTGTTTCTATTTTTTTATGTATGTTCGGAAAGAAAAAATCAAATCAAAATAAGGGTAGAAAAAGGGGAATGATTGATAACGACCATTAATATAGCCTTATAATTTCATTAATTTTAATAAGCAACATTAGTTACGGAATGTAATGTAATTACGCATGTAATATTACGTATCCTAAGTAGGCTTCATTATCATCTATGAGTTAGATTAAAGCTCCGAATTTTCAGTGATTTTAATATAATAATATTAGTGTTTATGTTTGCCTTGTATCATGAAGGTATACTTTTTGTATTTATTTGTAGTATTTTGTATACAATAAAAAATAATTTGACTTTGTCGTAGCATCTTTAACTGCTACGCCGTAGCTGTAGCAACATAATACAATAAGCCGGCAACGGTTATATAGGTAAATAGGTACTCTATGGAGGAATATATATGTACCTACGTCCTTACCGATGATACTTTATGTATGCGACAACTTGAAACCATTTGTAATTATCCAATGACAATCTCAATTTATATAAAACGTAGATGTTACGAAAAGTAGTAACATCTTATTTTGCACAATATAATTAATTCATGAGGTTTGATAAAACTTAACTCTTAGGCCATTAACTTTTATATGAATATTTTTAAAACCATGTTAGCACATATTAAGGCAGTGAGTCGCTTATATATGTGCGTTATGTGACAACACGCATCAGTGATCCAACGATCAGTCCAATAGCAACAACAACATGAACTCCCTGGTGAGTAGTTGAGTACATGCGAGTACCTGTGCGTGTGCAGGTGTGTGACGTCATATGGCAGGTGCAGGTGTAGTAACACGCCGCAATGTTTGCAGGTGCTAGTATGCGCGCTGGTGTGTGCGGCGGCCGCGGGTAGCGTGCGCGAGAAGCGCGGCTTCCTGCACGGCCTACATGATCTCGCCAGCA